>JAMXBB010000012.1:54666395-54895692 GCA_024138015.1 Lumnitzera littorea | reverse complement strand
GAAATTTTTAGATAATTTTTAGGCTCTAAAAAGAGGCATAAAATGGGTAATTTAGGGTTAATTATGTAATTAAATGATTAATTTCTGATTTAGTGAATAATTACATGTTTTAGGATGTTAAGATCTGATGGAGTATGATACTTATAGCATTTAGGGTGTTAGATGTAATTATTAGGTTAATTATGTAGTAAATTAGTAATAGAAAAACATAGTAAATTGTGAGTTAATTTTGTAAATTAGAATAATTAGGTGTAAAACCTGATCTAGGATGAATTTAGACATTTTGAAGTAGTAATTTATGTTAGAGATGGTAATTAGGGTAATAGAAATATTAAAAATGCATTATGTGCATAATATGTAATAATACATAATGCGTAATTTTTGAAAATACAATAAATAGAAAATATCAGGATAAAAATTGATATTATATAAATAATAGGGATATATAATAAATCTGATAAGAAACTTGAATTTATGTAATTATATGAGAAATGTAAAAATTTCTCGCATTAGGAGTAAATTCGGTACACAAATAGGGATTTAAGTGTACCGGATGGAATAAAATACTGACTAGGGGTAATAATGGTATATAGGAGATTGGGAAGTAATTTGATTAATTTCACATTATAGGTTGAAACGGATTTTTAGGGTTAGAATCTAAAACATTACTTAAAAATCGAACTAAAAACCTAGTTTAGAAATCGATGCGAAAACCGAACCTGAACCTAACCCCAAACCTAGAATAATTATAACAGACTTAATACCTAGATAATTAGGCATATTAAACCTTAAACAAAACCTAACAATAAGCGTTGTAGGATAAAACGAACCTATAATATTTATATGAAAAGCTGAAACCACGTTCGTGTTATAGGGATAACCGGCGATGGCCTGAGCAAATCGGACCTCGAGTGAGCAAGCGAGGAGTCGAGGTAAGTTAGGATTAATACGATGCTGTATTTTGGAGGCTTAAGATTATGCTTGATTGTGCTTGTTAGATAGTTGAATGTATGCATGTGCTTGATTATGGGTGATGCCATGATTCTGTTTGTTGCTCTGCACATATTATATGAATTGTATGAAATGATTGATCACCCTAAACTGGACTTAATTAAATATCCGACCAGTAATCATAATCGAACATGCATTGCAACCCGTTAGGGGAACTTAGGACTCTCCGGCCAAATACCGACCCCTTCGGAAGGGATAGCGCAGGATTGCAAAATGGTCCCTTCTTCATCCTCAGTCGAACTAAGTAACAGGAGAGGAGGTCGCGGCGAGGGTGAAGGTAATGGTTCGAAGGTAGTCGCGGGAGGAGCAAGGTCTCCATTACACAAGCCTGGGTTTGGTCGTGAGCTGTTGCATTAACGGCAACTCCTCAACCCGGATTAGAGCGGGCGCAATTTCTCTAATCTCACGACGGGCCGGACAATGTCGTGCGATGGCATTTGCTTGCACATGCATTGCACCTAATAAGTGATTGAAAACCTTGTTGTGTGTATGGTATAGTTTTAAGTCCTCCGTCCTAACTTACTGAGCTGTGGTTGCTCACATCCCTATAGACGTCGTGCAGGTGCTGGCTAAGAAGCGGCAACAACTACTCTAAAGCTAGCAACTGCTGGATCCTGGGGAGTGAGGAAAAACATTGAAGAATCAACACATGTTTTACTTTTCATTTCTGATTAATGTAATAACTGAATTATAGTGACTATGTATAACTTTTCTCATTTTCTTAAATGATTTGTTTAAATTACAAATTGTCTACTTCAAAGCGGGTTAGTCATGGACGCCTTGTGTAGATCAGGTCTAAGATAGCGGTTGTAAGGCCAACTTCTATCTTAGGATGGTTTACACGGCGGGGGCTGTTACGACTCTACCGCTTCGGGGCGTGACAGTATATATATAGATAATTATATGTATCCCCTATCTTATTTTCTTATTTACTTATATATATTATGTATTTATGTATGTATAAATATGACCATATATGTACACATATTTTGACTAAACTTATAGTATATTTCTACATATAAGTATATATATATATTCATAGGTATAATAGTACATATACACATATAAGCATAATTTCTAAAGAAATAAGATTATATATACAAAATTCTATTACATATATATGGAACTCTAATATAATACTCTAGAATATTTACTAATAATTGTTCAAAGCTTCAAGTGTAAAAATATATATAAATACCCAAAGATATCACACAAAACATGCTTTACATAAAAGAATTAAGACAAAAATATATACGAGGAAAGTATACTTACTTGTTTAGGGATTTATTTTAGTATAAGATCCCTTTCTTTTCCCCTCTAAATGGTCTTAAAAATGGAGGTTAAAGTGTAGTTATGTTGAAATGGTAGGTGAGGAATAATGAGGGGAAAATGAAAAAAAAAATCAGGAAAGATGAGAGAGAGTGTGTGTCAGTTTTGGTGGGGGAAGAAAGTGAAATTATCATGTGTGAAATTGAGAAAATGGTAGACAAATGAGGAGAGTTCTAGAGGTAGGGTTATGTGTTACGGCAAGGGAATTAGAAGAAATGAAAAGAAAAGAAAAAGCAAAGGAAAAAAAAAAGAACATTTAATGTTATAAAAAAGACATGTTGACTTAGTTAAATGTTGACTTAGTTAACCCTTAGAATTTTATATGTATTTATTATATACATAATTTAAAAATAAAAAGAAAATAGAGGAACAAGATAAAGAAAGAGGGAAAATAAAAATTAAATATTTGAATTTTCCTCAAATATTTCTAACCCTATCAATAATATTTAGAATAGTAAATGATATAACTATAAGGAAAATTATAAATTATGATCTTAATATGTACTACATATTGTCTAAATAACAAATAAATATCTAAATTAACATAATACTAATTTATCTATATAAACATAAGGTTAATATTAATTATAAAATAATATTATAAATTTTTATGAATTAATTTAGTACTTTTACATTTTTGAATATTTAGAAGTTATCTTTAATCATTCGCTAATGATTTTATGTGATTTGGCATATCGTTCTGTTATTTGGCTTAATTAGAATTTTATCGCTTTCATAGCAAATTGGTACATTTATAAGCATAAAGTTTTGGTTTTTAGGGTTTTGATCAAGTTCGAGTTCGATTTCTTATATTTATATGCATATAGAATTTAGAGTTTTTACACATGATTAAGGTTTTTATCAGGTTCAGAGTCAATCTCTTATAGTTACACACATTTAGGGTTTAAGGTTTTTGTACACCATTAGAGTTTCAATTAATAAGTTTGAGTTTTTCATATTCGTTTTAAGTTTCACATTTAAAATTTTAATCAATTTTAAGCTTAGCGACTCCATTAACTTAGGAAAATCATCTATAGTACACAAGTTTGATTCTATACTTAGAAAGCTAGATTTGCAAGGTTTACACCGATGACCTACAATTGACCTTAGAAGTACTTACTCTTACTAGGTGAATTTATAGAAGAGCAAGCTTTCGTTAATGAGTAAAATTGTGAATGTACCGCTAGCTAGGTAAGTAGATATTTGTCTGTGCTTCAAGTAAACTTATGTCTACTCCTAACTTTGTATACTCTGTGATATTTTGGCTTGGTTGAACTTGATTTCAAGTTGATATGCTATTCAATGAATCATATAGAGCTACCTATTTAATTATTGCTGATCGAATAATGACATGATATTAAACTTGATTGTTATTTCAGTGCTGATGAATCAATATGTGACATTTGCTAGGGACTATGTTATCGTGGAAAATAATATGGGGATTAACTCTTTCTCCTAAGGTGTTCACCTAAATGAACCCGATACTGAGGTCTTAGAATTGACAAAACCACAAAGTAAAGGCTAAGTAACAAGGGATGAATAAGTTTGCTTGGATTTGTTAGGCTTTGCTTGCCGTACAATCTAATGCATTCATGGCATGGCACGACATGACACGACACTACACGAAAAGGACCTATAAGTCAATTTCTATGAAAATAAAGAAACTACTAGGTCAATTTTCATATGAAAAGCTGGGTTTATCAAGTGAATTTCTTGATTTGTAAAAACTAAGTTTTTGAGCATATAGAGATTACATTATATCTACTAGGCCAACTATATGCTGAATTTTCCATCCACTCTATGTAGTTATTGCTAGGCTGAAATGCTTGTTAAGTTCCTGGAAATATTATCTAAATGCCCAATTTGAGTCAACTGAACTAGATGAGTTGTTAGGCTAGGCTATGATATCGGTACCAATGCATGTTACATGCATGAGCATGGCACACACTTGTCACATTTGCATTACTTGGCTGGGAAACTATAAGATAATGTAATTGGACTAACTACTTGAATGTTATGCCTGTTTAGTTATGAATATTGTTGTGATCTATCCACTCTCACTTAGCTCACAATAGTTGAGGAGATAAGTTTCTCTTATCCTCAAGTTACGTATGAATAGAAAGATGAAGGTATTAGAGTAACAAGAAGACTTCAAAACTCTAACTAAAGATAGGTTATTAAGAGAACTCATTGACTATATGATTTAGCTTAAGTACATGAAGAGAGCTGTTCAAGAAGGCAGTGGATATTAATTTATCAAAAGTTTGATATAGTCATGGTAGTCTAAAAATGTGTATTTGTAAAAGAGTTACTATGTTATACAAAAGTGTGTAATTGTGATAATCTGAGTATAGCTTACTAATGTGTAAGCTTTTGTTGTTGTTAGTCATATTGAATGAGAAATTATTTGAAAGTAGTTGTTTATAGAACAAAAGAGTAAGTTGAATATAGGTTCTGCCTTATCTTTAACTTAAGAAAGGAAGTAACGAACTGTCTTCGAATACCAAGAGTTTGAGAAAAAAATTTAAGCAAAAACCTAGAAGGTGTGGCATTACAATTAGTAATAATTTGAAAGGTTCTTATATTTGAAATACATATGACTGCACTAATATGAAACTTTTGTGGGTAGAATTGAGAATATTCTTGCAATTGGATATGTTCAACCCTTGGTTGGGTCATGTTAAATTATTTTGCTTTATTTTTCTTTTCAAATTATCAAAATAAAATTCTTATCAAATCACAAAATTGTTATATGCAGAATACAAAAACTACATGTGGAGTAACTCCATTAAAATATATTGGATGAAAGTTAAGAACTAAGATATTTTTAAGACCTTTCTAGATTATGGTTGATAAAAGTGGAAGAAAGCAGCGTAAAAATGAGATAATAAAAAAAAGAAAGAAGGTTTTACACCACCGCTCACTCTAAAACAAAAAAAAAAAAAAAGAACAAGATATTAGATATAAAAGCATGTAGTCTTAGAGTTTTATTCTAAGTTGGATTTTATTGTTATTTACTTTAAGGTTAAAGAAATGCCATAATATTAATTTTTTATTTATTAGTTGTTGATAGTCAGATTTCATCATTTGAATTCACTCGGTCATTCAACTGATGAAAAACTAACTCTACTCTTGGCAAATGCCAATTAAGACAGTTTCATATCTGTTTTAAACTTAAGAAAAGTGGCACAAGCGGTTATTGTCTGGTATGGTTTCATTATATAACCGCTCACTATTCCTATATTTCAGGCATGTGCTTAATTGTGAGGTCTCTACGTATCTCATGATCAATAATTAACTATTATTTCAGACACGTGACATTCGCCTATAAATATAGAGAAAAAGCACTGTAAGAACTCTCTTATGATCCTTAACTATTTACTTACCTTCTCTTAAATACATTTACTAATTTAAGCATTGGAGTATCTACATTAAATTAACATCGATAGAGTATCTACACTAGACTAACATTAGTATGGTTAGTTCTTTGTATTTTGCAGAAGTAAAATTTCACCCTAAAATCACCTAATAACGTTTGGTGCCATCTATTTTTTATTACAAACCCACATGGCAAGAACTAAATTAACTAAGAGTACAGGTACTGGTACTTCACCCCACTACCAAGAAAGGGGAAGTAGGTATACAGATGAATAATATTTGGCTAAGCTGGAGTAATTTTGCCTTAACTTAGTTAAAGAGATACAAGAATTGAACAAAAAAACATGAAGAGATCATTAATCTCCTCCATAGTAATGTCTACTTAAGTCAAAACAAAGAACACGTCGATCATAATGTCGAAAATAGTGATGATTCAATCTATTCTCCCGAATTACCAAAAAAGTAAGCTAAAGTTACAATGAGACCTTCAACCCTTGCGCTTAAGAAAAATGACAAGGGGAAACAACCACAACAGGTGCATTATGCCCGACCTTAGCATGTTAGCACCTTTGCTACGATGAGTAAACAATTTCAAATCAAAAAAAGCCCTTTCATCCCTGAGATCTTGGATAAGGTTATAGCATGACCCATCAAGTTGCCGCAATTTAAAACCTATGATGGAACTAGAGATCCTGAAGATCATCTTGAGCACTAACGCACCTTAGCTAAGTTGCACAGCTTGAGTGATGCTATAGCTTATCAAGCTCTCCCCTCAACATTGAGAAATGTGGCAAGTACATAGTTCAAGCACTTGAAGCCGAACATAATTTAGTGTTTCTCAGATTTGGCAAAAGTGTTTCTCCAACACTTCTTCACGAGTAAGCTTCCTGTTAAGGATTCTTCTATCCTTAACATGATAAAACAGAGATCAGATGAATCTATCAAAGATTATCTAATCAAGTTTATGGCCGAGATGGTCTAGATTCCAAAGCTAGATATAAGTGTTGCTCTTAATGCAATCATTGATGGTGTGAAGCCACATGGAGACTTTTTTAAGTCTCTTACCAAAAACAAGCTGAAAACTTTTGCCAAGTTCAAAGCTAAAGCCACATGTTACATCGGTCAAGAAGATAACATTAAAGCTCGCCGAGATGCCGACCAGAGTAGAGGTAATCGAAAAGGTGACAAAAAAAAAGAGTGCTAAAGATCAACTTGGAGCAAACAATAATCAATGTTCCATCACCAAGAAAAAGAGCCTGTGCATCCCTACCTATTCAATTCATATACCACTTAATCGTTTGATTGCTGACATATTGATAGAAGTGTATGGACAAAGAGGTGTGTTATAGTAGCCAAAAAAGATGAGAGGAAATCCTTCAAGGTGAAATTCCAATAAATATTGCGATTTCCATCATAATAGGGGCCATAATACTAATGTGTGTATGAAACTTAAGAACGAGATTGAGGATGCAATTCAGCAACGGTACTTGAGCAAGTTTCTCACACATGATGTCAAAAATATTAAGTGATCATCTCAAAGGAGATGAGAAGAGCAAGAGAATCTCACTCGCCTAACTCATGCTGAGAAAGATGCAAGAGACGGAAGTAATAGTAGAGCACTAAGTGGTATAATTAATACAATTATCGGTAGACCTTCCACTATAGGTCAGTCAAGCTCTTTAGGCTCGACTAACGCCATTCAATACATTGTAATGTGTAGGACAAGAAGGTGAAAATCAACAATACAATTTTCTTCACATAAGAGGATTTCAAAGGCGTTCAAAGGCCCCATGATGACGTACTCATAATTAGCACAATAATCACCAACTTCAAGGTCAAGAAAATTCTTGTTGACACTGGAAGTTCGATAGGCATTATTTTCCGACAGGCATTATTTTCCAACATGCTTTTGATCAGATGAGACCAAAGATCAAGGCATAGTTGAGAACCTACAACTACGATTTGTATACCTTCAACAATCAACCCCGTTCAGGTGATCAGAGTAATTTCTCTACCAATCCAACTTAGAGATGATGAGCATGTTGCTAAAGACAAAGTAGACTTCCTTGTTGTCAAGTATTGGTCCCCATACAATATGATCATGGGATAGTCGTATCAACACTTATTTAGTACGGTCCCTTCCACTGCCTACCTTAAGGCCAAATTTCCCATTCCTACTAGAGTTGTGTATGCAAAAGGAATCAATAATTGGCAAGATCATTATATGTAAGGGCATTACGATGAGAAGAAATCTTTTAAGTCAAAATTTTCCCATAAGGAAATTTAGTTAGCATAAATAATGCTAAAGATGAGACAGAAGAAATTTTGTTGGGAAATGATCTTGAGAAGATGACAAGGATAAGGAAACCTTTGTCAATAGACATTTGCCAAAGTTTAATTGACTTTTTGTAAGATAACATCAATGTATTTGCATAGTCTCCCTTAGATATGCTAAGTATCCCCTAAGATGTCACGGTATACAAGCTTTAAATCGATCCAAGCGCAAAGGTGATTCAACAGAGGAAAAGACATTTTGCCCCTGAGAGACAAGTAGCCATAGAAGAAGAAGTCTAAAAACTCTTAAAGGTAGGATTCATTATGGAAGAGCCTTATCCAACTTAGCTAGTCAACCGTGCATTAGTCAAGAAGTCTAATGGCAAGTGGCATATGTACATAGACTTCACATATCTACATGAGGTTAATCCCAAAGATTGGTTTCCCTTACTAAGAATAGATCAGATGGTTGACTCAATTGCCGAGCATGCTTTACTCTCCTTCATGGATGCATTTTCCAACTACAATCAAATTAAAATGGATGAGGAAGACGAAGTTCATACGTTATTTGTCACTAACTTTGGAACGTATTGTTATATGGTGATGCCCTTTGGGCTAATGCAACTTATCAACAACTTGTCACCTCTTTTATCACTAATTTTGGAACCTATTGTTACAAGGTTATTTTGTTTGGTCTAACAAATATGGGAGCCACGTATCAAAGATTGGTCATGAAAATGTTCATGCCTTACATACATAAGAACATCAAAGTATATATGGACAGTATGATTGTGAAGAGTGTTAAGAGGTGTATTAAATTTTTTCATGTTTTGAGAAATCCGCTTGAATTTAGGTGGACTCAAGAGTGTGAAAGAGCTTTTCAAGCTCTAAAGGAGTTTTTAACGAAACCTTTAATCTTATCTAAACTCTTAAAGGGAACATTCTATATTTATATTAGTCTATGAGTGACCGAGCTCTCTTGTTCGTGCTTATACAGGTAAAAGGATACATCAACCTATTTACAATGTCAGCTATGTCTTATAAGGATTTGAATTATACTATACAAAGCTAGAGAAGTTCGCATTAGCTATTATTATGGTAGCCAAGAAATTCCAACCATATTTTGAGGCTAACCAAGTTGTAGTTCTCACTAACTAACCTCTAAAGAAAGCTTTAAAGAAGCTTAATGCTTCTGGGAAAATTATTAAGTATGCCTTAGAGTTTAGTGCTTCGAGTATCTAGTATCAACCTAAGAAAGTCTATAAAGCTTAGATTTTAGTCGACTTTATAATCAAATTTATTAGGAGCAAAGGATCTACTACTTAAAGTGAAAAGCTAATATGGATTTTATATTTTGATGGTTCATCAACTTGTGATCGCAATGGTGCAAGCCTTGAAAGGTCTAATAGAGCACGAATTTCCTATGCCTTGAAGTTCAAATTCTCAGGTAACAATAATGAATCTGAATACGATGCACTGTTAGTAGGAATGAAGTAAGCTAAAGAGGTCAAAAGCTAAATGCTTAGATGTCTATTCAGATTCCTAATTAATTGTTAATCAGATCAAAGCCAACAGCATGGCAAAGGATGAGAGCATGGCTAAGTGTTTGCAATTGGTTAAAGAACTCGAAACAAGTTTTGATTCTTGGCAATTAATCAAGATCCCAAAGACGCAAAGTTGTGCTATGAACAGGTTGCCAAAGCTAGCTTCCATAGGTTTGCTAAACTAGGGGGAGAGAATTTTTATTGAGTGCCTACCAGAGAAGAGGATGAACAAGCAACCTATAGAATATTTAGAAGTATAGGAGAGGGAAGTGGAACCCTATTGGATGGATCCCATCCTTAACTATTTATAGAATGGAGTCCTGCCTCAAGACAACAAAGAGGCTCAAAGACTCATTTATAAGGCTACTTAGTTCATAGTAATTAAAGGAAAACTTTACAAGAGAGGGTTGAACAAGCCCTCTTGAGGTGATTGCAACCTACTAAGGTAGAACGAGTCCTTTCTAACCTACATGCCGATGTTTGTACTAACCATGTTAAGGCTAAAGCTTTATATGTAAGAGCTCTGAGGCTCGGATATTGGTGGCTTACAATGAAAAAGAACTCCCTCTAATTGGTTCAGATATGTAACTGTTGTCAAAGGAATGCTCCAATTGAAAAAGCACCAAGCATACTTAATCCTGCTTACTATTACCCAATCCACCCAATCGGGGTTGGATATCTTAAGCCCATTCCTAAAGACCACCAAACAAAGACAATACATTATTGTTGTAGTGGACTACTTTACAAAATAGGTTGAAGTTAAAGCGATGGCAAGTATTACAGGGCAAAGCATTGAGAATTTTATGGTTAATAATATTCTAACCATATTTAAGATACCCTATGCTATCATTATAGATAATAGGCTATAATTTGACAACAAGTTTAGGGAATTTTGTGAAGCTTGATAGCTCAGATTGTACTACACATAGGTTATGCACCCTCAAAGCAATGGGCAAGCAAAAGTTGTAAACAAAGTTAATTTTCATAGCTTGAGGAAAAGGGTGAACTGACCTAGCAGCAAGTGGGCAGATGAGCTACCTAATGTTTTGTAGGGGTATAGGATTATGAAAAGAACTTCAATTGGTCATACTCTTTACCAATTGACCTTTGGGTCTGAAGAGGTTCTACCAATTGAACTTCAAGTGGAAAGTACGAGAGTTTAAGCTTATAACCTCGTGTATAATGACAATGGCCTCAAAGAAAACCTTAATACCATCTATGAGACTCGAGCCTTAGCTAAAGCTCATCATACTACCTACCAATAGTGAGCAACTCAATATTATGTCAAGCTTATTAGGTAGAAATGTTTCTAACTAAGTGATTTAGTCTATCGAAAATTAGAGGTTTTAGGTGCTAGGGAGAGTTAAGGAAAGCTGACTCTAACTTGGGAAGACCTATAGACACCTAATTTTTGCCCCCTTTTTATTTTTCATATTAGGAAATTAAAGAAAACCAAAAAAAATTAAGCAATTTAGAAAAAAAATAAGAATTATAGAAAAGTACGAAAATTTCAAAATTAAGAAAAAGCACAAAGAAAACAAAAGAAATTTTAGAAAGGAACCCTAAAAGATAAAAAGTTTAGAATTTTTTTTTTAATTTAGAAAATTGAAATATCGCAAAAAATAGAAAAAATAAAAGATTTTAGAAAATAGCATGTTATTAGGATAGATTTTTAATTTTGGTTTAGAAGTTAGGTTGTTGAACTTAGGTTTAGATTTAAATCTAGCCTAAGCTGACCAAGTCCATATGTGCAATTTGTGCAATTTGATTACACATATAGACAAGGCACAAGTCATTGGCCTAACGGATGAGTATATAGACTTGGTTCAAGTATTTGGTGCGAAGTTAGGGGTTCAAATCTTAGCAAAGGTAAGGAGGCTTTTTTATTTTTTTGCTAACTAGTACACACGTGGTAAGATCTAATTGTGCCACATATCTTGATACATGGCAGCGTTCGGTTGGGGAGGCCTTGTCGACGTAACGCCATGTGGCATGCCATGTCAACTGCCACATGTCATGTGATGACACGTAGCAAATCGAGAGTGGTCGATACGGTTGACGTGGAGCCATGTCAGCACTTTCCCTCTTTTTCCCTCGTTTTTCCTCCTTTTTCCTTCTCAAGAATAGCCCAACCCCCTTACTTTGGCCTTTGATTTTGTGCTTTTTCCTTGCTGAAACACACCAATTAATAGTGCAAATTCATGCTAAACATAGCCCACCATAAATTGAACCCATTAACATGTCCAAATGCAATCAAGGGAGCATTCAATTTAAGCTCCAAAACTTGAAAAAAAAAAATGATTTTTTGGGCACTCTTCATTAAATCTGAATTCAAGCTTTTTGTGTTTTTGGGATAGATTCAAGTATAAAAGGGTGTTGGAAGGACACGCACAACCTTGTACGAGCTCTAGAATTGTTCGAAATACCCCTACTCTCTCTTCTCGATCACTCTATCTCTACTAAGCTCTCTCTCTCTTCAAGTCTCTCTCCCCCGAGCTCATCACCACGACCAAACACCCTCACTAGCTTCCTTACCTTACAAGCTTTTAAACCCGACCACTCTCGCCCTTAGCCGTGGCCTCTATTGCCTCGTCAAACCACCACCCTCCAAAACCCTAGCTACTATAAAACCCCAATTCCAAAACCACCATATCCAATCCCAATTGATCCTACGGCCACTCTTTTTGCATCCTTAAACCCTTCACCACACTCCCTTTTCAACTCCAACAACCCCCAACAGCACCACCCCAACACTACTGCCGACCGCCACTCACCAACACCATACAAACCACCCCCACATTCCAAGGTAACCTCTCTACCCTTCTTAATCCCAATTGAAAATACACAAAAACCCATTTCCCCCTTTGATTCAGTGGCTAAATCAAGTCGAATTGTGCTTTGCTGCTACTATTGAAGAGGAACACAAGATTTGACTAGACTTAGAGATTTGACCTGTAACCCGATCCACAATCTGATCTATCGCCCAAATCGACCCGCATCCAACCCGACCCGTACGTCTAAGAGCCTTTCTTAGCTTGATTCTTTCTCGGATTATTTATTTATTTATTTTATTTTATTTATTTAGTTGTTTATAATGTAAATATAATAAATAAAAAAAATAAAGAAAGAAAAGAATGAAAAAAAAAATGGAACAAAGTAAAGAAAAAGTAGTTTAATTAGTTATTTATTTTTAGTTTAATAAAAATAAGTAAATAGATAGAAATGAAAAATATAAATATAAAAATAAGTGAATAAGGAGATAAGTAATCAAATTATTTTATCACTTAGAAAATTGATTTTCGAAAGATAAAAAAAAAAATAAATCAACCATTTTTTCATTCAAAATTTCCAAAAAGTAAAATCCAATTTAAGGCCCTTTAGGAAATTTTCTTAAATAAATCAAAATGAGTAAAAACGTAAACTTAGCCATTTCAAAAATTAAAATCAACTCAACTCGCTAAAGTTTTTTTATGACAAAACTACGTAGTCTAATCCCAAATAGTGGGTATGTAAGCACCTACGGGGTAATAGTAAAATAATACTAATAATAATAATTTCCCTTTTTTCTTTAGTTTAGATTATTTTGTTTCTCTAATTAGATTAATCAACAACTAATTTTTGTCTTTCAAAATTAAAAGGTGGTTTTTAAGTTTAATTCTAATTTTGGAAAGTCAATAGTACCTAGAAAGGCTTAAAATTCCTAACCCTTGGATTCAAATCTCTAATTTTCAAAAACCGTTTTAAAAAATTAGTTTTTCTCGTTAGACTAGTTGCTAAGTTATAACCAATCCACCAAATTAGTTATAACTTAACTGTTTTTCCTAACTTCGGTTAGGTGGCAACTCTAAAGTTGTTTTTCAAAATAAAAGGACTAGTTTTCTTTAAACTCTAGTCGAGGGCCAGTATTAAAACGGTAGGATTTAATGCTGGTCAATTTAAAGAAGGCTTATTTTATAAAAAGAACCAAGAAGGTGAAAATCCAGGCTCGACAGCTTGGCGACTCAACTGGGGACATTAAGAGGGTTAACTATTCGACTTTCCAAAATTGAAATTAATCCCTAAAAACCACCTTTGTGTAATTTATTTACTTATTAGTCCTTTGTTTATACCATAGTTGTACTAACATTTTTTTTTTTTTTGCAAGTTTAGTTTTATTTATTTAATTTAAAGGAGAATTTGTTTTATGTACCATAAATGTATGATAGATACAGTCGAACCTAAACTATCTTAAGACCTTAGGACAAGGAGCCATTGTATAAGTTCTGGGAGTAGTGGGGTAACCACCGTTCAAGACTTATTAGGCTACCCCACTTAAACTTCAATGTGACCAAGGAATCGTTTTGTAAGAAACGCGTGAGGTCACAAAGTTTAAGGACCTTTAGAACCCACTCTTCTTACATACATTCTTTAAGGTTTGGCAAATAGCTAATAAGGCGGCATTTTTACAAAATAAAAAGAAGAAAAGACAAACCTGAAACTTCTTTCCTAGAGTTCACTCTCAGCTTTTGTTTATCTGTCTTGCATATCACACATATAGGGATATAAGGGATCATTTGTTGCATCAAACATGAAGGGTAGATGCAATTAAACCCAAGCCGTCTTAGGACCCTAGGAGAAGAGCCATTTTGTAGGTTCGGGATGCTGTGGTGTAACCACCACTTGGGGTTGATTAGGCTACCTCACTTAAGCTCATTATGACTAATGAAAGTATTTTTTAACAAGTGAGATCACAAAGCTTAAGGACCTTTTCAAAGACCTACCCTAATTGCATATACTCCCCTCTAAGCTTGAGTTAATATAATACCCTTAAGAAATTGCAACCTTCCTAATCGTTCAAGATTTTTAATGCAATCAAGTTTTAGAAATAACAGTAAGATTGCAACTTAAGGGGGTAATGTATTAACCCAAACAATTCCAACACCTGCATATTTCCATGTGCTTTCTTTTCTATATTGATGATTGATTGTTGTCCATGAAATATGTAGCTTAAGAATGGTGGGTAACCAACAAGAGAATTATCAAAGACTGCCAGTTGCCCTAGGAATCCATGAGCAGCTTCTACAAGCTGAAGCTACTTACTAGAAGTAGAGGGCTATGCGTGCTGAGGCCTCTAACAGGGCCTTGTTAGCTCATGTTGAAAAAAGCAAAAGAACCATGAATTAGGCTTTAGAAATGTTAAACAAGATTAAGGTCCAATTGCAAGAGTTAGATTAGAAACTTTAGATAGAGTTGAAGGACTTTGAATAAATTGTTAAGTTTCCTTTTGCTTTGTTTCATGTACTCTAATTTTTCCAAAATAATTTTTGTTTCTCTCTTTAGTTATCCTTCATTCTTTTCTTCTTTGTAGACAATCCTTCAATAGAACTTTTCATTCTCTCTCACTCAAGGAAGTAAAAAAAAGAAAAAAGAAAAAAATTAACGAAAAAAAAACCAAGAAAAAATCTATCATTTTTATTTGATTTCTATAAAATAAAGTTTTATTTTTCTCTCTCTAAAAATAAAAGAAAAAGAAAAGTTGCTAATGGGTAAAGAGTTCTTCCAACCAGGTTTGCATAGCTAACGATAGACTCGCCTCCCTAGAAAGGATGATGTATCAGATGTCCCAACAATGGCAAGTCTTGATCACTACTCTCTAGATATCCCAAGATTTAAACCTGGAAAGGAGATTCTCAAATCAAGAAGAGAAAATAGCCACAATAAAAAAGAGCATTACAGGTTTAGAAACGGCAATGGGCCCCATGCTTAGAAAATTCTAACATCCGATGGTTAATACTAATCAAATGTCAATAAGCCCAAGTGATGAAGGAGGCCCAAGTAGAAAGAAGCTGAGGAGAAGCGAGAAAGAGCAAACCCAAGGGACTCAAAGGAGACAATTCACTTAACTAAAGATATCAATCACCCAGCTCTTTTATCATTTGAAAGCAGCAAGGGTTATAACTTGTGAAGCCCTTAATCTAAATTACAGACCACGCAGCTTTGACCTAAAAGCAAGATACGACTATCATATGAGTCAGAAGGAGCACTCCACTGAAAAAAGCTGGAGATTGAAGAACAAGATTCAAGATCTGATTGATGCAAAAGTCATTTAGCTAGAGTTACAATGAGACGTTCCTTCTTCAAGTCATGGGGATAATCCAACCGAGTCACCTAAAGCTCCATTTCTTTTGAGCTTACTAATGCTTTTTGATAAACTCACGAGTTGTTTCAAGTAATTGGGTGCTTGTTAAGATAGGAGCAAAAGAAGTCGTTTTCCATAAAGTCTGTAATAGTTGGAATAATACAGTTGCCTTTTCAATGAAATGATTGGAATGTTATTTAGGCAAATAAATTCCTCCTCAATAAATCGGTAACTCACTTTTAAAAAGGTTTAGAATGAAAAGAGGCAAACTATTTTCCACACACTAACCTAAAACACTTTGAGAGTTGAGCGATATAAAGGTAAGGATACTTTGAACTCATTCCTTAAAGGAGGTCCGCTTTGAATGTGATACGCAAATTAAAATGAAATTAGGCATTCATTTCTCGAATCCTAAATTATCCCTTATTCACCCTGTTGGACCTATTTGAAGAATTTTCAAGCTAAACCCTATCGAGAACCACCCCACAATGGGGCAATTCAGAGGTTAGGGCCATTGATAAGGAGAAAGGGATCAAAATTGGTTTGTACTTGCTTCAGTAACGTTAAATTCAAAAGCAAATTTTATTTTTGATAAGTTATGTTTTTTGAAATGAGGAAGAGCTACATCCTTTTTAAACATCTCAAGCTTTTACTTACCTCACTCGAGCCCATGCAATAGAAATCAATGAATTTAGGATCCTGAATCGCTTAAGAGGTAAAAACTTGGCGATGGAGACTTAGGGCCAAAAGAAAAATAAAGAACAATAAAAGAAGAGTAGGGAAAAATAATAACAAAATAGAAAAAGGAAAAGATGAGGAAAAGAGGTTACAAAATTGGGTTCAAGTATAAGCCAAGAGCCAAGTGAAAGCCATATCATATCCTAAGTAAGGGCAATCAAATCAAAAGTCAAAGCCTAAATAGCCCTAAAGACACAAAGCCTCGAATCATAGTTTAAGCTTAAAAACCCAAAATCTCTATATCTACTTTAAAGCCTCTATCACACTTGGCCTTCCCACCTATAATATCGCCCTTACACAAGTAAAAGCTCTTCCGATCTTTAAAGATGATTTATCTTTAATAAAATTTGTTTTTAAAGCTAGGGTAAGTATATTTCTAATTGTCCCTAAGGTTCTTGACTTATACACCCGAGATTGATATTTCAAAATAGGCTTATTCGTCAGTTCTTTTTGAAACTGTTGGACCAAAAGCCTAAATTCATAATGTCAAATCGAAAAAGATCTAATGAATTAGTGAAGGCGTATCACATGCAAAATGGACTATAATTTTAGGACTGTAGTCAAGAGTGTGATCTAGATTGAGTATTTGTAAGGAAGTCCTCTTCGACTAAACTAATCACAAGTTATCTTTTAAGGACGTTTGAGATCATAAGGTCTCACCAAATGGCTTAGCATCCAAATTAGGGGGAACATAAGAGGCTCCATGTGATTATTAAGAAAGGGTTCCTTACTTGTTAGCAAATAAAAAAAAAAAAAGAAAGCGAAAAAAGGTAATAAAAAAAAAAGAAGAAAAAGAAAAAGATAGAGAAAGTATTTTTATTTCAAGTCTATGTCAGCTTACGTGGCCAAGTTTTCAATCTATTAAAAAAAAAAAGAAAAAAAAGGGTTAAGAGTCCGGGTTTTTCTCATTCTTCCCAAAATAAATGAAATTACATCCAATGTCTTTTTTTTCACCAAAAGAGTTTTTTTTTTTTTTTTTTGTAAATAGTTTCCTCAAAAATCAAGTAATGTTTTTTGACAAGATTTTATCCTAACCTGCTCTCGAATGGGCTATCCATCTTCCATCCATTTAACTCACTTTAAGGTCTTTAGGAAACCCATAGGGTGCCTTTGTTCCTCAATTCACTCAAGCATACCATTGGGCCCCTCTGTTCATGAAGTTTCTCTTAGCAAGCCAATATGGCACTTCTCGTCATCGTCTCTTCTATTCAGCCCATAAGACACTCATCTTCCACATCCAAGTGATTAACCAGTCTTTGAAGATACGATCTTAACTCAGTCTCTTGTCCAAATTCTTTAAGCAAGCCTATGAGGTATTTCTCTCAAGTAAGCCCATAAGGCACTTCCACTCTATTCACCAATTTTTCTCAAGTAGGTCCATAAGGCACTTCTCTTTATTGGTTTCTTTTGACATAACACAAAGTTTAAGGTTACTAATCCCTAAGGGACACTCCTGCCTAAGTTAGTGAACCTTGTGAGGCACAACCAGGTTTCAGATCAATCCCAGTTTAGGGTTACTAGTTCCTAAGAGACGCTCCCGCCTAGATTAGTGAGCTTAGTGAGGCATGATTAAGTTTTAGATCAATCTCATTTTAGGGTCGCTAATCCTTGAGAGACGCTCCCGCCTAGGTTAGTGAGCTTAGTGAGGTACAACCATGTTTTAGATCAATCCCCCATTAGGGTTGCTAGTCCTCGAGAGATACTCCCGCTTAGGTTAGTGAGTCTAATAAGGTACGACCGAGTTTTAGATCGATCCCATTTTAAGGTTGCTAATTCCGAAGAGATGCTCCCGCCTAAGTTAGTGAACTTAGTGTGATATAGCTAGGTTTTAAATCGATCCTAATTTAAGGTTGTTAGTCCTCGAGAGACACTTCCGCCTAGGTTAGTGAGCCTTATGAGGCATAACCTAGTTTTAGATCAATTCCATCACCAAATTGTTTGTCCCTTAGATACACCCCCACCTAAGTTAGCAAGCCTAGAGAGGTACGACCAGGTTTCATTTCCTCGTCAAAATCAATTTTTGGATAGTCATAGTTGTTTTTCCTAAGGGTAAAAATAATGTCTGTTTTATCTTTGTAGTGAGGGGCAGTTGTAGACACCTAATTTTTACCTTCCTTTTTATTTTTCAAATTAGGAAATTAAAGAAAACAAAAAAATAAAGAAATTTAGAAAAAATAAGAATTATAGAAAAATTAAAAAATTCAAAATTAAGAAAAAGCACAAGAAATTAAGAAATTTTCAAAAGAAACCCTAAAAGATAAAAATTTTACAAAATAATTTTTTTTTCAAAATTTAGAAAATTGAAAAATCACAAGAAAATAGAAAAATTGAAAAAATAAAATATCTTAGAAAATAACATGTTATTAAGATAGATTTTTAATTTTGGTTTAAAAGTTGAGCTATTGAACTTAGGCTTAAATTTAAATATAGTACAAGCTAACCAAGTCCATATATGCAATTTGATTACACATATAAACAAGGCACAGGCCAACGGCCTAACGGATAAGCAAAGGTAAGGAAGCCTTTTTATCTTTTTGTTAATTAACACATTACCACATGTCAGAATCTGATTATGCCACGTATCATGATATGTGGCAGCGTTGAGTTGGGCAGCCTTGATGACGTAGCGCCACATGGTGTGCCATGTATCACGTGATGACATGTAGTAGGTCAGGAGTGGTCGGTACAACTGACGTAGCACTACGTCAACACTTTCCCTCTTTTTCCCTCCACTTTTCCTTTGCTTTCCCCCCTCTTTTCCTTTGTTTTCCCCCTAATTTTCCTCCTTTTTCCTTTTTAAGAACAGCCCAACTCCCTTACTTTGGCCTTTGATTTCGTGCTTTTTCCTTATTGAAACACACCAATTAATGGTGCGAATTCATCCTAGACATAGCCTACTATGAATCGAACCTATTAACACGTCCAAATGCAATCAAGGGAGCATTCAATTTGAGCTCCAAAAATTAAATAAAAAAAAAACTGATTTTTTGGGCACTCTTCATTAAATTTGAATTCAAGCTTTTTGTGTTTTTGGGATCAATTTGGGTATGAAAGGGTTGGAGGGGCACACACAACCTCATACAAGCTCCAGAATCATTTGAAACACCCCCACTCTTTCTTCCCGATCACTCTCTCTCTTTGGGTTTCTCTCCTCTGAGCTCATCACCATGACTAAGCACCCTCATTAGCTTCCTTACCTCCCAAGCTTCCAAACCTAAATACTTTCGCCCTTAACCGTAGCCTCTATTACCTCGTCGAACAACCACCCTCTAAAACCGTAGCCACTGCAAAACCACAATTTCAAAACCACCACATTTAATCCCCTTTGATCCTAATTGATCCTACGACCACTCTCCTCACGTCCTCTAACCCCACACCACACTCCCCTTTTAACTCCAACAACCCCCGACAACACCACCACGAACTACCACTCACCAATACCACCAAAACTACCCCTACACACCAAGGCAACCTCTCTACTAACGCCCCCCACCCCAATCCCAACCGGAAGTACACAAAAACCCATTTTCCCCTTTGATTCAATGGTTAGATTAAGCCAAATCATGCCTTGTTGTTGTTGTTGAAGAGGAACCCAAGATCCAACCCGACTCGCACGTCTAAGAGCCCTTTTTGGTTCGATTCTTTTTTAGATTTTTTATTTTATTTTTTTTATTTATTTACTTTTTTATAATGTAAATGTAATTAAAAAAAAGGAAGAAAAAAAAAGGAAAAAAAATGGAACAAAGTAAAGAAAAAGTAGTTTAATTAGTTATTTATTTTTATTTTAATAAAAATAATAAATAGATAGAAATGAAAATATAAAAATAAAAATAAGTGAATAAGGAGATAAGTAATAAAATTGTTTTATCACTTAGAAAATTGATTTTCAAAAGATAAAAACAAAAATAAGTCAACCATTTTTTCATTGAGAATTTCCAAAAAATAAAATCCAATTTAAGGCCCTTTAGGAAATTTTCTTAAATAAATCAAAATGAGTAAAAACGTAAGCTAGACTGTTTCAAAAATTAAAATCAACTTAACTTGCTAAAGTTTTTTATAACAGAACTACATATTTTTTATTTTGAATAGCGGGTATGTAGGCACCTATAAGGCGACGGTAAAAAAAAAAACTAATTTCCCTTTTTTTCTTTAGTTTAGATTAGTTTGTTTATCTAATTAGAGTTATCAATAACCAATTTTTGTCTTTCAAAATTTAAAGGTGATTTTTAAGTTTAATTTTAATTTTGAAATGTTAATAGTAATTGTAAGGGTTTAAAATTCCTAACCTTCTGACCTAAATCTTTGGTTTTCAAAAACCGTTTTAAAAAATCAATTTTTCTCGTTAGACTAGTAGTTAAGTTATAACCAATCCACTCAATTGGTTATAACTTAACTTTGGTTATAACTTAACTATTTTTCCCGACTCCGGTTGGGTGGCAACTCTAAAGTTATTTTTCAAAATAAAAGGACCGGTTTTCTTTAAACCTTAGTCGAGGGCCTGTATTAGAGAGGTATGGTTTAATACTAGTTGGTTTAAAGAAGGCCTATTTTATAAAAAGAACTAGGAGGGTGAAGAACCAGGCTTGATAAGACTTTATGGGGGTCAAAGAGGTTGTAGGGAATGGATGAACTTACAAACTAGAGAGGCTTAATGGATAGCCTATTCCTCAAGCATGGAATACAAATAACCTCAAGCCTTACTTTGAGTAATCGACCTCTTGAAAGAGATAGATTGTTTGAATTTGTGCTTTGAAATTTGCTATTTATATGTATGATGAATATTGTTTGTATTATAGACTGTCAGTGCTAGTACGCCAACTTATATGTTTGTATTTTATAGCATACATTTGTTCCATGTGAATCTCTCTAATGAAGCATTCAATTGCATAATGTCTTGTGGTCTCCTTTCGTGCTTTACCTTTATTCTAGCATTTCTTTTAATATTATAAGCATAATTCGAAACATAGCTGACCTAAGGTCTTTAATTAGCCCACACTAGTGCATATGGTTAATGAGCTCTTTTCCAACCTCTCTTGTGACATAAAGGTCAAATTATCTCTAAACATTACTTACAATGGGTGATGAGCAAATCATATAAAGCGCTATCTCTAAATCCTATATTTGATGAATGATGGGAAACATAATTTCGTAAATCTCTAAGTCTAAAGAAAAGCTCAAATAACAAGACTTAAAGCCTTAATACTTTTAAGAGTATAGACATAATTATTCTAAGTCTTGAGAAAGGACAATGAGCCATGCGAAAACCCTAAGCCATTAGTCGGTGATAAGTGCTTTAAGTTTGAAAATACTAAGGATAATGAGCTATTGTAGACCTAATTACTTTAAGACTAACACATAGACGATGAGCTACTCAAAAGCCTTAAGCCATTAATTTATGACAGGCACAATGCTCAAAGTTTAACAATAGATAGGGATGACAAGCTATATAGAAGCCCTAAACTATTCAATGACGAGTTAAAGGCCTTTAAAGGTCCTAAAGTAAATACAGACAATATATTAACAAGCGCCCTAAGTTAACAAACAATAATGAGCCAAAATAAAAGTAAGAGTAAACCTTAATTCCACATGAACTTGAGAAATATGCAAGTTCATATAGGGACTTCTGTAGTAAGTATAAGAAACAAAGTCTTTATAATAGATTAAAGGTCAGCATTTCGACCTGAAAATAAAAGAAGTTTAAAAGAAGGATAATAAATAGAATACGCATTAAAAAAAAAAAAGAGAGAGAGAGAGAGAGAGAGAGAGCACATCAATTCTCAACATTGGAGTTGTCAAAAGCTTAGACTTAGTCAACAGGGGGGTTGTTAAGAGCAACAAAGGGGATTGAATGGAGAATCTAAAACAGTAGCCTCGGGGATCTCAACAGCATCAGAAATATCTTAAACATCCTCGGAACAACAGTAGGAATGTTAGTACCTTCGGTAGGTTAACTTTCCCCTTCAAGCTTAGCAACATTTTCTTCATTTGTGGAAGCCTCCCTCTTCCAACCTAACTTGCCAAAATCTAAACAACTTAGGTCATAGTCTATATGTTGGATAAAGATTTCATATCGAGCTAAGTTTGCAACATCCAACAGATTTATATAATCCACGTTGCCCTAGATGTCTTGAAATGCCTTTTCATGGCTTACACTTTCCTCTTATTCGAGATTTGAAACTTTGGTCTTCAGCTAGTCACACGAGCTCTACAGTTGGATGATCTCCTAGGTATATTTACTCTTGAGGATTTCCAACTCATTGTGTGCCCCTTGCAGGCCAGAGACTAGTTGGTAGTTTTTCTTTTGCTCTTTAGTTAGAGCAATCTCTTTTTCTTCCTTGAGCTTAGCCTCTTTGTTAGCTTTCTCTTTCAAATTCTTTATTTCTTCCTCCATCTTTGCCTTCTATTCTCTACACTTTTGATGGAGCTTCAAATGCTTGACTTCATCACTAGCCACTTGGTTCTTAGTTTCCTCAACAATTTAAAAAAGAAGATACAAAACATATTAAACAAGTACAAGATAATAAGGATAAAGCTCGATGGAGCAAAGATTTTACTACTTTCTTCTCTTCAACCAATGCTTCAACAATCATCATTAAATACCGAGAGCTCTACAAGATAAAGACAAGGTTAAGAGAAGACATGAGAGTGTTACTTCATGTAATCAATAGCTAAAGTCCTTACGTCATATATCTTCAAAGGGGCCAGTTACAACAAACTATTAGAACCTAAATTTTGACAAAAGTTAATAGTGTTGGTAAAAGGGTCAATGTTCTTTAATAAACGAATTCCTTGCACCAACTCCAAAGCTATTTTTCCATTTTTGAGTGTATAATCAATTGTGTTGACATTCTAAATAGGAAAAAAATGAAGGACCTATTTATTCTCCTTCCTAAAAGGAGTCATAGGTCCTAGCAACACTATAAGAGCTTCTTAGGTTTAAGACCGATGGAACCCCTATCAAGTTGGTCATCCTTCTTTCGATTCTCATTAAGGGCCTTTCCTTTGGTTGGATTACAAGCTAAGGGTAGATTTTCGAACTTGACATTAGGCCTCTTCCTCAACTGGGTAGTCTCTATAGCCTTTCTCTTCAAGGTACCTATTGGAGCTTGTGTCTCTTGAGGATTTTTACTGGTGGTGGTAGCTTTCATTAGGGATCTCTTCACATCTCCCTCCCTTTTTTTTTTTCCTCCATTACCAGCCTTCAATAGAGTAAAGAGATCCTTTGAATCGTAATCCTTCAACAACATATCTATAAAGAGAAATTAGGTAATTAGGTTGAGAAAGTACCAAAATAGAAATAAAACAACTTATAAACATTATGCCGAGCATAGCAAGAAAGACTACTTAGCTTCTAAAGTAGACATGAAGGTCCATCCTCTTGCAAGCCCACTTAGTATGGCGAGACCTCAAGTAGCATGTACCTTGTTCTATGACAATTCCTTCATTAGTACCCTTGATGTCCTTGCCTTTAATAGCATTAGCACCCTTTGGAAGCTTGACCTTATCCTTGGGGAAGATTAGATCTTCGCATGAATGCTTATCTATGATGGTGTTGGCATTCCAAAGAAACCAATTACTGTTGTAGGCCTTCATGATAGTATCATAAGCTACTTAATCATTGGGGAGTAATTTTTTTATGTCGGTTTGTCTAATAGGTTGGTCCAAGTTATGGGGAAGTTTAGGTCAATTTCTAACCTAACCATAACCCATTTCTTTTTTTTTTTTTTTTCATTTATGGATAGAGGACTCTAATCCAAACAAAATTTTTCTCTGAGGTTGGGCATAAATGTAAAACCACCCATCACCTCTTTTGATAGTGAAAAAGTAATGAAATAAGGTTACAGTTGCTTTAACTTCTAGATTCTCATAAATAGACTCAAAGGCAACCATTAACCCATACGAGTTGGGGGTCAACATAGACAGACAAATATAGTAATATGTAAAAAAGGATCTCTCAAAAAGTGAGAAAGGAAATCTTAAACCAACCTTGAAATACTTCTTAAAGAGGGCAAATTCATGCTCACCTAATGAAGTGATGTGCTCATGCAGTTGAGGCCTCTCAATCCTCTAACTTTGAAGGGTAGATTAGAAGTTGAGTTTCAACATGTTAAACTTCTTCCTCAATCATCGTACTAATGATACCATTAGGGCTCAGATCATATTCTATGCTTGAGTATAGTAAAGTGGTAGGAGAATTACCCTCGTTATCAAATGAATATTCATTAAAAGGAAGTTTCTTAAACTAAGCTAGTGACACTCGATAAATCCTAAGGACTATCGCTATCTACATTCACCATACTAATGGGTTCTTTGTGAAGAGATAAACTACCTGCTCTATATGTGGTGTCCAATT
Organism: Lumnitzera littorea; assembly: GCA_024138015.1. NCBI lineage: Eukaryota > Viridiplantae > Streptophyta > Magnoliopsida > Myrtales > Combretaceae > Lumnitzera > Lumnitzera littorea. Next base: position 54,870,947 of record JAMXBB010000012.1, on the reverse strand, counting down.
CTTAGATCCATTGCTAAGTATTGGTCAAGTCATCTAATTATGTACTAGACATGATTACCTTAATAGAATATATGAAAAGAAGGAAAAAAAAAACTAAGAACCTAGGTAAAGAATAGTGAAACTATTGAAGTGAAGGAGTAAGAAGAAGTTTTTGATTAAGAGCAATGAAGATGCAACTAATCAAAGATGGAAATTGTGAAAGAGAAGAAAGGAAATGAATAAAGGCTAAGGGAATAAAAAAGATAGGACGTGGAGTTCAAATGTTAGGATCTATGTGAATTACGATTATAGATAATTCTTGACCATTTGATCACATTGGCTTAATAGAAATTGAGGGGCTGTGATTCAATTACATTACTGAGAATTCGTATGGTATTTGACACAATTACATGTTTTCCAATATCTGAGATATGAACATCACTTTAGGCACAAAACTTCTCTAACAAGCCAAGTGACAACAGATGGGCTTCGAGGGAAAATATCGTGACCTCATAGATCAGATCGGAGTAATTAACTCAGATTGAAAGGAGATCAAATATCTTAAACTTGATTTGTACTAAATTAAGGATTTACAATATAAGATCACCCTCATGTAATATTTTTCCTCTCCTTAATGTTCACACCAAAGAGTGTCGAAGGACGAATGTTGATAGGTATCTTTACTCCAAGGCATCTAAGGTCCTAAATCGATCTAATGGGACTCACATCTAACATGTTGACTTACTCCAAAAATCTTGTAACACATCCGACCACTCTTGCAAGCTGAAGAGCTCGAGAAGAAAGAATTCTAAATACATTAAAGGAAGCTTCAGTTAGCCTTAATTAGCTCAAATAAGTGACATAGAGCTTAGGGGGACTTAGTTAAACCTGTAAGCAATTTAAATTCAAACAAAGGCATGAGCAGTTAGAGATCCTTACAAAGATAACTACCTATTACCAAAATACCGCTACGTTCGAAAATATTGGCCCATGATCCTTAATTCAAATTCCCATACATATGAATTCTTGAGGCAACAGTTACTAAGCAGTTAACAGACCTCGACTACAAATATAGCTTAACATACCACTATAAGCTCTCTTTTGGCCACGTACACTCCATTCTCTATTAGTTTCCATTCTATTTCACCTACAAAGAAACTAACTTAGGCATCGGAATGAGTTTTTCTTATTTGTGACTATTTATGTATTGATTGAACTTGCTGAAAAGCTCTATGATGTCTTATTTTGTATATCTAATGTTAGCTTAAATGTATTCTAGTAATGAACTATTATGTGGAACTATGCTGACATAGACAAAAACTAGGTAACTATTCCTATCTCCTAAGGTGTTCACTTAAGTAAACCTAACACTGAGGTATTGGAAATGGAAAAAGAAATGGAGCAAAGTTAATGTTTGGCTAAAAAGATAAATGGATAAGCTTGCTTGCATTGCTTGGTGATTATCTGAGATGTGATTTATGCACTCATGGCATGGTATAAAAAGAACCTATAGGTTAGATTTTCAAAACTTATAATTGCGCTAGGATAAGTTTTAATTAAAAAGTTGGTTTTCTTGCATGTAAATTTACATTAATCAATGATCTTAACTGCATTCCATGGTTAACGCTAGGCTGAACTATTTCTGGGTCCTAAGATATATTATCCAAACACCCAAATTCAAGTAAACTAACTGAACGAGTGCTAAGTTAGGTTAGGATATCAGTATTAATGCATGTCATGTACATTAGCATGGCATACAATTGTTGCATTTCCTTTCAATTAGCTGGGTGATTTAACCTAAGGTAATAACTGTGATGCCTATGTAGTGTATTCGATTATGTTACTGCTTGTCTATTCACTTTCACTCAGCTTATAGTAAGTTGAGGAGGTAAAATGTTTTATCTTCATTTTAAGAAGCAGTAAATGGGCGCCACCATGAGCAGGGGATAAACCCTTGAGAGTGCTAATGGAGTCAGCTATTTTAAAAAAACTGAAGTCTTATTGATCGAGTATAATAGGAACAAAGACATTTAGTTTTGATGAATGAAGTTTAAAACTTTTGGTCCTTTAGATATGTAAATATTGTATATATTTGTAACTCTATTGTCTAAAGCAAAACTTTCAGAGAGTTGAATATATAATGTATGGTTTATTACCAGAATCATGAACAGTTAAAGTAGGTGATCCTGTATGATAGTACATTCTGTGCTATGTCAAAATGTGATAGAATAACTCTATGCTTATTTTCACTCTTTAAGTTGTATGAAAATCAAGTACTATGAAATTTTCTTTCAAATGGGTACCAAATGGATGGCAATTTCCTCTTCTACAATTTTAATTGAGTCCCAACCCTCTATCTTGCTAATATGCCCTATGTATAATCTGTGAAAGTAAGGTAAATATCAAATGCCTCAAACAAGTACTCTTGTTTAGCCATTTAATCTTCAACCTCTTCAAGCATTTTGATAGTCCCATCAAAGAACTAGTTTGATTTGACAAAATTTGCTAAGGCAATTCTTTGTTGATGACTTAGTCCTGACATCACTAATAGTATACCTTATGATAGTATGTCCCTTATGGTTAGAGTTTAATCATAGGAATAAATAGAGGTGTTGGTAGTTTTATGAAACTGGAGGTAGTGGCTTTTAAGTTTGAGTTTACTACACCCTTCAACTATAAGTTGAATCAGTTGCACTCATTGTGGTTAGGATATTTGATTAGTGGATTAAGGTGTTTATTTAGTAAATACTTAGACTATTGATTTCACTTATTATTAATCACTAAGCACGTATTTTGTGTTATATGAATTGCATGTCAGATTGCTTTATTATTTAAAAGAATGTGGTTTAATTTATTCCATGACAATCTAACTCAACTTATATGTTAGACAAAGAAATATGCACTATAATCTCATTAGATTTCCTATATTAAAAATGAAATCCCTATTTACTAAATTATCATCATTTTTCATTTGAAAGTTGACTTTCCTCATCCTTTTAATTTGTTAATCAATCTATCATAACACTCCATTAAACATATAAAAACCTATTAAGCTATTTCAAACTCAATTACCTATTTATTTAGTAAGTTAAGCACATTCCATTCGTAAAGGCAAATCTACTATCACCTATTTCAAAGGACAATCTTCATCAATTTTCTAATAAAGGGAAATTGTTCTATTAGAAACCTCTTGCTTTTCTTCTTTTCTTTTACTAAGAAAATTAGGTAAACGATTAATCTAAAATTTCCTCACTTAACTGTAAAAAATTTTGTCTCATTGTGTAGACATTACCTTAGTGGATGCTTAAAAGTTGGAAGAGATATTTTAGTCCTCTCATTTACTCCCTCACATTTTTCCTTTCTCAAAAAAATCAAATCGTTAAAGTAAGGGTATTAATCTAAAAGGGATAATAGTGATTAAGGTTTTCCTTAAAAAAAAAAAATAAGGTTTAGAGAATATCTCAAAATAACTGAAAATCCCTTCTTTACCTTCCACTATCATATGCAATACTATCCTTGACTTGGAAATGCTTTAGAATCATTTCATCTTAAACCTTCCACAAAGTAAAAGCCATGTACCAAGCATTCCCATTTGAAAATACCATAATAGAAAATACCAAATTTTTTTGGAAAATATGTTTTAAAGACACATTTAGTTCACAAAAGATTTTTTTTTTTTTTGGCCAAAATGAATTATTATCCATTGAATCAATAAGAGAATGTTAGTTAGGTGGGAGATTTTACGGTCCCGTCTAATATTTTAATAGGATCGGTCTCGTCTCTTACCTCACCATTTATTCACATGTTTTAAAATCTAAACCATTGAATTGAAAATTTGTTTAATAATTTAAATTTAAATAAGTACAAATTAAGAATGGGATGAATAGTGGCACCAATCTCATAAAAAAATCCTAATCATAAGGCAATCCCTCTAAATCAGTTCACAACAAAAAGAACAAAGGGGATGGGGGTCTTACGACCCTAAGAGAGAGGCTCTTCGCCTTTTTGCCAACTTAATCGGAACATGCATTCACATTTCGCTTAATAGATGACAAAGAAAAGGTCTCAAAATAAGAACTTAATTCAACATTAGAAGTCAAAACGGGTTTAATCTTCAAATAGCAGCAGCTGACATCTAAAAAAATTTTCAAAAACAGCCTTCGATCCGTCTCCACAGCAATCTTATACCACTTCTGGTCCTTAGCAAACTGCACCACCGCACTCAAAATAGTAACGGCCTTGAGCTCTTTAAAATCCATGGACAAGCTTAGGTAGGGCTTAGCCGCAAGAAGAGATCCATGAGAATTTCTAGCTACCCATCCAAAACCTACACAATTAAGATTAATATTAACAGCCGCATCACGGTTGAATTTTACAACTCCAACCGGTGGACAATTCCATTTCTTCACATTGCACAATCTCGTAAAAGAAGCAGGCCTTGCTCCAAAGTTTGCAGGTCGTCCTCTGAAGGAAAAACAGTTCGATTGTAAGTTTCTTCCTTTACCTGCTAACTCTGTATTCTGACTGCCGCACAAACTCTATTGTAAGTCTTGAGTCTGCTGATATTGCTATTCACGAGAAGCGCAGGGTCTTCAATGAGCTTTACGTTGCTTCTGAGTCGGTTGCTGCCCATAGACATTTGCGATTGCATTATTGCTCTTCATCCTAGGAATCTGAGAGATCATAGAAGCTTGGAGAGCAGATCGTTCACCAAAAGCAGTCCGAATTTTTCTAACGACTTGATAAGGATCAGGCTGAAGCCCATTGAAAACATTGTTATTCCTTGTTTTCCATATATACCAGAGATTGAGGGCGAACAAAGAAAGCTGCTTCTTCCCATCATTACCAGCTGAGAAGCAGAGATTAGCTATAGATAAAACCAAAGATCGAAACTGACAATCTTAGAATCGTTGATATAATGCCCAAACAAGCCAAATCAAAGTAAAAGAGTCTACAGACATTGAAAAAATACATGCACAATTGATTCAAAGTTATGATAGATACTACACAAGCGTCACCATGATACTCTTTTTTTTTTTTTTTTTTAAAAGATTTTCATTGCAAGAGAGTTTGTACAAGCTCTCCAAAGGAAGTGTTTGAGTTTAGGCATTAAGTCCAAGTTCCAAATGATTTTCCAAATTTTAGGATCAATGGCATTTGAAGACGATGCCCTCCCTGTGTCGGTCATTTCTCATCATACAAAGCCATCTGTTGTCTGATCGAATAGAATATTCCCCATTATTACTGCCAGACAACAAAAGATGGTTTAGGGAGAAAAAGGTACATTTATTTTCTTTTTTAGCCAGCCAGCTTCCCCTATCACTATGCGGGAGAAATTGAATTTGGTACATTTGATTAGGAAATCAGTGTTTATAGTATTAGGTTATAAGGACTTAGTGGGAAAAAGGATAGAAGAATAAAGTTAAATTTTATGGAGATAATGACTATAGGTTAAATGAAAATGGAAATTAAATTTTATGAAGTAGGTTAAGTGAAAATAAGAAGATAAAATAAAAATAGATTAATAGAATTATTTTCTCACTATTAAACTTAATAAAAAAATTGGTACATGGTTGTCAAAAATCATAATTTTGCTTATAAAATTTTACGAGTTTACAGTCTTATAAGATATTTTCATATTAAAACAGATATAAAATTATTTTTATGCATGCTCTAATAGCATCAACAGCTTACATTCAAACTTACTAAAAACTTACTTTATTGAAGAAGTTTATCGATTCCACAAATCTTAATCAAATGGGCTAAGAGTATAAATAAAATAAATAAAACTAGGAATCTATAATCCAATCAACTATTTAGAGTTGCATCATCTTTCTTATCTTCTTCTCATCTTGTTTTCCTCCTCTCTCTTTTGGTCCTTTCCTTGACAATCATAACCTTCATTCAAATTCTAACTCTAGCTACAAAGTTTATAAGGAAATCATTTCCTTCAATTTATGCTATTAATAATTCAATACGAGTTAAAAGGTTTTGCTTTCTCTAATTTATAACTTTTTTCATTTGAAATAAATAAAAGAAAAACTATTTAGTTTCTACTCTACTTGTTCTTTGTCTTTACATATTTGACTATGTATTAAGAGTTATGAAAAAAAAAAAAAAAAGAAGAAGAAAAAGAAGAACTTAGACCCCATCTGTTTCAAAGAAAATCATATGTTAACGCAAAATATTTTCCTCCAAAAGTATATATATGTATTTTTCTAAAAGTTGATATTCTTCATGTGCTTGGATATACTTATAAAATACGCTAAAGAAACATTTCTAGTATTTAACTCACAAAGATTATGTAACTTTTAAACATTCCTAGATAAATCAATATCAACATGTTACTATGAATATATTATGTTAAACATTTTATTTAAAAGTAAAAGTATAAATGTAAATGATTTTTTAATAGATATTAGTACAACCTCTTTGGTTCAGTTTTATAATATTTTAACATGTCCATAATTTTTCTTTTAACTTAGTAAAATTTTTTGGATTGATGTCATAAATGATGCCACAACTTTGCCTAATTCTATAATACCTAAACTTTAAATGTATCAATTTAATAACTAATTAAACTTTTTGAAGTCATCAATGGTATTTCATTTAACTCCATTAAGTTCTACTAAACGTCTGGACCAATAACAACATGCCACACGACAATTTACATTACATTAAGAAGACATTGATCCATGTCGACATCTAAGTGGGCTTAATGTAGAAGAAAAAAATTACACATTAGACAAAATAAATAAAATCTAATGTATATGTTAGAAGAAAAATAAAAAAGTTGTTAAACCTAATAAGAGGAGAGAGGCATTAAACCTAATAAGAGAATAACTAGTCTTCTTCTTGAAACTCTAGTTGGATTTCCCCAACCTCTTCTCCATCATGCATGATACTAATTGATTTTCCCTAGTCCCTAAAAATATAATTAATCAAAATCTTCAAATACTCAACAAAATCATAAATCCTACAATGGGTAAAGAAATCAAAACCTTGAAAATTAGGAAGTCATTGAACACTTTCATAGCTTTAATGCAATGGTCATCATCTAATAGTAGTAGGCTTGTCTTCTACAAATGTAAAATGAGAGCGAGGGATACAATTAAGAAGATGGAGACAAAATGTGGTTAAAAGTTTTATGGATGCTCGAGATTCAATCGGGTACTCTAAATATTTGAGACTCTAAATATTAATATGAAAGTAGTTCATTTGTGAATGTGTTTTATAGTTGTTCTTTTGGTGATCTCAAAACTTTTTTTTTTCCTTGGCTATCTCAAAATAAAAAATTATAATGTGTATTTATGTGCATATGATGTTGTAGGTACTTATGATATTGCTAACAATACAAATGAGTGAATACCTTTATTAAAAAGAAATCAATGGAAAAACAAGTTAAGGTTGAGTTTGCTAAAAAGTTATAATCAAATGTTAGGAGTTTACATATATGCAACATCTTCTTTCAATATTATTATTAATCCATGGCTTTTTCTTTTTAATAAAAGTTAATTTATGGAAATGAAATTTAAATTTGATAATTTTTTAGATAAAGAGGCAGTATACTGTACTATTTTTGTAGGCTTTATTTTGGAATGAAATTAAAAATTTCATTGCATTGGATTGAATTTTTAGACTTATTTTTTTGGATTATGTTTAATTAGTGAGATAAGTTTTAGAATTGTTAAGAAAGAGAAGTTCATATATAGGGTTTTGTACTATTTTGTGGGATTTATGTATAGGAGGACGCATGCAACTTCTTCAGATGGGTGGGTTCGAAAAAGGAGAAGAAAGTGCAAAATGTGAATGTAACTGAGGAACTTGAATTAAAAGAGATAATGCTAACTTTATTGGTAAAGGAAAATAAGGTTGAAATGTTTAGGCTATTAGAGGAGAATGCCATGTTGGGAAGGATCACGTTAAAAGATATGATGGAGTGTGATGACTTAGCAGGTGATCGTAATTCATTATGGAGGATGAATGCTTCTTCAAAAGACGAGATTGCAAGATTTTGAACTTTGAGAAAAGTTTGTAAATTATAAAAATATGCTAATTGGCACATGGTTAGGGATTTTACTAAAGTAGGTACCTATTACATGGTAGATGTGCTATGGTTGGTTATTGTAGATATTTGAGGATTTTTCCCATGACGATGTACCTAAAAACTTGAAATGCATGTTTGTAATGTGAAGCTAATGAATATTTTAGTTGTACATTATGTTGTGTGAAATTTTTGGAAAAACTATTTGTGATTTGTAAAGTGCTATGAAATTTCGTATCCTAATAAGTGTCACATTGGTCATTATATTTAATGAATGCTTATCATACATGATAATTTAAAAAATATTAAAAATTAATATCTATTCACTATCATCACTCATCATAATATTTGGTAAATCAATATGAAAAATGCAACCTTTTACATGGTAAGGGAAATATGAGGCAACATTAGAAATTAACACTACGGGAAAGTTGACATAGGATTAGGATTATCTAATACATAGGTTGTTATCAACTTTCCCATAAAAATAATTTGTCATTTTAGTCAAACAAAAGTGGAACTTAGCAATACCATGACAAACAATATTCCTTTATTCATTCTAACTCGTAATGTTCTAAGTTATATAAATACAAAATAAATTATCCTTGGCATGCTGCCATTTACTATAATAAAATAATGACAAACTATATTCCTTCATTCATTCTAACTTATGTTGTTTCAAGCTACACAAATACAAAATGAGTTGTCCTTACTATGCTACCATTTTCTATTATAAAATTACCTACTTGGCCAACCTTATCACAACCACCCACATTTTCTATCACAAAATATACTATAGGCTAACCCTATCACAATCATCATCATTTACTATGACAAAATATATTACTTACCTAGCCTTGTTATTTAACTGTACAAAAAAAAACCAAATTTATGGCACTTGGTCCACGATTAGCCAAGCATCAAACATGACACAAACATTCACGCTCCATTTGTAGTTGTCTTTACACAAAAAACAATTAGCACATGCAACCATTCACTACTTCTCTAAAGGATTATCTCAAGTAGAAACATAGCCACAGTTATTCTCATTGCTTAGCTCATCCATATTTAAGTAAATAAGCCCGATTCACATTGTCTTACAAAAGCTTGCCATTGATATTTACTTACTCTTGCACCATGGCACTAATTTGTCCTAGCCCTTATCCTCTTCTACCTTCTTTACTTAATTCCATTGTGCTATGTACTTATCGTACTACCATTTGCTCCTTTAACCATTGCCCATGGATATGATTAGTACATGCTTTCTTTATTCCTCCAACTAATGGAGGAACTTGGGTTGCAATAGTCGTCATCTGTAACAAGTATAAAGCAACCAATGAGTAATTTATCAATATAAGTGCATAAGTAGATCTGCTTGAAAATAACTATTTGTATAAGAGATGCCGTATGTTAAATGTTACCTAAAGATGAGCTCTACTTGGCTTCATGCTAAATAGGTGAGGTGGTATACTTAATGTTTAGTTTGTCACACTAGAAGGGGTTGGACACTTCCTCTAAGTAAGGTAATATATACTACAAGTGGACATCAAAAGTCAAGGGACATCCATTAAAATTGTTTATCTCAATTCGAATTCTTGAAGTGTACAACTAGTGGTTTATGAGGCTAATTTAGTGTATGAAGCTGATAGATGACATAAGCCTATAATGTTATGATCTACATTCATGTGTTCATACCTTCCTTGTATTCTTTGATGGACATCCTCTCGTACTCTAGTTTCTTTTGCAGCATAGTTTGCATATCATAGATCATGCTAGCTTCATGAACTTACTCCTCTCCCCTTCTTCTCTACTCCACTTTGTCCTTGGTTTCCTCGGCTTTTCTTTAGGAATAGGAGCCAAAATTTTCTCCCTAAACATCTCAAAGATAGATAGAGAGGTAAGAATTTATCAAGGCACAAATGCAATATATAGGTACATGTATGGGCACATGGAATGCTAGTCAATCCCCATAAGTTGTAGGTACAAGTCCGATTGTCTAGGTCAACCACATATCCCCCCTTACCCCTCACCCAAAAAAAAAAAAAAAAGAAAATCAATTTATAAACTAAACTCCATGAGCTCACAAATGTATAGAGTTAAAAAATGTGTCCACTTACTCCTTTCCATAATTTTATCAATAGTTCTATAGCTTCTACCTATTTCTCACTTTTGAATGCACTCCATCATAAAAATGATAGACATATGTCTTTCCTTAGCTGCAATGGAGTTGACACACATATTGTTGTTTACAGCATCACACTTGGTCTTATGCCTAAATGTTACCTTATGCCAATCTTTGGGATTTTTCCACCTGTAGTCATCAATTGCTTCAAGTTTCAACTTCCTAATATGATTGAAAAGTTCCTGCAATTCACAAACTATTGTAAACTTATGTAAGGCCTGAAACAATCATTAGAGCTTACTTCCCTATTGTTTGTTTCTCCAATTTGTGAAGATGTGGCGAGCATAGAACTAATGCTCCCCCAATAGAAAACGTCTCTTTTATGGCTTGCTTTAAACCTTGCACCAAATTTCTAAGAAGCTTTAGAATCAAAATATCAACTAAACATATATTTATTGAAATCTTACAATGTCCACATATTAACCTTATGCATATCATTAATAATAGTATAGCTAAATGCAGCTTCTAATCTTGCCAATGGATCTAACACTCATAAAACCATGATCAGCAATCTAAGTTATCTCCCTCCACAAAAGCCTAAGCCATTAGGTACATTTAGTCATTCGCGTCATGCGCGACAGCATTCAATGAAACTCCCCCTTCAACTCATTTTTAAGAGAATAGCCATCTAAACATAAGATAAGCCTACATTCCTTGGAGAATCCCAATATATAGGCAACGAAGCACACAAATAGTCTCTTGAAGTACAAAGGATAAGCTGGACTAGGTTTATTGGCTTCAATTTCTATAGAATTTTGTAAACCCTTTAAACACTTTCTAAGCTCATTGGCATAGTTCCACAAATAGTCAATTTCCATCTTATACCTCCCACTTATTTGTTTGAAGGCATCTTCTCTCACCAATCTAAATTAGCTATAGTAAACATCCACCATCAACTCTTCCTTACCAAGTTTCTCCATTTCCATAGCAAACATCTTTGGCATGATTCGTAATCTGAACAAGATGTGTTTTGTAAGTACTTCATAGGTCATGTGAGTGTTTGTGAATGATGGCTTATAGTACTTTGTTGTTCTTTGAATGTTTTTACTACAAACTCCTTATAAATGACTCAAATGATGCATATATGTAAAACAGGTAGTCCTTTCCCTTACACTTGTACCAAACCCTCTTCTTATCTTTTAAGATTAACTTTAACTCTCTCTTATCAAGGGTGGAATACTCATTCATTGCTTTTGTAAAAATTGTTCTCTCCTTAAAAGTAGCTAGTATATTAGATCTTAATTATCCTTAGTCTTCCTTCTCCTTTATGTCTTGGCTCAACCATTGTCTCGCTAAAGTCTATATAAAAACTGTTCTCGTAATTAGAGAACAAATACTCAACTTCATTAATGTTGCTCTAAACAACCCCATCCGCATCACTTTACTTCTTTGCCTTATACAGCTCTTCCTTATAGCCATCAAATATTGTATCAACATCAATATGAAATCCCTCAATCCTCTAGGTCCTTCTGATGTCTAAGGACTTTTCCTTCTTATGTGTAATTAGGACTTCCTTGTCATCATTATCAAGAACACAATCCACCTTCACTACCTCCTCTTCCTCCTCTAATTCTGATTTACACTCATTATGCACATCAACTTCCACCCTTTCCTAAGTGACTTCCCCACCTATACGCGCGACAAAAATCTCACCTCTACCATGTCCCCTTAGAATTGTAATCATACATTTACATGGCCATCTTCTCCTAACCCTAGATAAAATGATCTACCAACTTTAGTTTTTCCAAGAATAAAAAAAGTATACTATTTTTACACTTACGGACCTAAGATTTCTTAGAAAGCAATAAAGAACCACCGCATTGATGGTATCAACATTTACTGTCTAACATATTTGCTTACCTCCAATGTATTACTTACTATCCCTTCAGAAAGTAGCCACCCAAATGTATAGAAAGTTTACAGATTAAAGCAAAGGACATGATGCCTATTAATTGGGACTATAATGCGATAAAGGGTGACCAAGCCTGACAAATATGACATTTTTGACTTTAGTACAGTAGTGCAAATTAAATCAAAAAGCACATGCCCCTACCACTCGCTTATGGACCATATAGTGTCATTTTCTATGGAAGATTATCCAATTTATTGTCATCTTGTGAGTCAAGGACTTCATGTCCTACTAAGAAAATGACAACCATTTAGGGTTTTTAAGTTAAGACTTAGAGATATCAATGACAAAAGGTTCCACTAAGGGTACTTTTTACTCTATATCTAGAGTTTTTACTTGTAATTGTCCTTATCATGATCATTGCATACTTAAGAATTTAGGTCACTACAAATTTAAGGAAAGAGATGGGGACATTAAGATTTCTTCTTATTGTTGCAATTTAGAGGAAGCTATAGGTGTCTTCTTGTGGTTTGGGAAAGAACGAATGGATTCTTTCCATGCAACTAGGGTTCCCCAATAGTACTTCTCTCCATGAAATTTACTTCTATATTTTTGTTTGCATACATTAAACAAAAGGAGAGTAGTATTTAACTAGTGGTTGGGTTAACTAATTAAGAGTTATGGTTTCTTCTATGCACCTTTTCCCTTTTACTTTTATTTCTTGCACATGACTTTTTTCCCATTCCATAATCCACCTGGATGTCTAAGTGGCTCCTTTTATGTTTAATCAACACATTATTCCATATGTAAGGTCATGTTTAGTTCGTGAGTCCACATAAGTTAGTAGTGTTTATTGACCAAGTTAATTAAGATAGTATAAAAAATCTTGAAAAGTTTAATTCAGTGTTAAATTGAGACATTTAAAGTTTACATACTTAATTGTAAAATTTGACAAAATTGAGATACCATTTATGATATTAACCTAAGTTTTTTTATGTTTAAAGTACAATTTATATTTTGCAAAGACAAGATCGAAAAATAACACTCCCCCTTGAAAATAGTAAGTCATTTTCCTTGAAAAGAGTATAATTTTCCCTTCAATAGAGAATGCTTTCCCTTATAGGGAAAAATGTCTTTTGCTTAAACATCTTTCTTTTAGTAACACAAATAAAAGAAAATAGAGAAAACTTTTTTTCCAAGAAATTTTTCTTAAAACAAACACAACCTTAGTTTCTTCACTCTTTATTCCAATAATGTAAATTAATTTTTTTTTTTTTTGGAAGCTACCACAAGAATATATATAGTTTTTTAAAGCTATTTTATATTGGTCGTAAAAACTTATATTTCTATATTTCAGTTCCCTATTTCAATTCTACAAATCATTTAATAATTTTATATAAAATCGTGAGTTTGACAACTTTAAATTAATATATAAAATTTGAAGGATGTAGGGGGGAAAATCCTTGATTACAGATGTAAATGAGTTAATTTGAATTGAGATGATATTGTGCCTAGGCTTAAGCTTGACTAAAGTTTTCACAACTCAAGCTTAGCTTAATTAATGATGTGCCTTAGATTTCAAGAAGATTCCAAGCATGATTAATTGAGTTAGCACAGTAATCTATAATATGTAGAGGTGTATTTTTGAGGTTTAACAATAGTGAAAATAAATAGAAAATAAGGATATGAACAATTATTGAACAAATCCAATCATCAAACTAGGTTTTTGTTGAAATTTTGCTACCGATATTACCTCTTATCCCCATGTTAATAAGATTATCCTGATATGACCTATGAGGTAACCTAATTAACTGTATTGCCACAATCTGATAAAAATTGACCAAATTGATAAGATCTAATTTTGTATAACTCATTCACATGGAAGAGTAAAATTCTCTGTAAAAGAGAAACAACAAATTTGTCAATAATCAAAGAAGGTTACCAATTGCCTTGTTACAATTGGAAGACAATACTTAAATACTACTAGCAAGAAATCCCAATAATGGGAAAAATGTAATTAATACAACTTTTAACAATAAAATAAAATAAAATAAACGAAATATGTTGTGTAGAGAAGCTGGTGACATGTACATATGCTTGCACTTGCAATGGACAACCATATACTTATATAAGGCCTGGGTAGATAGGCGTATACGTCTTCGTGTATCTCTTGGACCATATTTCCTCCAATTACTTCAATTGCATGGTCACTTTTCTTCAATTTTGATCGCTTGCATTGATAGTCACATCATCTTCTTCTTCTTAGGAAAGATATGACTCAAATCTTATAAAAATAATCCTCTAAGATGGAATACAAGCTTGCAAAATAGAAATAAAAGTACAAGTTTGCTATCATAGCTCAATACAATCATCAAATTTACCTGTAAGGTCCATTCTTTCCATTCATCATGCATTTTGTCAACCAATCCTATGCAACCAATATTGAATAATTGTGACAAGGTAATATGGTTGGCAATGCAAGACATGACTCATGAACTTAGATATGATACAATACGATTAGAAATGGATTTATGCATGGAAAAAGTTGACATTTGAGGCACAATGGGTCAAACTTGTTTAAACACAATAAAATTTGTATTGAATTCGAGTTCAACCCTTGAACCCGTTTATTCAATAGCTCACATACACATCTAAAACCCTTTTTTTCTCTCTCCCTTTTAATCAATGAAAGCATTTTTTTTTCTCTCCATCCTTTCTTCTTCTTTTTTCCTATAGTATAATGTTGATTTAAAATTCTTATAAATTACAAAAACTATACTATATAATTCGTATATAGCTATAATTCATACATCGTCCATATAATATACTACATAATTCATATACATATAATCCATAGATATTATTACTGATATTCATATAGTATACTTTATTTATATGTTAATTTATAATTCACATAAATTACAAAAACTAAAATATAGAATGCGTATGTAATTCGTACATAGAATTCATATACATATAGTCCATATATATTATTATCCATATTATGTACTTTGTACATTATTGATTTGTAATTCATATAAACTAGAAAACTATACTATATAATTGGTATATTATGAATGAACAATTAGTCAAAAACCCCTCTTAAGTAGTTATTACCCAATAGTAAACCATAGTCCCTTAATAGTAAAAGCTACCCATATATAGTATGAAGAGTCAATCTTCAGTAAAGTGGCTTGAGTGTAGTTAATTTTTTAAGTCCTAGATTGCTTATTACATTTCTATGTATTTTTTGTTATTGGCTTAAAAGAAAAAGAAAAGAAAAAACTTAATACTATGATGTTATGTAACCAATTTACGTAACGATTTGTTATAAAGACTTTGTTTGATTAAACTTTTGTTAGAATATAACTTTTATATTTAATTTTTAAGACTATCAATTTATTTGTAAATGTGAATTTTGTAATTGTCACCTTCCTATGTACTTATAACTAGTTCATAAATTTAGTTACAATTCTTTTTAATCGATGAACAAGTCTAATCTGAACACAAAACATGTTTATTAAATAGGTTAGGTTAAAGATTTAGGTTTTCATAAACAATAAATAATCGAGTTAGGTTAGGGGTTAAGGTTTTTAAGAGACAAACCCATTTAAACACAAACACGAGACACGATGGGTTAACATAAATTGCCAACCCTATAAAGCAATATCTTAGGCATAACTCTTAACAATCATTAGTTGAATTTGCATTTGCCTTGCATGTGAAGATTAAAAAATATACGATTTTAGAGGTTGGTTGATCTTAGCCCCATCAACACTAGCATTTGTAATATTGGGTGCAATAAAGATCTGAGAGTCTACAATATCTCGTTTCTCTTCTTCACTTTCGTTTTCAACATCGAAGATCTCAATGGATTTTTCCTTCTCACCAACACATATTTTCGAGTCCTCTACCACCTCAAAAATTTCATTCTCAACATTCTTCTCTATTACCCCTACAAGCTTCTCATTTGGCTCATCTATGGCCTTACCTTAGATTTTCCTTTCCATGGACTTTAAGAGTACAACTTTCAACTATTTCAATAGGTGGTTCTAAGACTTCCACTTTCCTTGACTCTATAAAGTTCCCATTCTCATTTGTAATTGCCATATCCTTAACCAATCTTCTTTCTCTTCTCGAGGACGCTTTGCGTAGGACTGTATTCTTTCATGGAAAGTTTATATTAATGCATTTTGCTTCTCTACATAATCATGCAACATATCCTCATATTTCTTATGCAACAGGTGTAGATCCATGGTATTGATAACTCCTAACAATAACAATCTCAAATATATTTCTTTTTTTTTTTTATAACAAAAATAATCAAGCCCACTTTTTTATAAACACAAAACATAAAACCTAAATTTCTCCACAATAGCAAATCTACCAAAACCCTAACTTATAGCTTACCAAAAAATTCAAAAGTAAAAATTTTGAATCCAACAAGTGTATTTCCAACTGTAGCCCTTAGATTTGGTGAAGATTTTGAGTATAATTAGTTGAGTTAGCGTATGGATTGAGGTTTAACAATAGTGAAAATAAATACAAAATAGGGATATGAACGATTATTGAATAAATCCAATAATTAAACTAGGTTTTCATTGAAATTCTACCACCAATATTACCTACTATCTTTGTGTTAACAAGATTATCCCAATGTGACCCATGAGATAACTTAATTAAGTAGATTAATAGCAATTAGATAAAATTTACCTAATTGAAAAGATCTACATTAAAAGAAATCATTTGCATTATGGAAGAGTCATAAAAATTCTCCCTCAAAGAGAAACAAGTTTGTCAACAATCAAAGAAGGTTACCAACTACCCTATTACAATGGGAAAACAACACTTAAATATTGCTAACAATAAAGCCTAATAGTGTAAAAAATGTAATTAATATAACTTTTAATAAAAATATAAACACATTAAGTCATGTAGAGAAGCTTGGAACATCTACATGGGCATATACATTGAATGAATAACTGTATACTTATACACGACCTAAGTACACAAGCATATATGCCCCCCATATATCTCTTAGGAAGAGTAGAATCATTGATTCTCCCTTCCCAAAGGTAGATTCAAATTCCTCCTTTAAGCTAAAATTGTGATTTCAGCTTCTAAATATGCTTCTAAACATGAGTTAAGAGAATGAAATCCAAAATCGTAATTCTATTCTAGCCCATTCTCGTATACAAAACATGGCATAAGGCTATGTATAGAGTGAGATATATATTACATGCATGTGTTTAGTATAACTGGATCCCTTTCTCAACATAATTATAATTAAAATATTAGGCAAAAGATAAGTTAATATTGTAATTAAAAACTTTAGAAAATTGTAAAGGCTCCTAACATTCTGATGGCAATTAAAAAATATATTTAATTAAAGTAAGGACACAATTTATTGTTTGTAATGTTTCACCAATTTTCTATTTGAGTTCTAAACCTTTTTCCTTTTCTATCTATTTCAATCCTCAATATTTAACAAAACTTGCAAAATTAGACTTTTTTCTAATACAACATTTTTTTTTTAATTTATGTATGAAACAAGGAGCAATCTAATTGTTCTAATTAATTAATTTAACTAAATAATGCAATAATATATTATATAAGTAAATTAATGGAAAAAATACAAAAAAATTATAAAATTGAAAAAAAAAATTAGAAACCACCAAAAAGAAAAACCATCCCGACTACCCTAAGTCTTGAGGTAGCAAGAATAACAAGAAGTAAACAAGTGAGTCTCAAACCACTATAAGAAGTAAGTCATTCAATCCATTGTTGGTGGTGAGTACCTAGATACCATCTTAAGGAAGTCGATTAACCCTTTTATGATAGTAAGCAACCACTTACCAACACAAATTTTAAAGAAAAATAAGGAAAACTATAAAAAACCTAATTGGATTGCAATCAAATGGCACAACCTTGTTACAACTTGATCGAGTTTTCCACCATATTCTTATAAAAGGGGTGATTTGCAACCACCCACCATCATAGGGGGTTCTATAATCCATGTCTTCTTTAGCAGGCCGTTGACCTACCAGCCTTTAAGTAATCGTTTTATTTTTCTTTAATTTTTCTACTGATTTCATTTTGTTATTTTAGTAAATTTATTTGCAAATATTTATATTATTCATTTAATTTATTGTATTAGACCCATAAGATTTCATTATATGGCATTTGCATATAAAAAAAATAACATTCAAAAAGAATATTAGACCAATGTAACTAGAATATGAAAGCAACGAATAGGAAATTAACAAAGCAAGGAAATAAATCTCTAAATGCAGAGAAGGAGCTAAATGCAACTCTAAGTGGGGATAATTACTTTTGGGTTTTTTCCTAAATTTTTGTAAGGGTCCCTACACTAATATATATAGGGTACCCACATGTGCTTGATTACAACATGTAACTATAAAATATTCCCCAAATATTTTATAATAACTAATTATACCAACTCATCACTGGAAGCCTCTAGCATCTATACTAATTTACTTACATCCATATCTACTATTATTTTGGCTCCAAGCTTTACAATTAATTGGGTTAATACTAACAACCCATAGCCCATTAGCCCATAGTCTATACTAACTATCAATATTTTCCTAAGTGCTAATACAATAGCAGACACAATGTCTCCAAAGTCTTCCACTTTTTGCATTTCATGTGTCACCTAAATTTACTTTACTCTACATGACAAACCCTAAAGTCATATCATCAACCCCTCCCTTCAAAACCCTTATCCTCGAGGGTTCCTATGGAAATCGTACTTGGAGATCAGAAAAATACTCCTAGGTGGCTTCCTCTTTAAATTTGTCTTTCTACTGAACTAGAACTAAGGTATCAGCCATAGATCCATGCTTCAATAGTTTCCTATCTAAGATTGCTTCTAGTACTAAAGTTGATGTATCAAAAAGTGCAAGTAGATCTAGGACTTAAAGAACAAGTGGTCCTCTATATTTCTTAAGGACACATGGAATGTAGGATGAACATTAAATCCAAACGAAAGAGCAAGTCTGTAAGCTGTTGCACCGATCTAATCAATCACTTAGTAAGGACCGTAAAACCTTGGTGAAAGCTTGTTATTGTGATGTGTCTTTAGATTATGTTGGTGATAAGCTTGCAATTGACCCAAACAACTCCCTAATACTAAGTATCCTATCACTCCTTTTCCTATCCGCAAAATGTTTCATTCTATCTTACACCATTTGAATGTAGAGTTGCTACATTTTCTATTTTGTGTTGTTAGCAAACCAAGTACTCTCTAATGTACTATCTTGCTGCCTTCTTTATGCCAACCAATAAAAATTGACACTAATCCTTTTATAAGTAGCATGACCCCCTGAATGTCCCCTAATTACACCATCATGGTATAAGTGTAGCAAATTCTTCTTTAACTCATTATTAAGGCTAATCACAATTCTTCCTTTTTTGGCAATACTTCCTTACCAAAAGTATAGTTCCTACAAGTCTTTCCTTGCTACAAATCAACAATAATCTTACTGTAGTGCATTATCTTGCCAACTAGCTTTAATTTCTTCAAAAAGTTCTATTGTAATAGCTATAGAAACCATTAGCATATGTAGCTCAGATTGTCCAATTATTGAAAGTGCATTGATCACTATATTGTCATACCCATGCCTATAGTGAATCTCATAATCTAAGCCCATAAATTTAGTAAGCCACTTCTATTGACAAAGTGTGAGTATACATTGTTCCAACAAATATTTCAAGCTTTGGTGGTTCGTCTTTATAATGAAATGTCAACCCACCAAGTAGTAACGCCATTTATCAATTGCATAAACTACAGCTAATATTTCTCTTTCTTATATGGACATTCCCTTCTACTTATTAGATAAAGCCTTTCTAAGATAAGCAATAGGATGCTTATCTTGCATAAGAATAGCCCCAGTTCCATCCTCGCTCACATTGGTCTCAATTACAAAAGGTTTAGAGTAATTGGGCATTTACAACACTAGTAAATAGATTAGTGCCTATTTGAGCGTGTTAAAAGCAGCTTAAGTGGCTTCACTCCACACAAATTGGTCCTTCTTTAGGAGATTAATCAAAGGTCTTGCCTTCTCACCATAGTTTTTTATAAAATGTTGGTAATAACTAGCTAGGCTCAAGTATCCCCTCAACTATCTCAGATTAGTTGGGTACTACCATTCAACATTCGACTCAATTTTTGTTAGATCCATAGTGACTCCATTTTGTGTAATTATATGCCCCAAATATTCAATTCTCCTCCCAAATATACACTTAGTTTTCTTGAGGTACAACCGCTCCTTCCTCAATATTTGGAACATCATCTGTAGTTGTTCTTGATGTTTCTCCATGGAATCACTATAAACTAAAATGTTATAAAAAAATACCAATACAAATTTCCTTAAATAAGGCTTAAACAACTCATTCATGAGGCCTTGAAATGTAGATGAGGCATTAGTAAGCCTATCATGAGTTTTGGAAGCCATCTTGTACGCATCTGCTGGATGCATACGAATTTGATGGTATCCAGATCTCTAATCAAGCTTACTAAAATGGTTTAAGCTATGAAACTCATCAAATAGGTCCTTAACTAGAGGAATAGGATAATTATACTTGATTGTTTATCTATTCAACTCTTTATAGTCCATACACATGTGCCATGACCCGTCTTTCTTTTCCACTAACACCACTGACAAAGAAAAAGGGCTTTGACTAGGCCTTGTGAGTCCTTAGCCTAACATCTCGTTAGCCATATCCTCTAGCACATTCTTTTGACTATTAGAATGTGTATAAGGCTTCTTATTCACCACTTTTGCTCCCTCATAATCCGATGATCATGAGCCTTTTTTTGGTGGTAAAGTAATAGGATCCTTAAATAAATCATGAGATTCTTCCAATAAGTCTAAAAGCTATAGATTAGGAAGTATTTCGTGGTAATGTTCTTCACCACTAGCTATTAATTTCACTACCTAACATTGAATATCAGAAACTATATTAAAGGCAACTAATTTAGACAAATGTGTCTCATCAATGCATCTCAACATTTCTTTCTCCCCTTTGAACATGCACTCCTTCCCCTTCCATATGAAAACCATATATTAGTATTGAAAATTCCACTTAACTTCTCTTAACCCCACCAAGTAAGGCATTCTTAAGATCATATCATAACCTATTAAGGGTAAGAGATACACATCAACAGCTAAATCCATAACTTGCGTGCTCTAAGTGAATTAGGGTTGCATCCCTTTAGTTATTATGGTTGAACCATCGGCCAGAGTTGCTTATATAGGCTGAATGTTTTGACAAGAATAGCTAAGGCCCTTTACTACCCTAATGTCCATGAAGTTTAGTAAATTGCCTATATCTACCAAAATGTTCAATCTCCTTTTCTTGTGATAGCCAAAAAACCTCATATAATCAACAACATTATCTTTATCTTGCAAAGCATATAATGTAAGATGTAGTAGTTACTGCTTTAGATTTGCCTCCTCTATTTCCATAGCTTCTACTCCTTTCGTATACTCTTTATCCCTACCTAGCAAAAGATTAAGTCGTTTTTTCTTACAACGATAACCCAGACCAAATTACTCATCGCACTAAAAACATTGTTTTTTCTTACGCTTCTCTTCCATTTCTTTAGGGGTTAATCATCAAGTAAATCTTACAGGTTGGCTGGCGTTAGTAGGTTTGGCATTTTGTGTTTTCAGTAAGGTTGTGGATAAATTAGGTACTGTTTGGTATGTAGGTTTAAAATTCTGGCTTAGGAAAGGTAGAAAGAATGGGTTGTGAGCATAAGTGTTTTTAATAGGCTTAGGGTAGTAACCGAGCTAATAGGCCATGATATTGGCTTCTTACAATTTTGGCTAAGGTATAGGCTTGGGTAAGTGTTTGTGGTTGGAACATCCTAAGGGTACTGTAATTTCGAGTTGAGTCTTGCTACGAAGAGGCTTATTTGGTGTAGTTTAGGGACTTATACTTAGGTATTAATATATTCAAAGTCATCTATATATTCTTGTAGTGAACCTTCTCGAAATAATTTCTTAAAGCTAAACATGGGATCATAAAATATCTGGGTACTAAACCTCTTCAACAACACCTCAATCAACTCCTTCTACGTAAGTAGTGTGGATTCCATTTTGTTTGTGGAGAATTTTTGGTACCCCTCTAAACTTTTCCTTCAAAATGCAGCATTACAATATGCATTTGTAATGCTCAAGAGTTTCTTCTTCTTCAAAATAATGCTTAGCTTTATGCAACCATGCTCTAAGGTCCTATTCAATCTTATTTAGCTTAGTAGGAATTTGATAATGCATGGTTGTTTGCATACACAAACCTTGCTAAACTTAAGTTCCATCTTTCATCCCTTCTATATGAGCCATCGAAGTACCAGTGTATGAGGTAATACCTACATGTGACTTAAGCTTAGATATTGATTGTAAATGTTGTGTTGAATTTAGGGTTTATTATTTGATTTTAATAAGAACAAAACAAAAAATGTATATTTAAATATGTTATTTTTAAAGAGAACAAAACAAGTGAATAATTAAATTAAGTATTATTTGATTATATTGAGATAATTGAATAAGATCAATTAGCTTACTTAATGATTAAATATATCAATTATCTCTATAAGAAATTTAATCTTTTGAGTAGTAATAAAATGATCTTGAAGTTAGAATGCAAAGAGTATTTGTTTATTGTATATGAAAAGAATTTTCAAGTGATATTTATCCTACCAGGTTAACAGCTTAAGGTAAAACCAGGCTAACAATATAAAGCCCTGAAAAACACAAAGGAAAGCTCATTAGCTTGGAGGAGCCGGCTTGTCGGTTCACTTGCCAGTAAAGTATTTTTTACTGGCTTACCAGTAAAGTATTTTTTACTGGCTTACCAGTAGTTCAAAGTACCAGCATGTTGGTAATTCAATTTTAAGTAGCCGTTGGAGTATTTAATACGCGATAATAGGAAGAATTTAATGAGTTGTTATAAAAGCTCAACAACCCGACCAAAGGCTTTTAAGATCTAATATTCTATTGCAATTTAAAGATTTTCTCTTACATTCTTAAGCTTATTCTACTTCTCTTTGGTCTCTTGTACACTTATTTGCTATCAAACAAAAAGTAACATAGTTGTAATGCTTAAAAGTCCTTACATTTATAATCTTGAGTGAAGAAAGTGATACATTTGAGTTAGTTTTGTGTAAAAGAGATTCTATAAGCTTGTATAGCTCTTGGAGCAATTAGGTTGTGAAATCAATAAAGTGAAAGTGAAGCCCTCGGTTGGAGGCATTATGTGTCCATTGAGACTAGAACGCGATCCGAACTCTACGTTTAATCCGAGCTTGATTTCCTTTATCTCCATCTCTTTAAATTTCTACATTTATTATTGTACTATTATTGCTTTGATCACTCCTATTATTGCATTTAGTCATTTATATAAAAAAAGAATTGAAATTTATCCTCAAACTCAATTCACCTCCCCTCTTGAGTTTAGCCTAGTGTTCTTCATGTTGGTTAAGAACCAAATGAGCCTTTGTTAAAGCTTCTGTAACAAACTTAGATAAGGCCTCATGCTTTTCATTTTACTCTTTGAGTAATGTCTTCAATAGTGTTTCATTTCTTTTTTGCTATTCCTTAAGTGCCGCCTATATTGCTTCTTTTATTTTGGTCATGATTATGTATTTGTTTTTGCAGCTGCTTTGACACCAAATAAACCAATACAACTAGAATATAAAGGAAATGGATAAAAAATTAACAAAGTAAGGAAATAAACCTCTAAATGTAAAGAAGAAGCTAAATGCAACTCTAAGTAGGGATAATTCTTTTTAGGATTTTCCATAAATTTTTGTAAGGGTCCCTATACTAATATATATAGGGTACCCACATGTGCTTAATTACAATATGTAACTATAAAATATTCCCTAAATATTCCATAATAGCTAATTATGCCAGCATCACAAGAAGGTTCTAGCATCTACGCTAATTTACTTACATCCATATCTACTATTATTTTGGTTCCAGGCTTTACAATTAAATGGGCTAATACTAATAACCTACGACCTATTGGCCCATAGTCTATATTAAATATCAGTATTTTCCAAAGTAGCCGACACAACAGTAAACACAATGTCTCCAGAGTCTTCCACTTTTGCACATCGTGTATCACCCAAGTTTACTTTACTCTACATGATAAACCCAAAAGCTAAATCAAATACTCAGTTGAGAAAAGAAAAGAAAGAAAGATAATATATGTAGCCATTGACAACAATCCAAATCCCTTCAATGAGATTTCTGACCACCCCTTACCCCAAGCCTTAGGGGGGTTAGCAATGGCTACATATAGCTGGTTGGTTGCTATTATTAGTGGGTCTTATGTCATGCCACCTTTAAAAAAAAAAAGGTGAAGAAGAAAGATAAAAGGCTTAAAACTCTTCATGTTGTAATTGCATCATGGGAATATAGAGACCCCCTATGCCGAGTGCAGCTAGTTTAATTTTCTTACCTTTTTTTCCATTTTTAGTTTTTTTTTTTATATTAGTTAATTAAATATTGCTAATTATCATACCGGTGTTCATATTAGATGAAATATATGCCTAAGGTATCAGATAGCTTTTGAAGAAACAAGTGTGATCTTTCAAGTTGGACTTCCTTATATTACATATGCTAAGAATAGAATGGGATGGAATCAATTGGAACAAAATAGAATGAAATGAAGAGTGAAATGAAAAAATCCTTTCTCATTTTTAGAAACATTCATCAAATAGAATGAACTTAAATGTGCATGTAGTAATAATTATAAAAAAAATACTCTTAAATATTAAGTGTCAGATTAAATTAAGGGTCAAATAAGTAATTTGGTTAATATTAATAAATGAAGAAAAAATGGTTCTGCCTTTGAGGATGTTACGCCCCAAAGTTCTAAAGTCGCAACAGTCCTGTTATGTAAACCATTCTATGATAGTAACTGGTCTTACAGTGCCTATCATAGATATGATCTACATAAGGCATCGATGATTTCTCGCTTTGAAGTAAACAGTTCAATTAAGAATTTAGCTAGAGTTACAGTAAGTATCAAAACTTTAAGTCAATATATATATAATTACATGTACATTACTATAGAATTCCCAAGTGATTCTACATCATATCATAACAATTAGCTAGTTTACATATCAAATATTAATCTTTCAATCTTAAAGGTACGAGTGCGACTTTAAATATAACTCAACTATTAAGCAAATTGATCCTCATACCCTTAAGCTTTAAAAGAGAATTAACCTCCAAATAGTTGTAGGGTGACATATTTGTCAGAGTAATCAAAAGTCAAGACCTGTAAAAGAACCTATATGGGTATGAGCAACTATAGCTTGGTAAGTTGAACTAGAGACTTATGAATATATATAAACACAAACAAGATTATTAAGCAATTATTTTCATGCAATGCAACAAACAAGTGTCATCACACAATATAGTCTAGTCCGTTGCACAAACTTGGGTTTGGTTGTGAGCTGTTGCATAATATGAAAACTCCTCAACCCGGATTAGAGTTACTGTAGAATTCCCAAGTGATTCTGCATCATATCATAACAATCAGCTAGTTTACATATCAAATATCAGTCTTTCAATCTTAAAGGTGCTGGTGAGACTCTAGATATAAATCAACTATTAGGCAAATTGATCCTTACACCCTTAAGCTTTAAAAGAGAATTAACCTCCGAATAGTTGTAGGGTGACATATTTGTCAGAGTAATCAGAAATCAAGACCTGCAAAAGAAGCTATATGGGTATGAGCAACTATAGCTTAGTAAGTTGAATTGGAGACTTATGAATATATATAAACACAAACAAGATTATCAAGCAATTATTTTCATGTAATGCAACAAGCAAGTGTCATCACAAAACATAGTTTTGTCTATTACGAAATCAGAGTAATTTCACCCACTCTAATCTAGGTTGAGAAGTTTTCATACTATAAACAACTCACAACTAAACCCAAGTTTGTGCAACAGAGACATTGCTCCTCTTAAGACTATCCTTTGAACCAATGCCTTCATCCTCACCATGACCTCCTCTTCATTACTTAGTTCGGCTAAAGATGAAGAAAAGACCAAATTGCTATCTAACGCTATCGTTTTTTAAGTTGTCGGTATTTGGTTGGAGAATCCTAATGATCCAGTAAAGGGTAGCAATGCATGAAAATTTAAGGTACTAAGGCTGGTTAAGATTAGGTTCCATTTAGGGTGTTTAGATAATTCAATACCAATCTAGTCATAACAGTCATCAATCATAACACAAATTTCAACACAAAGCCAAATATGCAAGCACATGCATAAAACTACTTACAATCACAATCATATACAATCTTAAGTCTTCGAGTATCTTAAAATAGTACTTCAAATATGGTGAAATAATGACCCAACTTACTTGGAATCCTAACTCGCTCAATCACTTATCGTAGGTTGACTTGTCTCCGCATATCCTATAATATAAATACGCTCTTTTTAGTATTTATACTTAGATAATACATATTCTAAGTTAAGATTTAACTCAATTTTCCTTATATACCTATCATTTACTAATGATTCATCTTTACATTAGTTCGGGGTTTGGTTTTCGAATCCAATTCCAGTTCAAGTTCTAATTCAATTTCAACTATAAGGAATCTTAAATACGCTCGAGTCCTAATGTAAAATTAATCACATTAAGCTCCAATATTATAATATTATACTAGGTCTTAATTTAGTACTCTAACCTATTTGGTACACTCTAATCCTAATTAGGATACCAGATTTTACTACCGATATGAGAAAATCTTATATTTTTATCCAATTACCTAAAATTAATTTTTGTACCAGATTTATTTTGTATTAATATTATTATTATATTATCCAATTTAACCTATTATTTCATATTTATTAAAATCCCAACTTCACATATTACTAAATTTCCTACAATTACCACATAATTCCCATATTAAATACAATTAACACTCTAAATGTTAGGATTAGGTTTCTACATCAGAAATTAACATCCTTAAACATCTAATTACCTGCTAAATTAGTAATTAATCATTTAATCACTTAATTAAGCTAAAATTATCTATTTTTCTCATCATTTTAGGGCTAAAAATTTACTTAAAATTTTTGAAAATTAATTTTAAAAAAATGGCTTCATAGCATTGTTCTACAAAACTTAAGTATTCTACAAAAAAAAAAAATTGAGCTCTAAACTACACTCCTAAGTTTATTTATTTCTAATTCTAAACATACTCGATTTTGTCTAATTTCTTAACAACCCTATATTTACAGACATAATTAAACTTAATCACTATTTTTCTCTAAATCTATATATAATAAAACATCATAATGATCATAATTTTCTAAGCATAATTAATAATTTTAAAGAAGTTTGCAAAATCAGAGAAGATTTGAAACTCATCTGGTTCACGATCTTTTTGGCCTCCAACACCGGTTTAGGTGTGTCGAACAGTCCAGGCGGTTGGTTTGGAGTGGGGTAGTGGTGGTAGCTCGGTTCCGGGTGGTAGTGATGTGTGGGTTCAGCTTACTTGCCCTGATTGTATAGATTTAGGGAAGAAAAAAAATCTAAAACCCTAATTTCTCTCTCAATTTCAGTTTTCTCAATTTTTTTTTTTTTTTTTCTCCCAACTGACCAAATGAGCTTTGAAAATTTTCTTACTATTTATAAGGTCATAAAGGAATTATTGTACATTAATTAAGATAAAACAAGGCCCACATCCCTTCTATTTTTACTTTTTATGTGTTTTTTTTATTGGTTAATATTTTCTTTCTTTTCCCCTTGTTACCACGACTAGATCTGGATTGTTCACTATCTCTCTTTTTTTTTCTAATTTTTTTATAATTTTCTTTAATTATTTAGCAATTTTTTAACAAATTTCAAGCAATTTAAGTAATTTCGTAAATTTCTACCTACACGTAAATACATGTGGGGTATAAGTAAACACTCCTCGATATTATTTAGATTATTCTATGATTTTTAGTATATGTATAATTTATCTTTAGCGATTTATTAATTATCGAAATGTATTTTACGTACTTTCGATAAATAATAAATAATATACTTAAAATTTGAAAATTTTATATTCTTTTATTTATTACTTATTTTCTTAAATTTAAACTTACGAAGTTACTTTTATTAATATTTCTAGATTTAATTTATAATTTACATTTAATCGGATTTTTTAACCGATCGTTCTAAATTTTGTGTATTAAGTTCAATTCTACAGTCACTTAGCTTATATTTAGGATTTATTGAGTAAGCGGAATCGAATTGCCCTCTTTAAATCGAAATTGTTGATTTTATAGAATTATAATTTTGGCTTCTAAATACATTTCTAAACAATGGAAAAGAATAAAAGCCGGAATCATGATTTTATTTTTATATACCAAACATAATATTAAAATAGTTTATACATTTAACATGAATGTAAAGTTGAGTGGAATTTAGTAGATATGCTAGTTGAGCTTGAGTATAATATCATGAAACTCGAGTATAATTAAATTAAAATCGAATTATTTATATATGAGTATAATTGAATTAAAATCGAATTTTTTATATATGGAGTTATCTCACTTTCGCCTATGTTCATGACCGAATTTGGATTTATAATTTCAATTTTGACAACGGCCGACCGAGAACGGGGAAATTTATTTCTGGCATCATCAAATCCGAACGAACAGGTCTTTAAAAGGGCAGTACGGTCTAATGCCACATTCCTTGTCAATGTTCCACGTATCACCTCCTACCAATACTCGGATTTCTCACACTGCCGGCTCTCGAGTCCTGCTCAGATTCAAGGTACCTCCTAGATCTTATCCTACTGAATGATACTATTCGGCGCATGTCCTGTTGTATTCGTAAATGATCAAATTAAGATACTTGTACACATGGTACTTTCAATCTCGTCATCATGCATGGTGTTACTTTACTTATGCTGACTGAGTCATCAGCTTCTTCTGATTCCACCGCCTACTTGTATAATTCCGTTTCTTATGTTAAGATTAGGTTTCATTAGTCTAATCTTTCTTTTGGGAGCACTTCTGTGCAAG
Organism: Lumnitzera littorea; assembly: GCA_024138015.1. NCBI lineage: Eukaryota > Viridiplantae > Streptophyta > Magnoliopsida > Myrtales > Combretaceae > Lumnitzera > Lumnitzera littorea. The sequence continues at coordinate 54,841,819 of JAMXBB010000012.1, read as the reverse complement.
ATTGTAATTTCTCTGTGACATTTACACCCAGGAAAATGAAATTTTGAGTTTCTGTAACTAGTGCAGATGGCTAGATCGGCCCTCGATGAGATGTCAGATACTGGAGCATTTCTGAGAACTGCTTCGACGTTTCGCAATTTTATTTCAAAGGAACTTGGCTCACAGTTTCCTCCAGAATCTGGGAGGTATCACCTCTATATATCCTATGCTTGTCCATGGGCTTCTAGGTGCCTTGCATACTTAAAGATAAAAGGACTCGGCAAAGCAATTGGTTTCACGGTAATGTCACAAAATCTTAAAAGATCGATCAGTATGACTTGAATTGACTTCACTGATGCCTTGTTGAATGTTTTTTCAGTCTGTCAAACCTCGGTGGGAAAGAACAAAGGAAAGTGATGAACATATGGGATGGGTCTTCCCTTCATCAAATGACGAGGAACCGGGAGCTGAGCCGGATCCTGTAAATGGAGCAAAAAGTATAAGAAAACTTTATGAGCTTGCCGGTTCAAACTATTCAGGAAAGTATACAGTTCCTGTATGTTACGATACTTCATGCTCCATCATCTGCTTCCTTGCAAGCTTATGTATCTTGATTCTTATTTTGGAATTGCATTTGCAAATTGATAGGTTTTGTGGGATAAGAAGCTCAAAACTATTGTCAGTAATGAGAGTGCAGAGATAATTCGCATGTTTAACACTGAGTTCAATGAGATAGCGGAAAATGCAGCTTTGGACTTGTATCCTCCTCACTTGCAAGCTCAAATTAACGAAACCAATGAATGGGTATATGATGCCATAAATAATGGAGTTTATAAATGTGGATTCGCAAGAAAGCAGGGCCCTTATGATGAGGTAACCATCTCCCACTTTAGTTGGATTCTATCTTCTTTATGGGGCAGGTAATGCTGCGAGTGATTAACATTTTTGAACTGTTATGTTCTGTCAAGGATTCAGATTACTTTTCTTTTATCAGGCTGCGAATAACCTGTATGAAGCTTTAGACAGGTGTGAGGATTTACTGTGCAAACAGCGGTACATATGTGGAAATACACTGTCTGAAGCAGACATTCGGTTGTTTGTCACTTTGATAAGATTTGACGAGGTATGTATATAAGACTTTTGGAATGAGCATCATATCTAATGTAGTCTACATTAATTCCAAGCAGCAGTAGCTCTTCCTCACATTTTCTGAATATCCCGATTTAATTTTGCCCTATCCTGCAATTCAAGTTTCCAGCAGAAAGTAAAAAAGAAAGTTGAAGCTTTTGGAGAATTAGCTGAAAACTGATTCATTCATCATCTCAAACACTAGGATATGAATTTCACCTGACCCAAATTTTGTATGGACGTAATCCTGCTAAAACATTTTGCATAGTTAGCAGAATTGTTCTTTGCAAGTGATTGGTTTCTGATATGGTCTTCGTGAAGGGAGATATTCAATAGTTAGGATGTTCAGAAGCTTCAGACTTCAGCATTGAATTAATCCATTGCTCTTTAATTTGGTGGAGGAATTGCACCACTAAAAGAAGAGAATGGACTTAAGCAATTGATAGGCTCTTCTAGATTGTGGTCTTTCTTTTGAACTCCCTGGAAGGCTCCTGGACAGACATCTAAAGGAGCGCACCTTAGAGAAAGTAGCTAGTCTTTTCCTTGTTAGGTTAAAGGAACCCAGTGATTGTCCTTTCTTTCCTTGCCTTTTACTGGATCACCAAGCCTTTGAATTGTGTTTGAGCAGTCTACTATGTCAACATTCCATTCATTTCCTTACTGAATGATAATGTGTGCTGCCTCAACAATTATTCTTATGTCATTTAGGTTTTGATAAGCACTTAGTTTGGATTATTGGAGTTCTTACTGAGTAGCAACTTGGACGTGCATCCTTGGGAAGTATAAGTACCTCCAGGGATTCTAGCCAGCAATCATAATCTACAACATTACCTATCACAAACATGTATCAAGCAGAAGTTAGTTGACAATGCATATGCAAAAACTTTTATCAAATAAAAGATTGATTTAAAAACTATAACACAATTTTACTTAATAAATAAGTTATTGGAGTGGCTGTTATTGTAGTAGTAGAAAATCCCAGAATTGAAGGTTTCACTCTTATTTGGCAGTCATGAGTTGAGAACTTGTTCATTAGGATTGCGATTGAAAAGATTTGTCTCTGTTTCCAAGTATCAAGCATGTTTGGTTTCACGAAGGCTATTTGTAAAGGACTTGATGTATAAAATTTGAATGATTAAAGCAAGTTTGGATGAGAGCTCAACATAGTAATAGCTAGAGAGTAATTGCTTTTGAATTTTCATGATTTTCACCTGGAAGATTGAGATATTGTGTGTGCAGTGAACAGCTGGAAATGTGTATTCTTGGCCTGAATTTGATAGCTGGAATTCTTAACTTTATTGTATTGGCAGGTTTATGCAGTTCATTTCAAGTGCAACAAGAAGCTTTTAAGGGAATATCCCAGTCTCTTCAATTATGTCAAAGACATATTTCAAGTTCCTGGCATGAGCAGCACAGTGAATATGGAGCACATTAAGAAGCATTACTACGGAAGTCATCCTACAATCAACCCGCTCGGCATTATTCCTGCTGGTCCAAACGTTGATTATTCATCTCCACACGACAGAGACAAGTTTTAATGAAATGAACTTATGCTCCTTTTCTGGGGGCATTGAACTGGTGACCTTTCTTTTGCGTATGTATGTAGTACAAGTGCCAAGCTGAATGCGGCTTGTGCTTTTTGTGAGGTTGCTAAATGCTAATGCTGGCTTTGCTTGTGATGAATCATAGTAGATACTGTAGGCATGAGTAAATTTACCAAATGATGGCTTAGTTATGATCCATGTGTTTAGTTTATAGATTTTCCCACCTTTGTGATTTTCCCTAATCAATTAAAGTAAGTTTGGTAAATAATTTGCTTAGAAATTTGCTAATCAATTGAAGTTTAATAAATGATTTCCTTAGAAACAACATTGTGATCGTTTAGCTGAAAATGGAGTTAGACATAGTCTGGTACTCGGTACAAGGGGAACCTGATTTTCGCTCGTTTTTGTTACGACAGTACACGATCATATTCTTAATACTAATATTTATAAAACTCTGAGCTAATGTTTGGTTGTGTAATTTATATAGTATTGGACTAAGCAAAAGATTGTCTCATGCTTGATTTATAATTTTACTTATTGATTAAATAAAAAATTTGGATTGATGGACCGAACAAAAAGGTAAGATCTTATCTGATTTATACTGTAGTATAAAAATAAAATTCATTTAATAGAAACAAAAAAATATTTTGAATTCTCAAAATCAAAAGTACCTATCTTCATATTAAGTTAGATAACATTATTTTTATTAAATAATATTAAAAAATATTTATTTTATAATATAAATAATTAATTTTTAATAACTAATAAATTTACGGTTTTTTATTTAATATTATATATAATTTATATGAAAATTATGTTTTAAATAGTATAAAAATGTAATTAAAATATATATTAGACAATATCAATACTATAGATGTTAAAATATAATAACAAGTTTAGTATTTATATATATCAAATAAAGGATAATACAAAATTTTATATTTAGTATTGTGATACAATAAATTTATACTGTTTAGTCTTTATTATACTTGTTATGTTCCATTCTCTTTTTTTAGTTCGGTTCTTAAATTTAAACGCTATCTTAAGTATACAATTAATATTGTTAATATTAATATTTGCAGAACACCGTTTGAAAGGAATTCGTGGGCATCAAATGCATTGAACCAGTTATTCCTCTCGTCACCTCTCTAACTTCATTTAGCGTTGCCTCCCGATGGAAGTTGGCTTCACATTGCACTTGATCGATTTGTCTAGTGAAATAATGAAAATTGCAAGCGTGACCTATTTGACAGAACAACTATAAAGAATACAAGACAGCATAACATTATTATTTCATGTTTGTTTGTATAAGATATAATAAATATTGTATTTTGATATTTATACATTTAATATTACCTGATATTTATTTACTTATATTTTAATATTATTGAGCAAGTAAAAATTTTAAATATTTCTTAATATTTATACTATCAATATTATCTAATTCTTTTTATTACATTTTTTATAAGATTATTTAATTACATTTATATCCTCGATACTTATAGCTTTATTCACTGAAGTTAACTTTTGTATCATATTCAATATCGGACAAACTTTGAGTATTTTATTCAATTTTTCAAACCCTATTATATTGAGTAACCAAGTCTAAATTGCATACTAAACATTAAATAAAAAATTTTGTTCACTCTAATCCTATAAACTTTGCATAACCAAACATTACCAAAAATATAATCACACTCATCACAGGACGATTAATATATGTCCAAAGTTCTCAAAACCAATTGAGAAATTAGGTTGGAAAAAAAATACCAAAAAGATAAAAATCAGAAAATTGCAAAATCATAGATGCCTAAAATATACAATGAAGCTTCTCCAATATGCAAGGTTGCAAAGTGACTCAAGGGGAAAAAAAAAAAAAAAGGAAGAAGAAGAAGAAGAAGTGCCTTTTTTCAATTGCATAGGATGTGAAAGATATCGAGCCACGCCGACGGTTGAGTGAGAATGAGAGTGTAGGTGAAAGGAGTAGAAGCAGAAGCGTATGAAGTTTTTCCACGAGTGTTCGGGGTTATGTATTTTAGAAGCTCTAATATTTAAAATAATATCTTAATTTTGAGGACTTTTTCAGATTTTACCTAAGAGCAGCTATATATCATACGTAAAAACGGAATTTTGAAGTGTCACAACTTTATATATGAAGTTAGAGATAATTACATGTTGCATTCAGTCAAATTTTTTGCTTGTACTTCCTGTCTTGGTCATATTTAGCAGGTTATAATATTTAGAAAGATGTTATCTCAAATGTTTATTATCAAAGAATATAAGTATAGACGGAGAAAGATGAGATGATATGTTTTGATAAATAAAAATTTAATTGATATGGGAATTAACAACTTTATAATTTTTTTTTTTTTTTTTTTTACCAGTAAGAATGGAAACCGACGATTCTTTGGTTAAACAAAATAGAAAACAATTGAAATCAGGTAAAACGTGGTTCTAGACAGAGAATGGAGTGTTAAAACACCGATCAAATGAACACATTCTCTTCGGAACAAAAGAAGCAACCCAATCTGTGACTTTAATAGTCGATCTACAAACAAAACACAAAGAAACAGAACTAGGAGCAGGCAGAGCTATGTGGAACTGGTCCAGAGCTCCAGTAGAGGGTATTACGCTGACCAGAAATGGATTGAAACAAGTTCATATAATCCATAGCGAATAACACACGCCCTTCATGAAATTGCCTTTTTCTTTCGATATGAACCAAGCTACTTCAACCAATCTCAAATCTAACCTGAGTCGATTTCACCTTAAAGTTCGCCATATCGTTCCACCACTGGTGTACCATGTCTACTCACAACATGAAATTATATGCTCGATGGATTCCAACTTCACCATGGACCTGACATAGCGGATTTTGCAACACCCGACATTGACTCAAGTTCCCTGCCGTGGTTAAAGAATTGGTCAAAACTCGCCAAAGCAGATGACTAATTTTAGCAAACCATCTTTACTTTCCATGCTCTTTTCAACTCTTCGCTCTAAATGACAGTTGATGAGGAAGCTTTTAACGAACAACTCTCTTTTTTTTTTTTTTTTGCCGCTTGAAGACAAAAACATGCAAATTTCACAGTAAGTTCCCCTTGACAAACAGAAGGCTAAACCAAACGATCCGGCCCTCAATTATAAGGTAAAAATGGTAATACTCTTGATTTCTTTTATTTCCTCATCATCAAGCATGTGTTTAATACCCCTTAAGTTCCAAAACTTATTATCCTCATCAATCAATTCACTCAACTTCGTAGTAGTTTCGATCTCATTTCCTCTTTCTATTCTTTCATCGTCTAAGTTGGGCAACCATCTATCCCTACCATCCAGAACCTTGTTTCCATCATTAACACGCCAAAAAGCCTCATTGAACACCAATTTTCATCCCTCTAACACACTACCCCATGCCCATGAAGCTTTTCCCCCCTTTCCTTTGCAAATCTGGCTTCTTCATCAGGATAATAAATTCCTTTCAATAATCTCACCCATAATGCCTGATCATTCTATTGAACCTCCAAGCAAGCTTGGCTAAGTGACTTTAAATTAAACATATGTAAATCCTTAAATCCCAAGCCTCCTAACTCTTTAGGTTTAGTGAGTCCATCCCTGGCAATCCAGTGAATCTTCTTCCCTGCACTATTTCGGTGGGAAAATTCCCATAGGGTATGTTGGTATGGCGCAAGCAACTGCTTTAGTCAGGATCCCTCGACCAGCCTCTGTTAAAAGAGTCTATATTTCCACCCTTGCAACGTCTTCTCTATCTTCTGCTTAACAAGACTAAGAGCCTTACACTTCGATCTTCCCCCAAATCGTTGGTAAACCAAGATACTTCCCCAGATTAGCTGTAACTGGTATATGAAAAACTATGCTAACCTTTTGTTTAATCGGTTCCGAAGTGATATTGTTAAAAAAGATCGCTGACTTATCAAAGTTGATTTCCCGTCCAATTGCCTCACAGTACTTCAGACTTATCAAAGTTGATTTCCTATCTAGTTGCCCCACAATACTCCATTTGAAAGCATTATCTTCATGTGCCTTTATAAAAAATGAAGAGCCATCTGAATAAAAAGAAAAAAGAAAAAAAAAGAACAAGTGAGTTAAAGTAGGACAACGACTAGTAACTCGTATCCCCTTTTAACGTTCATAAATTAGCTACTATAATAAGTCCCTTAGACAAGACATCAGCCATCAAAATAAGTAAGTATGGTGGTAAAAAGGTCTCCCTACTTAATCCCCCTTGAAGGAAGAACATCACCTACAAATTTAACATTGACCACCACACTGAACGACACACTTGACACACACTCCATCATCCAACCTATCTTACCCATGATTATCTTTAAAAAAATCTCATTCCACTGTATCATAAGCTCTACACATATTCAATTTTATTGTACAAAAACACGTCTCCCCCTTTTTTCACATCTTTAAATGATGGAATAATTCATGTGCAGTTACAATGTTATTTAAACACAAAAGTACTTTGATTATCAGCAATAACATTGTTTAGGAAAGGTTTTAAACGATTTGCTAGGGCTTTAGACACAATTTTATACAAGTTATTATACAAATTAATCAGCCTAAGCTAAGTGACTTTTATAGCATTTTGACCCTTAGGAATAAGAACTAAGGCCCGTTTAGTTCATTAAATGAACAGTAAATAAAGATTCATTAGGAATGAAATAAAAAGTAAATGAGTATTACAAAAATTATTATATTATTTACTTTAAAAGGAAAAACAATAGACCATACCAAATTTACTCTCATCTTCTCTGATTTTCCTCTCTCTTTCCCCCCTCTCTCTCTCTAATACGATTTTTCACTTTCTCTCCCCTTCAACTCTCTCTCACTCTAATCTGCCATCCTTGACTCTCTCTATTTCCTTCAACTATCTCCTTTTCTCTTTCTACTCTCATCTCTCTCTCTCTCTCTCTCCACTCTCAAATCTGGACTCTCTCACTTGATCTCGAGTGTCTCTCTCTCCTTTCCCTTGGTTCTAAACTTGCTCTCCCTTAATATCCACTCTATTACTCAACTTCAGTGGGTGGCGGTGGTAGCAGTGGTGCCATATGTGGTGATGGCACGTAGTGACGTTATGTTGTAGTGATGTTGTGTTGTAGTGATGTGTGGTGGCAATGTTTGGTGGTGGTGGTGGATGGTGGCGCTGTGTGCTAGTACGTCGTAGGAATGTGCAGTGGTGCTGCATGGCGTTGCTACATGGTGATGCTGCGTAGTGGCAGTGTGTAGTAGTGGTACATGATGAAGAAGAACAACGAAGAACATTGATTTTAGTTGCTGCATTTTTTTCTTTCTTTCAATTGGGTATTTTTGGAATTAAAAAGCCACATGAGTCTGTAATTGGGATTCTCAAGCGCAAGGAGGGCATGTTGCTTTCATAATTTATTTTCTATCGGTGGTATTATTTTGCAAGTGAACAAAATAACATGTAATAAGGAGGGAATGAACTGTCATTCCTCTTAATGAACACAGCATAAGTTTGGTATGACTTAGGAAACAAGGAAATTTACTTGGAGCGAAGAAATACTGGATAGCTGCAAATACAAAAGGTTCTATAGTATTCCGATACGCATAATAAAAAATTCCTAGGAAATTGTCTTAATAAGGATCAATACTATGACAAATTAGACCATTTTGAATTATTTTTCTTATTTTATTTAATTATTTTCTTTATGTATTCTATTGTTATTAGAATATTCCTTAATAATTTATTATTGGCTAATTACAAATTAGTTTTATTAACTAATAATAATTTATTGTCTATTGACTAATATAAATTTAATTCTATTAGCCCATAGGAATTTAATTCCTTTAGTAAAAACTATAAGTCTTTTATCTTATTATAGAAATAACATTATAGCTGTAGAATCTATTTAAAGTCCTTATTTTATTGTAATAGAGATCATCCAAGGTTTTACAAAATATTGAGGCTTTTTTTCCCAAACCTTTTGACTCTTACCGATCTTGTGAGATTATATTAGATTTTTTGTTCAAAAGTCATATCATTTAAATAATATAGTAAGTGATTTATTTATCAGTAAGTAATATCTAACAGAAAAATTATTCAAAAATCCTTTCCTAAATATCCATGCTCTAATTTTCACGAATTAGATTTAATCGATTATTTATCCTAATAATCCCCGATTAAGCATATCACATCAGGTCCTGCTACATTTAGAGTTCCCAATTGAAATACTACAAACAAGTGCACATAAGACCTCATTCACCTTCATTGGGATGACCTCAACCACCCAGTTTAAGCAGTCTCCCCAATACCTGCGACTATTGGACCTAAAAGAGCTTTTTAAACTACTTAACAAACAGCCATCCAATCCTCTCTTCAGCATTAACTCGTTGACCATTTTCTTGCTCTAAGTGAAAAATGTTATTTCTTTGTCTCCTCTTTAGGGTAGTACGATTAAAAAAAGAAAAAAAGAGGTGTTCCTAACAAATTAACCCTAGAACGCTGGTGCCAGTAAATTTCTTCTCTTCCCCAAATCTCATCAAGTTGAGCTTAAATTTCCTCTTCTTCCTCCAAACCATTAACATCCTTTCTCAGTTGGATTTCAGATAAACCTGACTTCAACTTATCAATTAGTCCTCTATTATTTAGAAAAGCAAACTTACTCTAATTGGTGAGCTCCCTGCTACATACCCTCAGCTTCCTGTTGACACTAGACAAATCATTCCTTTCTCTGTTATCCCGCCAAACACGTTATACAATGGCTTCACAATCATCCAATGCTCCCCACAAATTTTCAAATCTAAATTTCTTCTTTCTTCTTATTTCAGAAAAAGCTGAATTTACTAACAATGCAGCATGGTTCGATCCTATTATGGCCTCATGTACCAATTGGGTTTGGGAAATCGCTCCAGCCACCCCCCGGGCACCAAACAATGATCTATTATCTCCTTTACATGAACTCCAATAAATCTTTTATTGGTCCATGTAAAACGGGAACCAACAAAACCCAAATCATGGAGATTTGAATCAGAAATCATGCTTTGGAAAGCTTTAATCTGTCTTCTTTCTTTTTGTCAACCACCCCACTTCTCCGAATCATCTAAAATTGTATTGAAATCACCAACACAACCAAGGGCCTTCTACCATGCTGGAAATATTCACTAAAAGCCTCCACAACACTTTCTTCGCATGAAAATCACATGGTGCATGACACCAAGTGAAATAACCCAATAAAGATCCATCCTCATAACATATTTTAGAGAGGATGAGAAACTGATCATACTCTAAAACAGCCACCCTTAAATCTGCATTCCACTACAACACCATACCTCTACTCAAACCATTAGGAGGCACATAAAAACTTCGTTAATAACGTAATATGTTTGCCATACGTTCCAATACATTATCATCATTTTTTGTTTCCATTAAAAATTATTACACTAGGATTATTTTTATTGACCAGGTCATTAAGTGTCGAATTGTCAAGGATGACCTAAATCCTTGACAATTCTAAGATAGAAAGATTATGGCCCTTGTGTAGCTATTACAGGTTAGCCACCACTGTCACAAAAATTTGACAACTCAACAGGAACTAACTCCGGCATCTTCTCCACAATCAAACTCTTCTTCCCTTTCCTTACCTTACATTTCCCTTCTATTCTTTTGGAAATCCTCCTCTCTCATTTTTTTTCTTTGAAACTCTACAATGCTTCAAGTCTACCTCCATCTCTAACTCAGTCTTAACTTTTTTGTGGTAGGTTCCAAACCATCAAGGAGAGGCCTCTTTAAATTCAATCTAGTCATAGCCACTACAAGGTCAGTTAAACCCACATCTTCTTTCATCCCATGAACATTCCCAACACTTTCTGTCACAAGCTGCTTCTTCTCCAACTCCTCATCATCCTAAGGAAAGACTACATAATACTCTTTAGAATCAGCCTCTAAACTCTCCTCACTTGCAATGTTTGATGATATAGATTTAAAGTTCACAGTGGAACCAAGATCAACATCTATATTAGGTTGAATGATGCTTTGCAAAGGGACAGGTGAAGACATGGTAAACATAAGTGTTTTTGAGGAATGTATGTGAATAGGGGTCTTTGTGGGAGAAATCAGTTTACAACGGACAGATGTAATGAGAGTTGTGTAGAATGGTGAAGAGGTTATGGAAATAGAAGGTGAATTAACTGGTTGAAGGTCAAGTTTATTTGGTGAAGGTAGGTGGTTAGTGGGTTTCATGGTGATAGTAGGTTTATGAACATTGGTGAATGGTTTGAGAGTGGATCTATGATTGTGTTTAATATGAAGTGAAGATTTCACAAAAGAAGACATAGTAGGTACCACCAATCCTTCTTCTACTTTCTCGATTGTAGAACTAAAACCAACTACAGAATTGGTTACAATAGGATTCACGTTCTCCTTCTCACTAAATGTTACTCTCAATTTTACACCTTCCTTCTCCATGGATATTCCTAGATCACAAGCTGGAAAAGCACACAAGCTAGGGCCAAAATTCAGTTTATCAGAATTTGGAAAAGAACATTACTTAATTACATATCCTAACCTTCCACAACCAAAACAAAACTCAGATAGTCTCTCATATCGAAAGAATACCCAATACCTGTCTCCATCCCTTCTATTTACCCAAGCACCAGTTCTCAATGGCTAGAACAGTCCACCTTACCCTCACAAAACTTCGGCAAAAACCTACATTGGCTTTAATAGGATCTACTTCAAGCACCATTCCCACCAATGCCCAATTTATTAGCATTATTAACTGATAAGTGATCCAATTGAAGGCCATGGATTTGTATCCAAAAAATAGCTTGATTCGAATCTAAATCCTCTACACTTAACCCTGCTGTCCATTCTTCTAGAATCAAACGGTGCCCCATAACTGCCCATGGACCTTCTCTTATAATATTCTGAGCAGTTTCAGGAGATTCGAAAGGGAACATATATAAATTCGTCCCCATGACAGAAATTTTAATCTCACCAAACTCCTTCTACACTTTTTTTTAAAATGTTCGTAACTCCCCCTTCATTTAATGATTTTTCAGCATAAACTTTACCCACCATCACTCTTTCTCACCAATTAACTCCACATTTTCTTCTAGATCTAAACCAACTTCAGGCTCATCAGAAGCGTTGGAATACATGGAGACCTTGCTGGAACTAGTAGCAGCCATCGCAGATATGTAGCTACAAAGAAGAATAACAATATTACGAAAGAGAATAAAACTAGAGAGAAAATCAAAGAAACAAGAAGGAAAAGACAACAGACAAAAAACAAAGAAGGATCAACGACACCAACTGGCTATAAATTCAAAAAGAGCGACATATACAAAGGGGATGAGTGAAAAGAAGATCAAGACACAGGACAATTACACAAACAGGGCTGAAAGCGACAAAGAGTGGAAGAACCATGATATCATACCTCAAACTGCGCCAAATCAATAGTGTGATACAAACGTCAAAGTAAATGCACAAATTTATGAGATAAATGTGTACGAAATCAACAATGATGTATTAAACAGTGTATATATTCAAAGGATCTTGTATTTGATTTGGAGATGATGATGAAATCTTTATTAAAGAGGATGCAGAAATCATGTTAACTGAATAAACAAGTACGTAAAAGTGAAATAGAATATTCTAACAAACTCAAGACCTCCAAGACAAGTGCAAGACCACTCTCAAAATGAGAGGATTTTCTCTCTCTAAAATGAAGAGAGAGAGAGAGAGAGAACTTTATAATTTACATGTAAAATTAATTGCAAAACGGCTCGTTACGTAGTGATTTCGGCTGCTCAATTTTTAGATAGAGTGAATAAAAGTATCCATGGGAATAAAGCGTGAAACAAAGGCGGAGTTGTGTTTTATACTATTTTTAGAAATACAAGAGCGGTGGAAATGCGTATAAATGAGTGGAAATGAAAATAAAGAAAACCAAATGAAAAATGAGTAGTTTTGCTTTCTTGTTTGAATATGAAGGAAATGAAAAAAAAAAAACAAAATCTTTTTAGTTGATTAATCATATACCAAAAAGGAAAATTTATTAAAATGGAAAAACTCATGCTTTTTCTTTTTAATTTTAGTATTAGGAGCAAAGCAAAATCAACCTTAACTGAGTTGACTCGACACCAATACTTAGCCTTGTCCGATCACCACTAAAGGCTCGTCACATTAAGGTTTGAAAATCGCAAAAGATAACTGATCGGTTGAACCACTTTTTGGTCAAAAGTTGGAGGCGTAAAAGAGATCAACCTGCTGATACATTTACTTGAATTTATTTTAACTATAGTTGAATTAATCTCGAGTTCATATTATTTGAGTAGCTTATTAAATCAACATCAAGTTTTATAATATTGTTCGATGAGCTTATAAGTTTAATTAAACTTAAATCAAATTTAAATCGAGCTTTAATATTATTATTATTTTAATTAAATTTATAACATTTTAGATTATCAAATCAAAATAAGTTTAATTAAATTGAGTTCAAGTTTACAATTATAAACTTGATCAAGTTTTAGCCTAAAAATTAAATTTATAATTATATCATTTTAATTTGACTCGTTTATAATTTCTTTTATAAGTGCTAGCTATTTGAAATTCGAAATAAAAAAAATTAGGTATTACCGGTTCATCCATCCGTGAAAGTTTCATATTGGTAATTCCGTTTGCTTGGACTTTCACTATAATGAAGCTCAACCACAATAAACATTGGCCTATTCGATGTTTCCTCGTACCAGGAACGCTGGAAGCCGGTGTATGTAGCATTTTCATTTCAGACCTCACCATGTGCTAATCCAAGTTCCAACTACGTCCTGACGCCGTGTTTGATTTGGCCGAAATGGGGATAAGAGGATGGAAATCCAAAGAAATGAGAGGGTACGAAGTGGAAATGAGTGCAGAAAAAAGAAAAAGAGTGGAATATTTTCATTTTCAAACTCATTTTTTTTTTTTTCTCTCCCATAATCACAAAATTGCCATTTATAGTAATATTCATCGAGATAGAAATATAGACAATTTTATCTTATTCTAACTAACCTTTATTTCCACTTTTAAGATAAAAAAAAGAAAAAAATTGGAAACATTTCCTTCCATTTCCTTTATATGCTATCAAATAGAAAATTAAAATCACATCTCATTCTATTTTTTGCTTTTTCTCTTATGCTTATTTTCGCTCATTTCCTATCTATCAAAAGTTACCTAACAAAGTGATCTTTTTCAAGACTTATTGTATGGATATTTATAGAGGAGCTAAATTTAATATTAGACTTTAAACCTATTAATTAATTAGATTAGACTCATTGGATTAAAGTAATAGAACTTAAAGAGTCGAGTCTATGTTAGAAATAATTTAAAAAGATTTAGCATAATAGATTTGAAATGGAATCCATTAAATCGATACATTTGATCCAACTTTTCTTAATATTGGCTTACACTAAAACCTTTATTAGGTTTAAACTCATAAAGGAAACCTATTTAAGGTACATTAAAAAGGAAGGATTATTTATGGCCATTGATCATTATCAGAATCTAACAGATAAGATCAATGATCAAATCCTATAAATACCTCTTCCCCTCTCATTCGGATAATAGAGATTTTTGTACAAATATCATTACTCTACTAGATTCTCGTATTGAAAAATCAAACACTCAATCATCCTATACGTACAACTCAAGTTATTTTCTTAGTCATGTATAATACAGATCAATATGCGGCATGCATGTAACTCTCACAACTATACATTCACACTCATAATATTCTTCATATCCGTCCAACTTATAATTGTTCTCACAAGTTCATGATTTTTATTTTTTGTTTCTATTCAAAATTGAAGTTATTTTTATTTATCCCCTATAGAAATTAGGGAAATTTTATGGTAATGTCATGATAAATAATACCTAATTTCAATAAATCATACTATAAATAGTAAAATAAAATTTGTTAATAGCTTTATTTTTATCGAGTTTAAGTAAATCATTCTCATCAATGAAAAAATATAGAGCTATCCATTTTTATTTTACCGTCTATGACATAATTCATTGAAATCGTGTTTGATTTACCATAATGTTACGATAATATAATATTAACATAGAAAGTTTGTAAAAATTAAAGCAAGCAACAACACAAATGAATAGACAATTATTAAAATTCAAATATATTTTTATAATACCGATAAGGAAATCCTAACTTTCATTTTAATATAATATTCTAGTCATTCATAAATAATGTACTATTTTAAAATATTCGTTAGTTTCCATTCAATCTTTTTGAAGCATATCAATAATTGTTCAATCAACAACTACTACCATCATAAGAGATTAATAAGGTTAGGGGAAGATCTGATTTGGTCGCATGGTAGTTTTAACGTGATTTCCTCAGCATCTTCCTTTGATAGTGCCTGAGGTGAAAAAGGATGTCAGATTTACATACCTGAATCAAGAGCACAAGCAACGGACTAATCGAATTCCCCTTTTAGCAAGCAATGGGTCATTGATCTGTTCTTCAGGGCTTCGATTGATGGAGTAGGGAAAGGGTTTCGAAAGATTTAAGGGAATGTAGATCCTTTCTGTAGATGTAAATTTTCTTTTTCTTTTTTAATTAGGTAGGGGCATTTTTGATATTGCACTTTCTATTCCTTATTTATTCCTCGTATTATTTTTTTGATAAGTTAAAAATGAAATTACCATTCCATTATATATTAGTAAATACTGTATTATAAAACCTCAATTTATTATACTTTTAATCCAATACATGGTATTTGCAATCTCTTTCCCTTTCTATTTCATTTAGCTAAGTAAACAACTTATTAATGTTATATTGCTTGAGCCTTAGTTTTTTAGCTTTACCAAAATAATTTTCTACCCTTAAAGAGAATTTATTTGAGTTTAAAATATGGTTTTTATCTTTTTTATTTTTAATTTCTATTCCATTTTTATATATGTAGTATTTTTTTTTTTTTATCAACTGAGAGAAAGGGATTGAAACACTCATTTATTTTGATAGAAGACTAAAGATGATTTTATTAAATTATAAGATATTAACATATATAAAATTCTTTAAATATCCAAATTGAACATTTTCGTGCATTTCCTTCTATCTCATTTCCTTTCCGTGGATTTCTCCATTGCCAAACATCCCAGATCCCACTTTATGCGTGGAATTATTTTCTTAAAAGATTATCAGAAATTAAATGTTAACGAACAAATTAGACTTCTCAATTCAAGAACAATTTGAAAACAAGATTTTAAGTCATTCCGATATCGTGTGGAGGTACGGTTTTATCCTTTTTCCACAAAGTTTTCACAGATCAAATCAGAGCTAGCAAATAAATATACTTCTCAATTCAAGGTACAATGCAAGGTTTTGCTTGAAGAATTCTTTTGGCATTCGGTTTCCCACCAAATCTCACTTATCGCATTCGCATACGAGATATTACACTGATCATTCGACTCGGTTTGAACGATTCCGCCATGGATCCTTGCCAGCGGTGGCACGAAGCGCTGTGCGAATGCCACCGCCGTGTCCCTTCGGGCCCTGGTCGCGACATCGCTTGTCGGCACCTGAACCGCGCCCTCGCTCAGTGCCTGGTGTCAGAAGCTTGTCCGGAGGAGTCGGAGGCCGTGCGCAGCTTGTGCGCCAGCGGCGGTACCTCTCTGAAGCGTGCTCAGTGTCAGCAAGCCCAACTCGCTCTCTCCGTCTGCATCTCTTCTCATCAACAGCAATCTTCTTGAAACCCTAACGCCGTGACGCCGCTTAGTTGGACTTCACTTGCGGCCTCGACTCCATTTGTTTGTTTTTACCACTGTGAGTTCGATCAATCCGAATTTTATTTTTCCTTCTCATGTCAGCCATTTTATATTATTTATGCCGATTTTCTTCTTATTACTGTCTATGGATGTCAGAGCTTGTTTATATGGCATAGTTGTTGGATTTGAAGTGTTTGTCATGTTTTGAAATTTCATTGATTTGGTCATCTTTTTTCGGTTAAGTACTTCCCTTTGTGTGACCTTATGCTTCATGTGCCAGAGGTGACCCTCCCAATTTCGGCTATGTGACTATGTCCCATTTGTAGCATGTTGTGTTGAGTTTGTTGAAATGATATGTGCAAACAAAATTAAATTAAGGTGAGCTAACCTATTTTAATGAAGCGTTCTTCTCAAGGTTAGTTCTCCTTTCGATATCCATTCAAATAGAAAAAGTGATAACTAATTATACAAATCCTACTGAAAGGATAGCATTAGGTATTTGAATTGGCAAAGAGTGCACCATTTAGCTATTGCTAAAGGCCGTAAAGGGAAATCTGATATTAGATAATAAGTGAGTACATTACATCCGAAATCTTTACAACAGAAGAATTAGCATTAACAAACTTAGCGTCATCTAAGATAAGTGGTTCCAGAGAAGATGGGGGTCCCAGCACCCAATTGGGAGGACACATCTTCTGTGTCATATTTCTATCGATCCAATCTGTGACCTGGTTAGCTTGTCTCCTGATAAAACTCAACCTTGAAGAAGTGAACTGCTCCTTTGCAAGCATCAAGTTTTGAATAATAGCAGACAGTTGCTGTGGGACTCTCTCTGGATGATAGAAAGCATTGTAGATTATAGAATTGTCAACTTCTACTTCAACATCTGTCCATCCCCTATTCTTTGCTTAACAGACGGCTTCATAAACTGCAAGATCTTCTGCTACATCCGCTGAAATTGTGTGAAAAGCTGCTGCATCTCCTCCACAGACTTCACCAAAGCAGTTTCTAGCAATAAACCCAAATGCGGCTTCACCTGACGCTGGATCAAACACATCATCACAATTGAATTTAATGGTATTACCTGAAGGTGCAGACCACAAAGGCACGACATCCAATTCCTGCATGACAGTCCTCAAAGCTCCAGACGCATGAGTTTGTGTATACACCTTGCTACTTGGATGCTGGCCATTCTCTTAACAAAAAATTCTCGCACCACTGCATGTGTTGTCATTAAACGTGACTGCTGCAGCATATTGACTGGGATGTGGCACGGCTGTTTGCTGCTGCTGTCCACTGTTGGCATGAAGATCATCCACCAAGAAGTCCGATGCATGTGGCTGGTGGGTAGGCTCTTGTTTTGCAAGGATGTCAACCTCCATAATAGCTGAATGTGCAGCGCATGTGACTCCTTGAATGTCTGGTTCTTGGTTCTCAAACAGAGCTTTACATCTCCCCTTCCATAAGCTTCACATTACTTTGCCTAGCTTGGCAAAAGTAATTTGCTTATCCTTTTTGTTCTGAGATGTTCCTTCAAGATGTGATTTTAGCCACCCTTTTAACGAACCAACCTGCAAAGGATCAAATCTAATCCCCAAAACAGCAAACAAAATCAATGAAGTCCAGGGGCAGCCCAAGAGAAATTATACAATTGTCTCGTTGTCATTACAAAAACGGCATGTCTCTGACGCAGAAGATGTGTTCACGTGAGATTGTGATAGGTTGGCAAGGCTTTACTTAAGGTCCTCCACATGAAATGCTTGACTTTGGTTAAACTCGGACCATGCCAAACTAGATTCTAAGTTGCTCTACCAGCATGATGAGAAGAGGATGTCCTTGCAGAAAAAAGAGCTGAGTTGCATCTAATAAAGTTGTAAGCAGAACACGCACTACACTTCTCAGATTTTTCATTTGTGGCCAAATAAGATGGTTGGTACAACAGCAAAAGGGATATGAATTTTTTGGATGGCTCCAACTGTATGTCGATCGAACCATCTATCAATCTCCTGAGCATCCCATATCCTAGTACTTGTGTTGATGAGATCTGCAATCTTTAAATCTGAATTAGTGCAACCTGGTCTGAGCTCTGGTACATGTCCACTCAAGCTAGTGACCCATTTATCTCGAGTTACCCTTGTAGAATGACCACCCCCCACTTGCCATATCGCACCTCTCAAGAGGTGATCTTTACCATGCAAGATGCTGGACCATCCCCAAGAATCTCTTTCTCCTCTTGTTGCCTGCAAAAATGTGGAATTTGGAAAATATATATCTTTGAGGACCCTCTTCCAAAAAGCCTCTGGGATGTTGGCCACTCTCCAAGCCAATTTGGTGAGCAAAGCTGAGTTAAAACCACTTAAGGCCTTGAACCCAAGGCCTCCACATGTTTTGGGCAATGTTATCTTGTCCCAGCTCTGTCAATGTATCTTCTTCTTCTCATTCTTTTGTCCCTACCAATACTAAGCAACTAGAGAGCTGACTTCCCCACACCACTTGGAAGTGAATTTAAAACAGCTCGTGGAATAGGTGGATATGGCACCTGCTAGTACCACTGTTGAACAATGGTTTTCACAACGTGCACTCTTCTTGTTCAACTAAGAGATGATCGAAAGTGTAAAAAAACATCACTACCTGTTGTATGGGTTCTTTCACCTTCACAAGGTGATATGGCCTTTTCTTTTGCTGTTCTGATGAAAATATGAGTATAACACTTTCCAAAATGTGCAGACAATGGATTTGTTGAACAACATGAGGGCCCAGTCGGGAAAAATATTTAAAAGAAGTTCTATGCTTTCTTCAAGGTAATCTTTGTTAACTAGTTTTTTAATTAGGTAATGAAGTAATTAAATACCATTTGAGTATCTTTACTCTTATGTGAATGCATGTTAAAATTGTGTAAATGCAATTGATGAAACCCATATTCTAGTGAGAAGCTTAATGCCAATGTTTCAAGATTTTGTGGTAGAAAATATAGGTAACATAAACTGTCCTTGACACATCAGAATTTTAGTTCATGTTCACTTTATTTTCTGAATGGGAATGCTTTCTGTAAAATCTAAAATAAGAAAAGATGTTTCACCTAATGGTAGATAAAAACTAATAGAGTAAATTATTCACTTAGACAAACAAAGGTTGAATTCAGAACTATCATATTTATTTACTGAATAACATGTATTCTCAGAAGGTAAGTACTATCTTCTTGATGTTACATGGTTGATAAGAAGTTGGTTGTACTTCTTGTAGAGGTGTTCGTTTTCACTTAAGGAATGTTCAGCACATGCACCAGAAAAACATTGAGAGTTATTTAAATTTTGACATCCATCTCTTCTAATGCAATCGAAAGAACATTTGTGGTATTTAAGAAGCACTTTTCCATATGTCAAGCACAACAGAGAATCTTTTTACAAGTTTAAAGCACAATCTAGTATTATTTTACCTTGTTCTGTGTTGCATGATTTTTTGATGGCTTGATAATGAGGCTCTCATAGCTGAAATTGATCTTGTGCTTCTAAAATAAGAAATGGAAGATCATGGTTGTATACAAGACAAAACCCTACAGGTGCCAGATTAGGAGAATTTGCAGTACAGCGCAAATTTGGTTTGGTCATATTTCACGCAATCAATAAACTTCTTCTAATTTTGCTTTTTCTGTAATTTTCTTTTCTGTGAGATTCAATGTACTCTAGTGTTACTATGTAAGCTACAGCGTTATTTGAGCAACCACTAAATGTTGCATTTTTTGTCGAAGCTTAGAATTGTCCTCAAGTTCATTGCCTATCTTCAGGAACTTCTTTCCTTTCCGTGTTTCATGCCCAAAAATCATAAAACAATGAGGTTCAAAATTTTCTTAATAATTAATGTAAAAGCATTTACGAGAAGCAAAATAAAATTATGCATTGATTGAGTACATGAAACATACTTGAAACACATTTGCGCTGCAATATTATTTTTTAAGAGTTATTGTAATCTAGCTTGTCCAGAATCTTTATCCATTATGCAACCATGATCTTCTTTATGGATTTGGAAGGATAAAGAAGCTCATGATCAACTTATTAACCCATAAAAAATCATGCAACATGTGATAAGCTAAAATTGTCATATTTTACTTGAAACTTCAACACATCTCTGCTGCACTTGGTATAAAGGGAAAAGGCTTTTACTCCAAACACTCATTCAATTGCATTACAAAGAAATTAATTTCAATGGTTAAATAACTCCCAAGGGTTTGTCTGGTCATATGCTGACTATTTCTTAAGAGGATAACATACAAGAGCTACTGACCTATTTTCTATCATCTAAC
Organism: Lumnitzera littorea; assembly: GCA_024138015.1. NCBI lineage: Eukaryota > Viridiplantae > Streptophyta > Magnoliopsida > Myrtales > Combretaceae > Lumnitzera > Lumnitzera littorea. The sequence goes on along the minus strand of JAMXBB010000012.1, from coordinate 54,821,121 downwards.
ATCAAGAAGATAATAATTACCTATTAAATGATAGGTGTTAATAGATAAAATGTGATTGTTGTGAATTCGAATTTATTTGTGTAGTTATATAATTTTTTTCATGGTATTTTAAGTCATCATCCCTAGCCTAGATAGATTATCTTTTAGTTTTATGAGTGCAACAAAACCCTCCCACCCAAGTCTATGTACAGTGATACTTAAATCAAAAGAACTTGTAGCTAGTACATTTTATGTTGGATACTATTTCTACCTTGAAATCTTAAACATCGGCATCAACTTGGGTTCCTTTAGTTGCCCTTGTGCCTATAAATTCCTGACATTTGCACATATGATAAGAAAAATACTCAAAGAGCACCAGAATGTTTATTTACTTCATTAAGAAGAATAGTTGATAAATATATTAACTTGAAGGAATGTTTATGTACCTAATGAAGCCTTCTCTTTAGGGATGGAGGACTTCAATGAATGTAGTTACAAGACAGATAAAGAGGATTTGCAGTCTACTGGCCCCGTACAAACTTGGGCTACTGCAGATTATGGAAATCATATTCTAAGGAAGCTAGATAGAGCTCTGGTAAGTGAACTTTGGCTTTCTTCTTTTCCAGCAGCTGAAGCTGCTTTTCTAGATCCTGCTTTGTCAGATCATAGCCCTGTTCTGGTAAATGTGCACTTGGAGGCATCAAGGAAAAAATGTGCCATTCCTCTTCTTTAACTTTGGGTGTGGCCACAAAAAATACATACTTGTTAGAGGAAGTTTTGGGTCACCAAGTTGAAGGCACAGTTATGGGTTTTTTTTTTTTCCAAGTTAAAAATGCTAAAGGCAGAATTCAAAAAACTAAATAGGTTTGATTTCTCTGATATTAGTAAGAAAACTAGCCCAGCAAAGGAGAAGTTGGAGCATGTGCAGCTGAGAAACAGGTTTGTTGGTGAGTGAAGGGGATTGGTTGGAGGAAAGACTAGCTCGGAGTGCTTTTTTACTTCCTAAGTGCAACAGAAGAAAGTTTTTTCAAGCAAAAGGCGAGGGTTAAGTGGCTTGCACTTGGAGATACAAATACTTCCTCCTCCTTCAAATTTTTGAAAAAGAGGGAGAATAGAAACTCCAAAAAATCTCTTCTCAATGATGATGGGCAAGTTGTCATGGGTGATGAGGCTTAAAGGAAGTTGTGATTAATTACTTCACAAGACAGCTAAAAGAAACTAAGGAAGAAGTACAGTGCGGGGACCTCTTAATCTCCTTAGCTTTCTATGCATATACTAATGTCGCCATGCTCTTAAGAGGGAATATTACAGGATTTGATGCATTAATAATAATTCCCAAGTACTGAAGAACCTCCTTAAGTAAACAGCTTAGCTTCTTGAATATGCTATGTATTCAACCTCTATTGTAGACAATACTGTGCAGGACCTTCCTCCTTCTTCTTCTTCTTCTTTTTTTTTTTTCTCCAAGTTATAGCACAACTATTAAGTAAGCCAGCATAGCCTGGTGTGGATTTGCACTCTTGTAAGTCTCCTCTTCAATTGGCACACAGAAGCCCAATATCTTGACAATATAGCACATAATTGAAGTTCTTTGTGATAATGAAAATTTTATACAATTGTTTTCCTTAAACCGAAAGTAGTCTGACTAGCCTAACAGCATAGTTTGATTTTTGAGATGTGAACCGTGTACGCATCATCGTGTATTTTAGGTTTCATCTCCGTGTGACTTGTATTGTGTTTGGAATGAGAGGAGGGAAAGAATGGACAGGGAAGGAATTAGAGGGGATGATTATTTCTCTATGATTTGGTAAGGTGGAAAATTGGGAAGGAATGTAACTAGGGAGGAAACAAATCAGTGGTCCCATCAAAATTTGTTTCTAAAGAAGGGAGAGAGAGTGGAGAGTAGGAAATTTGGCTAATTTTTTATTTTACCTTTTATATTGACTAATACGAGTATTTTAGTATTTTAATCCTTAGTGATAATTTAGTTTTTCTTCCTTTTCTTTTCCTCCTCTAAAATATCATGTAGAGGACTTCCTTGTCAAACGCGTTGGTAAACTTACATTAAGAATGTTCTTGGTTAAATTTAAATCGTCTAAGTATAATTTTCTTTTCTTAACCTATATCTTTCGTTTCAAACTTCATAAACAGCCACTTGTTAGTGGTGTCGATATTCCTTATAATATCCAACTAAAAGTATATCATCTACATACGATGTTTTGATCATAAAACAACCACGATACGCTTCTACCATATTAAATCCATATAATTGAATTTCACGTTGGAGCTGAAGTTGTTTGAGCTTGTACACTCACACTCTTGGGCCTTTTAAATAACACCTTTAGGTAGATCTATATAAATCTTGCATTTGTTTCTCTATTGATGAGTGTGGTTTCAATAAGAAAAGTTTTAATAGTATTAATTATACGTAAGTGTTTATGAAATTTAGATATGTAAAAATATAATTGGTATATTTTCATAAAACAAGTTCTTTTATTAGTATGTATTAAAATTTTATTAGTATTTACATGATATTTATTAATTTATGTGATATATTAATATTACTAAATCTTTTTTTGGTTTTAACATACTTCGATGGAGTTATATGGATATCTATACGCAACAATTGCTATAGCAAGGTGAATTGAGGCAAACCTTGTAACCTCCAGAAAAAATTTTCATCATAGTCAATTCCTTTCTTTCTGGAAATGGTGTTTAGCTAGAAGATGAGCCTCATATCCACCTTTAGTGGTCACCTAGTACTTGGATTCTAGGAATGCACATGTTCCCAAATGTTTAATGCTCTACCAAGTCCGATACATGATTTTCCTTTGCTAATCCAATCTCCTCTTGCATTACTTTCATCTACACAACGGAGGATCTTCGTAGTCGACAACCATAAGGTTGGCTCAATCATCATTACTGTCACCGGCCTGGGGCATCATAATATTTTTCGTTTTATTATTATTAATATTTTGTGTCTTTGTCGATTGGCTTAGAGAAAGAATTTCAGCGCGATCAAATTCATAAAATTGGAAGTCCTTTGAGACCTTTCACTGATGGAAAATCACTCTATAAGGAGGTAGCATATCATGACTTAATTTCTATATGACACTTCCACTTGCTCATTCACCCATAGGCATGTATAACTTGATAGCACTACACGCATCTTATAAAGATACAATTTCTTACCTCTTGAACCCTCTTTCCATATTTATGGATGTAGTGTGAATATAATCAATTAAACCCTATTCTGAAAATTACCGAAATTAGGCTTTCTTTCGGTCCATAACTCATAGGGTATAGAAAGCACCACATCTAGAAGACATTCGATTCAATATATAAGAAAATTTGGTTGTGTTACCATTGAACTAATCATGTTGAGCAGAGTCTTATTTCTTCCTCTTAGCAACACCATTTTGTTATACTATTTTAAGAGTTGTCATTTTCCTCCTATTCCTTTTCAAATCACATGATTCTTTGAATTGATTGGTAATTCATAAGAAATTTTATGATCTCATCCTCTATCTTAATGAGATTGGTCTCACTCTCCATTCAACTATGTATTTTCATTTTTTAAAATTTAAACCGTTTATTTAATAGTTTAAATTTAAAAGAGTACAAATAAAAAGTAAGATGAATAGTAAGATTGATTTCCTAAAATATATAGATGAGACCGAAAAAAAATTCGTAATTCCTAGATCTAGATTGGTGCTAACAGCTTTTAGGTAAAGAGATGCCAATAATCCGCCCAAATGTCATATCATCGAAAACAACCTAATGCTTCATACTTGTGCTGTTAAATGGGCACACACAAAACGTGTGTAGTCATTTATAAATGAGATCTAAGTACGATGCAATATCTCTGGCCCTCACATTCATCGGGTTATAAATATTAAAACGAATGAGTTGCACATGTTTCGCATGCCCTAGCTTTGTTGCCAAAATAACTTTCTCATTGTCTTTCATTTGGGACAATGTTCATAAACAGGAAATTTCACAACCATTATGTACTTCTCAAATCATACTTAAAACCTAAACTAAGAAATAAAATTGAGACAAGACTTCGTCGGTTTTCAATACCAAATCACCGGAGATGGGAGAGTTCAAGTTACATGTTTATCTTGATAGAAATGTGTAAGTACCTAATACCTGTGCATGTGTAAGAAAAATATGAATGACAAGTGCATGTAACTATAATTATGTGATATGTATAGTTTTTATCAATGCATAGTTCTATTTTTGCTCCCTTTAAAAAGAAAAAATAAAAAAAAAATATTGCAAAATCTCAAGAAAGGCAAAAAAAAATGAGAAAATTTAAAAATAAAATAAAAGTTTGGGTCTTGTTGATTTAAAAGATGATTTTTACGGCCTTAATGCATATGTGATTTGATTAAAAGATAAAAAATAAATAAATAAATAAAAAAAAAAAGAATTTTTAATCCAAAAGAGCCTCAACTAATTGACTCGAGCTTGACTCGATTACTTTTAAGGTATGTAAAAAAAGAATGATTTAAGCAAAACATGACTTCAAATTGGGTATTAATTATTTTAGTGGAGAAAAGATGAACTACTGATAAAGAAAATAGAGAGTTGTTAGACAATTAATGAGATATTAAAAAAAATGAAAAACCGACAAGACCTTATCATGTCCTAATAATTGTAAATAAGGCCAAAAGTTGCTGCTATATGAGGGAGAAACAATATTAAAGTGGCACCAAGCCAAGTAAGTAATTAAACATAAAAGGGTGGCTAAAAATTTAACCAATCACAAACTAAACAAAATTGGACAACATCGAACCAAAATTTTGGTTTTTATTTTTTTATTTTTTTAATACGATTCAGTTTATGTTTCAATTCAAAATACTTATATTGATTCCCAATTTAGCTTGAGAAGGCAACCAAATTGAACTAGATAAAGGTTAAACAAAATGATAGGGTATAGAAAGCACCACATCTAGAAGACACTCGATTTTGATCTAATCATGGTGAGAAGAGTCTTATTTCTTCTTCCCAGCAACACCATTTTGTTATAGTATTCTAGAAGCTATCATTGTCCATGTATTCCTTTTCAAATTACATGATTCTTTGAACTGATGGTGGATAATTTATAAGAGAATTTATGTTTTCATCCTTTATTTTAATAAAATCAATTTCACCTTTTATTCCACCGTTCATTTCCATTTTTAAAAATTTAAACTATTTGTCCAATAGTTTAGATTTAAAGTAATAGAAATAAAAAATGAGATGAATGGTGAGATTGATTCCATAAAAAATATGAATAGAACCATAAAAATATCTGTATGATCGATACTAACAGCTTTTATAATACAATTCAGTTTATGTCTAAGTTCAAAATACTTATATTGATTCCCAATTCAGCTTGAGAATACAAACCAAATCAAATCAGATGAAGGTTAAACAAAATCTGTTCACTCACTATTCTCTTCTGATCAATTAAATGCTCTGTTTCGTTACTCTTTATGTTGTTTGGTTCTTTGCTCGGTCCTTGTTTTGTATCACGCATTTCCATATCTACATGTCTTGTTAACACTTAGATTACCTTATACTTCTTTTGTTCTTCTCAATATTTAATTTGCAAAAAATCATAGCCTGAATATTTTTTTTTAGAAAAATTACACCTAAAAGGATCAATGTTTAAAGGTAAGCTTATATAAGATATTAAGTTTATAAAAAATTCAAATAAAGAATTAACAATTGATTAAGTAAATCAAATAAACGATTCAATTGCCATTATGATGTTGTTAAGTTAAGTTGGGCTTACTTGGTATATTATCTAACACATGGTGCTAAAATGGCGTCGATGAAGTGTTGACAAGGCTATTTTATTATAAATAAAATTTAAAAAAAGTAAATTAAATTATAAAAAATCAAAATAATAAAAGAAAGAAGATAAATAAAAAATAGAGAAACTAATAAATTTGAAAAAATAAAATAAATTAAATATTGAAAAGATAAAACTAAAAAATTAATTAAAAAGGTAATGAAAAGGAAAAAATGACTTGCTAATAATCTCAAGGCTAAAGTGTGGAGCAACCTACTTTTGAAAGTCAGTCGTGACCTGTATTTGAGTGGTAGATAACCACCTATCACCCCAAGGGTTTCTCGCAAGCAATCGTTCACTACTCAAGTTTTCAAACAAAAATAAGGAACTTTTCTTCTTTTTTTTTCCTTAAAAATTTAGGTGGCAAATCACCAGTTGTAGGTCGCACGACTCACCTCCAAAAGTAGGTTGTGACTCGCGGCTCATAGCCTTTAGGTGACTAGAAGGCCTTCTTTTTGTTTTCTATTTTTTACTTTATTTATTTTTAAAAATTACTTATATAATACTATTTTTGTTACTTTTTAGATTTATTTACTTCTTCTAATTTTTCTTTTTCCCCTTTATTTTTCTTTTTTAAAGATTTTTCTTATGTTTTCTTTGTTTTTTATAATTTTATTTACATTTTGGTACTTTTCAATATTATTTTTATAAAATATACCAATCAATACTCTGTCAGCGCCATGTGGCAAATAACATACCACGGTAGCATAAACTAATAGTGTTATAATGGTCAATTAATTAAATTCCTTGTTTGAGCCATTTTTTTTTTTAAAATATGAATTCCTTATTTGAATTAATTAAAATTTGATCCTCCCTTTGAAATTGCCTCAGTCTAAATGAAATATTGAAATGTGGTAAGGCTTCACATTGAGTTGATATATAATTTGATGCAAAGGTATATCGTGTCAACATGTAGACTCTAAAGAATACACTAATGTTTTGTGGTTACAGGCGACCAATGTTTTTAGTAGCTCAATGTGCGATAAGAGAGTTGGCTAAGGGCAATTCCATATAGCACTGATATCTACCACTCCACTTCCCTTTTTAAGTTGGTTGTATTGGTTCATATTGTAGAGTGTTGCATTATCCAAAGTTCACTATTGCCCATTTGACTTTGATGGATGTTATGCCATTGTGTAATTGAAAATCGTTTCCTACTGACTTCACAATTTCGAAATTTCCTCTGTACAAATATAAATATAAGGCTCCAAATGTGTTGCATTTTAGTTGTCCTATTGTAGTTTGCTAATTGAATGAGCAAAGTTTCATTATCTTATATCCATTATTGAATTGTGAAAATGTCGGAACAAGATGAGTTATGCTTGCTAACATATGGATGTCCTCACGCATTAGTACATATGGACATATAAATATATATATATATGTGTGTCAGCAGTACATTTGCTTACTTTTTCACATGTCTACATGCACTATTGCATGTCAACAGGAGAATTGCAGTTAAATACACTTCTGCTATGCATATGTCCACATTGGGCTCATGCAAATGGACGTGCATGTCTCAGCATGCAAAACTCATCTCATGCACTGTTAGAGTTTGATCCATCTTGAATGTAGAATGAAGACATCTTAAGTGTTAAGAGATAATCTAAGCAACTGTCAAAATATATATGTGTTTTTTCTTTCTTTTAAAATTTTTGCATGTTTTTACTTTCGTTAGTTTGTTTAATATATATATACATGTATATGATATGATATGAAAAATAGATAAAAGACCTTAAGAGTTGATTTAATTTTTTTTTTTTTTTTTTTTCCATCACGGCAACACGCTAATGCAACTTTAGGTAAGAACAAATATGATATCAAGTCTTGATATACGATTTTAGTATCCTATCCGTGAATTTTTATTTAGACAACTTTTCTAGTGCTAAATCAACAGAATCCAGGGGGCAACAAAACTTCCACCTTTTTTTTTTTTTTTTTCCACCTTTTTTCCATGTACGGATTGTTGTTATGATAATTAATTATTGGTAGCCTTTTTGCAGATATGCACTGATTAATTTATTCATATCCTTAAATATAAACAGAAGATCTAACATCCATTACATCGCACTCGAAACCACAAAAAAGAATTCATTATTTGATGGAATCAATATGACATGAAATGATAAGGTGATAAACTTATAAATATTAGGAACTATGATTGGTTAGGTACAAATGGATCTTATAAACTTGTAAATTATGTTTATATTTTTCGTAATTTCTAAAATTATATAAATGACCCTTAAACAATTAGACACGCACCAAAACCATCGTTAATATATTATAAATAGCAACGGTTTTAAAGCTTTACTACTGACTTGGAACTGTACTTGTATATATATCTTCTTTAAAAATTATGAAAGGTGAAATTCCACTTAGAAAATTTACAAAATCTATGGAGCTCGGCTAATAATTCAGAAATATCGTCCGATTTGTCCAAAATGTAAAGCTTTAATCAGAAATATCTTTGAAGGAAAAAAGAAAAAGGAAAACTATTTTTGACTCTTTCATCCATATCATTTGCTTCCATGTCTAATGGTGTAGATAGCCTCCCATTTCTTTTGCGATTTCATTTTATATTAGACATAGAGCAAAATCAAGAGACAGGGGACAAAAGTAAAGATAGCAAAAATGTCATCCCTTTGTCTGGAGCATTAGAATTATTGAGTGAGCAGGGGCACCCTTTGCTTGCTTACGCAGGAAAATGTACGATGGATAGTGCAAGAGAATCATATGTGGAATCAAAAAGCTACATCAGGGAGCAGTACCTTTTGGAAGAATCTCTCTCGCTCCATTATTATTAGATTAGTGCTCCAACAAAATCAATGGGTTCCACCATGATCTATCCCCCGCACCCCCACCCCCCTTTCTAAATCAGATATAATTATCCCATGATTATGAGATACTTGTTATGAGTCTTAAAAAAGATATATTTTTACTTTTTCTAACATTGATCGTAGAAGTTACTGAAGAAAGAAATATATAAAAGGATTTAATTATATAATATTTAACAATTATTAAGTTTTTTTTTTTTTTTTTGGTGGAAGAGCACTACAGCCCTTTTGATATTGACCCAACCTTGACTTCATTTCAGAAGAGACACCCCAAGTTAATGAACAACAGGTCTCTCACACATGATTGATGCTCGGAAAACAGACCACTACCCCGGATTGGTCCTCCAAAATTTCATATCCTGAGCTTGGTAATGGACCTCTATCACATTAAAAGGCCAGATATTTCTAATTTCATTAAAAAGATCAGATACTTCCAACAATGGAAAATGCGTCGAGCATTTCTGATTGGAATTGGTCATTGGTTCTCATGAAGCTGCTTAATAAAAATAAATAAATAAATAATAATCTATGACATAATCACTTAAAAAGTGTGATTATCTAATGTAGTCATTTTGATTTATAGTAAGTTGCCTTGAATTACAATAAATAAAACCCATTAATAGTATTGTAAAAACCTATCAAAAGTTTCATTTTTAGTATTGATAAGCCTTATTATTTACTAAAAATCGTAATATTATACCATAACTTAAAATAACAGCACCGTATAGTAATTTTTTAGTGATTGCATCTCAAAAATCCTTTGACATGAGAAAAAGTTTGTGTTAATTGGAAGTTTTATTAGTTTTTTTTTTTTTCCCTTCGTAAGAGCTACAAGACAAAGCAGATCTACTGTCGGCAGAAGAAATTCTCAATATTATATAATTATACATACATAATCAGAAGATGCAAAAAAAAAAAAAAAAAAAACGTATGGTGTAATTGAATGAAGAGGTATATCTCCTGGAGACATATATAACCAAAGAGATGGACCAAAATTGCAAACGATGTTGAGATGGGCGCTTGCCAGTTTGTGTGACTTATGGCATCTCACAAGGGCAGCTATCACAAGCTCGTTTAAATAAACACTGCCGTTATCTAAGAATTGACATCGACGAGCTTAAATCAAGCCAACAGGAATTGTCCATGTAGATCTTTTTTCTTTGACAATCAAATCACACACACTGTTGCCAGTGATAGAAAAAACTTTCATCTTCAAAGAAATCCAACGCCTTATCCTGCTATTATCCTTTTTTTTTTTTTTTTTTCCTTTTCTTTCCTTTTATTTATTTATTTTTTTTCTGCATCAGTTAAAAGTGCAGGAGCTGCCCAAGCGGAGCGATAATCCCACCTTCCAAGGCAGGGCGAGTTAAGGGTAGTGATTTGTAGCGAGGGATTAAATTGTGTGTTAATTCACGTGGAATTCCTGTCGTTATCCAAAATAGATATAGTTGAATAAAAATCACAAATAGTAAATTTATATATGATTGTATTATTTCATATCTGATGATGTCTGCTCATGGTGAGCACCATAGTTTCATGGAATTTTTTATTCAACATTTTGAATAACCAAACAACAAGAAAACCAAACCAACTGTCATGTACCGAGCCAAAAATGTATGGTTAGTCTGCTGCATGTCCATGTCCTTATCCCTTGCTGAGGCCATGCAATGCAATGCAAGGATTGAACGCTCACATCTCTTGAAAAATTTTTCCAAAATTGGGTGAGTAAACGCCTAGTGAGATACCTATAGAGTATGCATACAGATTTACGTGCCAAACCATCCACAAAACTAGTAATTCTACATGCAATGTACAATCACAATCAATTAAATAATTTTTATTATTACTATCACTTATCCTTCATCAAATATTCATGGAATAGGACCCCTGACGTCGTTTTTGCAAATATGGATACTCGTCAATTTTAAGTTTCAAAGAAAAATAACTATTCTAAAAAATAATGAATAATCAATATCCAGACACATACATCTATCAAATATGGTTTTCTTTTACTCTTTTTCTCTAATTATCTAAATCACAGTCCTAGCCTATTGTAGTGTGTAATCATCCTGCTATTCCTTATTGTAGCTTCATGTACGTGAAAGTTTATTCCTATTTCTTATGATATTATTTTTATAATTACCTTTTTACTTGTAGTGTATGTATACATGTATATGTATATATACTAAATTTCCTGACTCTTATCTCATCTTCGTATCCATTCCTTAATAGCTAGTTTCATTGTAGGCAATATTATAATTCCAGGTGTTCCAAGTTTAAACCTTTAAGTTGCAGAATTCCTATAGATTTATATCTAAATTTACTAGGAATTTTTAGGTTTTCTAGGTGTTATGATTATTCTTGGACCGACCTTTATAAGATCTTTGGTTTGTGACATGTCTTGTTTGGCAATTTCTTATCAAAGTAGGGTTTTATCTCAAGGGTTTTTATTTTAGTTTACTAGGCCCTTTTTTTTTTTTTTTTTGGCGTGTTTAAATCGAGGATTTTAGAATGAACTAGTTTGGTTTTATATGTTATCCATAAAGTTCAGATCTAATTTTATTTAAGGCCTCTATGATTTTTAAAGGTTTTGACTCTGATTAATTCTAATTGTCGGTTAGGATGGGTATAGGTTTATGGTTTTCATTAGTTAAAAGGTATATCTTTTAGGTAATTAGGCTTTCCTATTAAGAATGATCGTATTCCTGAGTCTTAAACTATGAAATGAAAAAGTGGAGGTTTGATTAGGTAGGCACAGTTCAAGTTAATGTGGTTTTTCAACTTTTCAAGCGCATTGTATATTAAGGATCATTTTTCATTTTTCATTTTTATAAGATTTGAATCTTATCGTACAGTTTGATTGTAAATTTTTCAAGCCTAAACCAAACGGTTTGATTTATTTTTTAGCCAAAAATTGATAGTTCGACCGTATTCAATTCACAATTCGAAGCATAATTGCAAAATTAAATAAATAATTAATCTTTACATTCAAAATTTACAATGTTCCAAAATTTCGTAAAACTACGCTTTCAAAGTGTTGATTATTTGCATAATGTTCATAAGAATACGATGAAATGAGCAACTCAAGATTGGACAATAGCTATAATAATAAAATAATTTTTACAAATATATTTTATTTTGTTTTTATAATATTAAAATCTAGAGGTAAATTTTTGTTATCTTGAACCCGTCCTATCATTCAAATTGTATGAGAACATGCTCTCTACAATTTAGAAAGGTAATATTTAATGATCATCCAAAAATAATAATATAATTTCTCTAAATTTTCATATATCTACTCTACATGTAATTAATAATTGAAATTAGAAAAAAAGAAGATGACATCATAATTACATTATAAGATATTAAATAATTTAAATAATTTCAACTATTGATTGATATATTTAAAAAAATTTGAAGGATCCAAATCCCTATGGAGAAGATACACTCTCAATCTATATAGACCTTATGATCTATTGGAAAGTTTAGACTACTTACTTAAATATATAACACCAAATTCATTATAATTATAATAAGACATCCAATGGAAAACATAATAATAAAAGTAAGGTTAGTAACAATAAAGAAATGAGATAAGAGAGTCCAAAAATTAGAAACGTAAAAATGACACAAAAGAGAGGTAGAAGAAATGAAGTAGAAAATTCTTTATGATTTCTTGTGGATGATGAGCTGGATAGCCTCTATGTTTATTTCGTCTTTTCTTTTTAATGAAACTCATATAAGGTGAAAATATAATATTGTTTTACATTCAATATTATTATTTAGTGGTTCTTTTAAGATGAGTGTATGATACTCTAAAATTTATACACTATATACTTTAGGTCTAGAGTATTGAGAAGCTATACACATACCCTATTGAGGTGGATTAAGAAAAAACATACTCATAAACTCCCATATTACTATCAAAACCTATTCGGGACTTATTTGACCTAGTAAGATTACTACAAATAGGGTATTAAGGTATAGATACATTAGAGTCATCCATTGATGAAAAATATATTTTAAAATTGGAATCGCGATTTCATGGAATCGATGATTTCGACATAAAAGGAGAATTAGATTCTACATTTGAGAAGGTAGAATTGTGATTTCATTCTACTTTGTTAATTATAATTAATGAAAATTTCTTTTGTAAACTTTAAAAAATTATAGCATGCAATAATTATGGACATTTGTAACAAATAATACTATTTAAGCATTTAATACAATTTCATTCCATTTTATTACTATCTCCACATATGAGAAAGAATTTCTCATTTCGACATTTCTTTGTATTTGTAGAAATAGGGGACCGATTGGAGTGATTATGAGTGTGCTGCGTAAATAAGGTAGGAAGAAAGAATAGATAATCTCAGTATCGTTTTAAGGGATATCAGGTGTTCACCTTATAACTTAAGTGAATGGGATTAATTCTTTGCTTGAACACTATTTAATCTTAAAGAGCAGAGTTTTCATAGTGAAATACCGTTTCTCCGATCTCTTCAAAAATTCTAAATGATAAGCAAATACTGTGTATTTATAAACTCTTAAGCATGGTGACATCTGTTGGATCATGTAGATGATCAATGGATGAGATGGACCTTATCAATTCATAGTTATCCAGAATGAGTTAGCTAATAGGCCTAAAGCTAATAGTATTCTTTATAAGTGCATGAGTTTGCAAGAAAAAAGTTAGAGGCGGATAGACTGGTCCAATGATTCATATTTCAAACCCACTAAGCTAAATTTCCTTGAATCATCTCAACATGTACTAAATTTCTTAAACCCTATTACCTAATTAAGCCTAAATAAATAATAAATTTATCTTAATAAATAATATAACAATTTACGTGACATGAATATATTCAATTTTTTTTTTAAGTGCTAAAATTTGGAAAGTAGGTCCTTGTTGGGAATTTTTTGAGAAGTTTCTCATTCTTCAAAGTTCATATTAAAGAAATCTTTAAAAGAAAGAAATCCAATATTATAACGTATGAGAATTTTATTACGATTCATTACCATAGACAATTACATCAAGAGCTAAAGGTATCTATTACTAACACAAACAAAATATTAGCAAAACTCGTGCTTTTGATTCTCCTTCGTGCTTATTTTATTTTATTTTATCTTTTTCCTCCTCCCCTTCCCCTTCTTTCTTCCTTTCTTTTTATTTAAGGGCATTCACTTTTTCTTTCTCTCTCCCTCCCTCCTCCTTTTCTGGGTTTTGATGGTGGAAAATAATTGCAACAATCTTAAGACATATAATATTGTAATGGAAGAGAAGGATTTTATTATTATTATTATTATTATTATTCGTTTAGTTTGGAATTCCGAATCGGAGTATGTATCTGTATCTTAGTTTGGTTGGTGCGGGCAGGGAGTATGGTCTATGGTCCCTCCAGATTTGCTCCGTAATGCACTGTTTATAAAAATATGTTGGAGAGAAAGTGGTTAGGTGGATTTTTCTTTTCTTTTCTTTTTTTTGTCTCTTTCATTGATAATTATAGTATTACACATACATTGGCATAGAAAGAGCAATCATATCTAATTTTTTTCTTTCCTTTCCAAGTTAGCAAGATAATAATAAAAATTATTGTACCCAAAAAAATATATTTGATTACGCAATTTCTTTTAACAACACAGATTGATTGACTTCGAAGGTTTAAGATATTTAAATTAAAAGGAAAAAGAAAGATAAGCTCCCCCGATTTACTATAACATGATTTCATCAAAGTTTTATGTCACAAAACATAGCCTCTTGGAATTTGAAGGAGAAATACTCCTACTTTTCTTTAAAGTTTTTGGAGCTAACAGCTTCGTTAATGTATTAAAGGTAATTTTTCAAAGTTTCAGGCACAAACAAAACTTCAGTGCCCAAAATGTTAGAGCAAACTTTTTATTTTAAATTGATAATATTAATAAAAATAATAACTCGAAAAAAAAAAAAAAGATGAAAGCCGGATATAATTAAACCATTCTCTGTCCCACCTCTTTCTTTCTCCCAAAATTCTCTATCGCTCCCGAAACCCCCTCTCTCTCTCTCTCTCTCTCTCTCTCTACGATTTTCTCTTGAAACATTATTGAAGCGGTCACTATCTCATCTTTTTGGCTTTTTTAATCACTATGTCATCTTTGTATGTTTTTACAATTTTCTATCTGGAGTTTCAAGCTATTAAATTATATATCCAATTATAAGTTTAGCCAGTGGTTTTACCTAACTATTTTTCATCAATTACCATTAATCCAATCATTATTTAAAACCAATAGCATATTGACACACGTAATTTTTTTTATTGATTTCCCAAGGTCATCAATTTATTTAATTTTGTTAATTTGGTTTTATATTTTACTAATGATGTGTATATATTTTCTTGATATGGATGCATAACTGGCATCGGATTAGCTTATTAGAAATTATGAATTAAAAATTACATGTCTCATATTATTATTGGATTCTAAAGATAACTAAGTTAATAGCCAGTAATAAAAAAAGATAAAGTAAAGAAGGTAACGACTAAGCTTCTAATTGGATGAATAATTTGACATGAAAATTGGGTGTAAAATTGCAAAAGTGAAAAATTTAGGTAGTGGCCACCACATTGTCTCTTTCTCTTTTTGGAACCTCTCTCTCCTATTCTCATCCAAATTTCTCCCTCTATAACCCAACAACCACCTTTGCTACTAACAGCTTGCTTCAACTAGTTATGTAAGTATATCAACATAAAAGAAAAAAAAAAGGAGGGTTTAATATCGAAATTTTTTTTATTCATTTAATATTTTAACCTAAAATTACTTAATTGAGTATTAGAAATTTTGATTCTTTATTTTCTTTTATGACACGGATTGGTTGGATTTTATTATTTTAATAGGTTTAATTATTTCATTTTTGCGCTTTGGATTTTGGTTTAGAAATCCAAGGCGAAGGAAGTGGTATCGTGTGTAATAGCATCGAAGACGAGGGCATCGGGGCTTCAACAAAAGTTGAGTGCACTAAGTAAAGAAATTTTGAACCTAAAGCAAAATTTTAATGCTAAGGTGATTATGTCTTTTGTTGAAAGAGATTTTACTATTTACTGTTATTGCCTGTTATTTAGATTTGATCACGTTGGCGTCAGTAATTCGGGTTCATTTGTCCAATATTGATGGAACCTTTTTTTTCTCCCCCCTTTTGTCGATATTTGGAATGATCTTTCCCCACGAATGATGTGATGCAACAGCCACTCTTGATAAATGTAGCAAATACAATGAATCCGAAAAGTAATGACTTTAAATAACTACAGTGAAACTGTAATATCCCAGAATCTGGAACACTAAAACTCATCACGTATTCCTATCACTTACTAACACATTAGGTGTCTCAAATAACCTACTAACTTCTCCAGGTGAATATAAACCATTAATTATTTGTAACAACTCCAATAAATATTTACAGATGTTCTCAACATCTATAATCCATTTCACTGCAAGATCAACTTTTAAGTAACCTTATTTAATGTAAAATTGTAATAATTACTCAATCGATAAATCTGTCAAAAGAAAACTAAATAACAAAGTTCTAAATTCATTTAGTCACTATAGCCAACTAGTATCAGTAACCCGTATACTTTAATAGGAGAAGTCTCAAGTGACTTCTTATGGCTCAAAATACATAATAGAAGCAAAGAGCTAAAAGCCTGATAACATAATTAGCCAATTCCATACTTCTACTCAAACTACACAAGGCCATTTCCATCATCACAAAATATATATATATATATATTCACAATGATCTATTGTATCACCTTAAATTTTCAAAACCATCGTGCTAAGCTTCATAATTGCCATGACTTGTAGCTGCACTTAAAAATTTTAAAATGGGATGATCTGAAACTTGGTGTAGAATACGTTAAGCACATGCATGTGAACATACAATTCCATTTACACACATATACACAAATACAAAATACAATAATTGATCAATCATCTATTTAATTAATTGATCAATCATTTATTTAATTATCTTTATTTTAGCTAATCAAATAATATAAGGATACTCACAACTCCAGTACGCATATAATACCATACCACATAGTATTGGTGTTAGGTCCACCCCAAAACCCTAAGAACTAAGAAACAACTTAAATCTATCTAGATCATTTCCAAGTAAAACTTCAATCAAAACATCATAGTGCAATGACCATTGAGGTGCCACCCTAAGGTCTTGTCCTCTTAGTCCCTTGACCTTAGCCAAGTACACACAATATACATTCATTTAAAGTCCATTAATTATTTAATCCAGTTATATTATTATCTTAACAACACAACCAATGAGTAAGCATCTTGTACCTAGTTCGGCTGCAACTTTGGAATCCAACTTTATCACACTCCTAAAACCTAATAATCAAAACAGACACCAAACTTAGTCCTCATCTTTCCTATACCTGCTCTTCACTCATTCATAACACCCTTAAGCTCTCTGTCTTTTTCAGCTTAAGCCCTTAACGAAAACAAGGACATATACTTATGGAAAGACGTTTAAAACTATTTATGTTAGATAAAATTAATATAGAAATATCTAATAAGAAATCAAGAAATGGAAACACGTTTTGGAAACTAAGGAAAAATGAATTACAAACTCCCGATGTACTGCTATAAACATGACCAATGTCTCAACTTAATCTCAAAAGACTCAATTTATCGTCATCCCCTACACTTAGTCTCCCCACTTTCCTTTCTTCAACTTAAGTAACCAAGAGATGTTAGAATAAGAGGATAAAAGATTATTTTAAGAGTTCTTTGATTGTTGAAACAAGTTTAGAAATGCATTAGAGAAGATTAGGAATAAAAAATAAAGCCCAAAATAACTGAAAAACGGGGAGAAAATATTCTATGCGTCACTGCACACTTGGGGTCCGAATGCTACATCGCATGACATCCAAACACCAAGGTTCTGGGAGAGTTTTCTCCTTGATGTTTGGATGCTATAGGGGAAGGTATCCGAATGCCATGCAATAGTCTGTAGATTTTCGAAGACTATAATACACGACTTCTCCCCCAAACCAACTCCACTTCAACTCAATTTGAAAACAGCCAGTCTCGACTTGATAACCCAACACCAAAACAATTCCAACCGTTCAAAACATAATTTAAAACACTTCTACAATGAAATCTCATCTCAATTCTACCATTCAAAAAAAACTCAAAGAAACAATGCATATAAGGAAATCATTGGATTCTTACCTTTGGAGATCTATTAATCACGCTTCCACTACCAAGAATTCATTGTAAGATTCATGTAGAACTACCCTAGGCTCATCTTATCTACTATCCTACATAGAAAAACAAATTTCTTATGAAATTGACCAAGAACTCAATATTAACCGATCCAAACAACCTTACCTCAAGATCTTCTGCTTGAACTATATCAAACCATTAAAGATTCGATATAAAACTTTGTTAAAGACCTTCTCAAATTCTTTTTGGGCTGCCCTACACGGAAAAATAGGTTTCTAATGAGAATCCGCTAAAATTCTAGAATAAAAAAGGAATTACTTAGCCTTACATTAATATTTCCTAATCCAATCTTGCTAAATCTTATTGTTTCACTTCCTTACTTCAAGATTTGCACGAAACCTTAGGCATTAGGTTAAATGTGAGTTTGAGTTTCTCAAAAAAAAGGGTTTCTACTAAGCTATAAAGTGCTTTTATACCTAAGGTTCATGGAACTTTGCCATGCCCACAATGGCCCTTTCACTTTTCAAAAATGCTTAGCTGTGCCTAATCATGAAAAAGGGTTTCCACTAAGATATGGCATGTTTTTATACCTAAGGTTCATAGAATTTTTCCATACCCAAAATGCATCAATTAGTTTTTAGAAATACCTAACCAAGCCCTTATTCCATTTATTTGTTTATTTTCTTTTACTCTTTTTTTTTTTTTCCATTTTGTTGAGGTTTTATGTCTCTCCCCTCTTACAAAAACTTTTGTCCTTGAAAGTTTGCTTAAATCACTAAAATGGAATACTTTTCATACTTTCTTCTTGTCTCTTTTGTAGCTCCCAAGCATTTTATTGTTTCAATTAATTGCTCTACTATGTTTTATCATACTTACTCACCTATTATAAACACCTTATTTTTGTCCCCTCAATAATTTTACAAATTTTTTAGAATAAGGAAAAAGGATTCGAATCTAGAAAATTTAGAAAAAAATATAAAAAATAGAAAATTTATAAAAAAATACAAAACATAGAAAATTTAGAAAAAAAAAATATTTAAAAAAGGAAGAAGAAAGAAAGAGAGTACATTTTAGGAAATAATTATCATTTAAAATAGGATGATTTGAAATAACCTTAATATTTTAAATGATAGTTGTGTTTAGTCTTAAATAAAAAGGGCCTGAGCTTATAATTAAATCTAGCTTAGGCTGATTTAGTTCATATATGCAATTTAATTGCATAGACAGGAAAGGCATAGGCCAATGCCTTAACGATAACACACTTAATCTTGCATTGTGATTGAGTTGGAGGTCTTAGGTTCAAATCTTGTAATAGGCACATTGTACCTTCTTTTCTTTTCTTTTCTTTTCTTTTTTTTTTTTTTACAAAGCACCTAACATGCATTGATGTGTCACTAGGCCATGTGTCTATTGCAAACACATAGTACATCATGGTTATGACCATAAGCTGATGTGGCATCACATCAACTGTTTGCCACGTGTTTATGCCACATGTCTTGATAAGTGGCATGACGATACCTTGCTATTTCTACCGTGTATCTTGTCAAGACACGTGGCACAACACTATTGGCTCGCTTGGTTGACATGGTGCCAACATGGCACCATGCTAGCAATCTCTTTCTCTCCCATTCTTGCCCTTTCTTCCCTCTTCTCCCCTTTTCCAACAAATTTCTAACTTGACCATCCTACTTCATGCCAAATTTTGATTAGGCTTTCTTCATGATTTTACCAAAATTAATGGTAAAATCATAGAAATCACATGGCCTTCTTTTAATCTATACCAAGAACTTATTCAAATTCATTTGAATGGGAGGTCAAAATGTGGGATAAAATCAAGGAAAGTTTGAAATCTTGGATTTTCCTTTGAATTGAAACTCCCTTGATTCGAGCTCTCGACAGATTTTCAAAGTTTTTGTGAAGTATTTCAAACAAGAATGAAGGTCAATGAATGTTCAATTCATCTAAACCGCATCACATTTCATTGATTTCGAATCAATTTGACAAAATATCCATTAATTCAAAATCTCTAAATTCATGGAAAATTGGATCATTCCATGTTCGTTCAATGTTCAGAAACTATAAATAAGGACTCTCTTGTCACTCTTGGATACAAATCAAAGCTCAATTTGTCCCATACAAACTTACCCAAATCCTTTCTCTCTCTACTATGATCACTCATTGCTACTCTCTCTCTCTCTCTCTCTCTAGCTTGTACTCAATTACAGTAGTGTTCAAATCAAAATGCTTACATTTTTTAGCTTCGTAGGCACTCAGCTTTAGAACTTAACTAGTTTCACACCTTCTCACGACTTCTAACTCTAATCTCCACTAAGGGTTTCGAAAACCCTAATCACTGCGACCCACTCCTTTAACCACCATACTAGCCACTATTTCGAGCTAAACCATGCCTATGGTTAAGTTCTTAGCACTCAAAAACCCCCAATCCAACTTCCTTCTCATACCCAACAATGCTGCATGTGTGTCACCTAACCATCAATACCGCCCACCACTTCAAAAACCACCAAAATCGCTACCACTCGCTAAGGCACACTACCTATACCCATATTTTCCAATGAAATACACACAAAGCCATCTTTACCCACTTAGAAACCATGCTAAAACCACTCTTATTGACCCTTAGAACCTTCTTCTTCTTCTTCCTCTAAGGTGCAACCTGATTATGCAACTCCTAAACTTCGATCCAACCTGACCCAACCCATCTACGACCAATGTAACCTACATGTCAATTCGAATCTAACTTTACAACCTACACCACTCGAACTCAAGTTCAACCCTATTCTGCTTGTTCTTTCATTTTCGTTTTGTCTTTTTATTATTATTATTTAGTTTATGTTAGTTTAAATTGTAATTGTAACAAAAAAAAATCTAAAAAAAGAAAAGAAAGGAAAAGAAAAAAAAGGGGGATAAGGAAGCTTAGCTTATTCTTTTACTTTATTTTGATCAAAACATTAAAAAAAAAGGAGAGAAAATAGATAAATAAATAAATATAATAAAAAATAAAAAAATTAAATAACATTTTACCACTTAGGAAAATTTATATTTAAAAAAAAAATAAAATCAACTTTTTTCAAAATTAAGGCCTTTTAGAATTTTCAAAAAATAAAAACAAAACAATTTGGGACCTTTGAGAATTTTCTTAAATAAACTTGAATAGAATTAAAACGTTAATTTGACTAGTTTTCAAAAGTTAAAAAAATTCACAAATTAAAGTTTTTGTCAAACAAACTATGGAAAGTTTAATCTCTATTAAAGGATACATAAGTACCCACGGGAAGACTTAAAATAAGGAAATCTTTTTATTTTCCCTTTTGTAAAATATTTTCAATTTATTATTTATGCAAATAGAATTAGTTTTAATTGTAAATTTAGAAACGAGTGTTTTAAAAGATAAAATCTAAATTCAGAAAGTTAAAAGTAGTGCTCATTAGAGTTTAATAGATTAACTCCCAAACTCAATCTTTGGTTCCTTAAAAACCTTTATAAAATCATTTTTTTTTTTCATGCAACCTAGTGTTTAGATTAAATTTAATCCACTCAATTAGTTTTAATTTAAACATTTTCCCAATATCGATTGGGTGGCGACTTTAAGTATTTTTCAAAAAACATATTTAAAAACTTAGATTTTTCTTAATTCTTTATCGAAGGTTAATATTAAATAGGTAATGTTTAATATTGATCAGATTAAGTAAAATTATTAGAATCGGGAAAAAATCATGCTTGATAACTTGGCAACTCCATTGGGAATGGAAGATAGTCATTTTCCATCTTAGTCAATAATTGGTAGTTCACTGTTAATATCAAGTACCACATAAGATTTTCCTTCATGTAGGTAACCTTTTAAATACCTATAAGTTGTAAGTATTTGTAAATATTCAATCCCTTTAGGATGTTTTCCACTCTAAGTAAGATCATAGGATAAGTAAACCTCATCCATGTATTTCCTCTACTTTTTTTTTTTTTAATAATAAGTCCTTTTCTGTCTTGAAAAGTGGTTTATCAAAAAATACATATATATATATATATAAACATAAAAAGAAATCAGAGATTTGCTAATAGGGATGAATTCTTCTTAAGAATTCTTGAAAGTAATAGCCAACCAAGGAAACGACAATAACAATAATGTCAACCCTAAAATCATTGATCCCACTAAGTTAAGGTTTTGTTCTTTGGAGCAAATTGTAGATTGATTAAGTTTCCTTGTTGATAGTATTACTTTACTTAAAGCCACATCGCCATCAAATGAAGAGCACTCTAGGGTCTACTGTGGAAAGAATGTTGAGGCTCTACCTTTGGAAGTTAAAGAGAATTATCTAACTTTTGAGTCTTTTGAATCAAACAGGGTCTATCCAAAAGTCAACCTGACTTTTGAGCCCAACACATACTCATTCCCTATCAATACAAAGCCGTTAACTATGGGGCCAACCAAGACAGTTTAAAATAATTGGAAAGGAAGTTGACCCAACGGATCATCGAAAAAATGAAGGCTCTTGGAGGCTGTGATGGATTTGAGCAGGCTAGGATCACTAACCTTTTCTGCATTTGATGTTAGGGCCTATTTAGAAAAATTCAAAATTCTAAAGTTTAAGAAGTTCGATGGAATCATATGCCCAAAGCTATATACTAGATTATACATTAGCAAGATGGGTAGATATATTCAAAATGATCAACTCATAATACAAACTTTTCAAAACTGTCTAATAGGGCCCACATTAACTTGGTATGACCAGCTCGATCTTAGCCAGATAGATACTTGGGAGAAATTGGCTCAAGCTTTTTATGAAGAATACAAATAAAACACCGAGACAACTCCTTGAATTTAGGACTTAACATACATTGAGCAAGAAACATGATGAATCGTTTAAAGAATATGCGTAAAGGTGGAAGGGCATGGCAACTAGAATTGTTCTTCCTTTACTAAAGACAGACTTGACATATGCATTCATTAACACACTAGAAGAGCTATATTATGGGCATCTTTTAGGGAATACAGCTTCTAGCTTTACAGATGTTGTTGTAGTAGGAGACAAAATTGAGGAAGCCTTACGAGCCACAAGATTAGAGGATCTAAAACAAAAAAAGGGGTTGCAGAATCATCACAAAAGAGTGCCATTGATGTGATAAGTCTTAAGGGATATACCACAAAGTCCAAGTCTAATAACCTAAGTGGTAGCCAAAGGCTTATGCAAGTCCAAAAGGCTTAGGGAAGGCATTTCACTCCAATTCCTATAACTCTCTCTTAGGCATTTCATCAATTAAGAGAAGCAAATATCCTAAATTGTGAGGCTCTCAAACTAGGATATAGGCTTTAGAATGGAAATCTAAAGGCGCAATGTGATTATCACATGGGGTAGAAGGGTCATTCTACAAACATTTCTTCGAAGCTGAAAAACAAGATTCAAGATTTGATCGACACAAGGCTAGTTTAACCAGACTCCATGTAAACTAAAGTGTTAAAGGGCTCCAATGATTCTTCATGAGAGATAGCTTTTCTTTGTACTTTGGAACATGTTATGACCTTTGAAAATAAGTTCATTATTGAATAAGTTAATGTTTGGGACAAAATTTTCAAGTTATAAATAAGTTATTATCTCGTTAATTGAAAGGTTAAGAATGAAAAGAGGCAAACCTTATCCCAAATATCAACCCTAAAACACTTTGAGAGTTGAGTGATATCATTATGAGACTATTGAGCTCATTCCTTAAAGGAGATTCGTCTTGAATTTGATACACAAATCAAAATGAACATAGGCATTCATTTTCAACATCTTAAACACTACTATCCTTTGTCAACCTCATTGAGCTCATTTAAGGAACGTTTTCAAAATTGAACCTGTTAAGAACCACCCCACAATAGGACAAATAAGAGGTTAGGGGCGTCAAGCAGGAGAAAAGGTTAAAAACTTATTAGTGCTTGCTTTAGTCACATCAATTTAAAAGTAATTTTTACTTATTTCTTTTGAAATGAAGAAGTGCCCATATCTTAAACACTATACACATACATATTAAGTTACAAGCCATAAAAAGGAATGGTCACCTCTATCTTGAGTCAAAGAAGAAGAAAGAAGAAAAAATGAGGAAAAGGAAAAGAGACAACATGAGAAATCAATCAAACAAGGTGATCAAGTCCAAAAGACAAAAACCTAAAACTTGAAAGGGTTAGGAACTTGTAACTCAAAAGCCTATTCTTGAAATAGGGACCTCAAAACACAATCAAGGTAATTAAGCTTAAAAAAGTAGGGGCAAATACCAAAGTTTCTCCCAAAGTTCATGATCCCCAAAGAAATTATAGCTAATACATGGCTTATGGCTTACCCCACATTTTTATCCCTCCTTAAAGGCCCTTCTAATTGAAGTAAATAACTTATCCTTAGTAGTTACTTTTGAAATTAGTGCAAGTACAATTTTAGTTTTTCCTAAAAGAGTTATTGACTTGTAAACCTAGGTTAAAAACACAAATTCTTTCAATAAGGCCTGTACAGTACTATGCATTTAAACCAATGACCAAACCTTTATTACATTACAATCTAAAAATGACCTAACAGATTGATCATAGCATATCAATTACAAGATGAACTATATTTTTTAGAATTGTAGTTTAGAGTGAAATTTAAGCCGAGAGTGCAAGTAAGTCTTCTTTGACTAAACCAATCAATTATGAAATAGCATTTTCCTAGATATTTTGGAAATCATGAGCCCTAATGACATTACCACCTCGAATGCTTCAAGAGATGTCTTAAAAAGGAGGATTTGTTGGACAATCATGTAGTTGTCCTTAAGGTAAGGAAAGAAAAGAGTAGGCCTATCATCCATTTGGTAGCTATAAGGATCTATGAGAAATCCATACCTATTAGCAGCTTCTAAAAAAAAGGAAAACAAGAATTTTCCAAGTTATCATAGAATAAATGTATATTTTTAAAATTGAAATTTTGCCTTTATCATCCATTAGATTAACCTTAGGTCACATGCCATCTTTAGAAAAGTTTTGAATATCCAGGTCATCCTTAAAATTAGGAACTTAAGACTGTTTTGAAAACCCAAGTTATCCTCAAGTTTAGAAACTTAAGGCCATCAGTTATTCCTTTTAAGAAAAATATTGAAACTTTAAGAGTCATAACACTCCGTAGACTAGGAGCTTTGTCTATCTCCAATCTTGAAACTAAGTAATCCTTTCATTTAGGTATTTAGCCATTCAATAAGAACCTTAGTTATTCTTCTTAAAGAAATGTTAGCTATCTAAGAGTCTTAGCTATCCTAATATTAGGAACTTCGGCTATCTTCAATCTTGAAACTAAGTATTCCTTGTAGGCACTTAGGTTATTTTGTAGGAACCTAGTTATCCTTGAATTATGAGCTATGGCTATCGTTGGTCCTAAAACTAAGTGATCCTTTTGTTTAGAAACTTAGCTATTCAATAGGAACCCTAATTATTCTTGTCAAGAAACTTTAGATATCCTCAATCTTGAAACTAAGTAATCCTTTCGTTTAGGAACTTAGGTTATTTTATTGAAACCAAGTTTTGAAAACCAAGTAATCCTACTATTTAGGAACTTAAGTTATTTCACAAGAACAATGTAATCCTTAAATTAGGAACTTAGGTTGTCCCCAGTCTTGAAACTAAGTAATCCTATTGTTTAGGAACTTAGATTATTTTGCAGGAGCTAAGTAATTCTTAAATTAGGAACTTAGGCTGTCCTTAGTCTTGAAAACCAAGTAATCATATTGTTTAGGAACTTAGGTTATTCAAGAACTAAGTAATCCTTAGATTAGGAACTTATTTTGTCTTGAGTTTTGAAAACTAAGTAATTCTATTATTTAAGAACTTAGGTTATTTCATAGGAACCTTAAAGAATCAAATTTATCCTTAGATTAAAAATCTTGATCATTTAATTATCCTCCCTTGAAACTTCAAGAACCCTAATTATCCTTTGATAAGTCAAACTTAGAAGCCTTGGTTATCTTTTGCTCATGTGCAAGTCACCTTGGAGGAACCCTTGTTATCCTTTGTTAAGTCAAATCTAGGAACTTTGGTTATTCTTTAAAACACCTGAGTCATATGTCAAAGTTTCTTCAACCATTCACCAAATCCTTAGTGGATCAAACCTAAGCTAACTAGTTAGCTAGTTGTATTGTTGGTTAGGGGGCATTCATCCTTAGAGCAAAAATGGTGTCTTCTTTTGTTTTTGTAGTAAAGTTTTACTCTAACTTGACCATAAAGAGAACAGCTATAGACACCTCATTTTTATCCCTTATGTAATTTTTGAAACTTTTTAGAATAAGGAAAAAGGGTCTTAATATAGAAAATTTAGAAAAAAAAAATACAAAAAATGGAAAAATTAGAAAAAATACAAAAAAATAGAAAAAATAAAAAAAATAGAAGAAGAAAGAAAGAGAGTAGATTTTAGGAGATAATTGTCATTTAGAATAAGATAATTTGAAATAGCCTTAATATTTTAAATGATAGTTGTGTTTAGTCTTAAATAAAAAAGGGTCTGGGCTTAAATTTAAATTTAGCCTAGGCCAACCTAATCCATATATGCAATTTAATTTCATATATGACCAAGGTAGAGGCCAACGCCCCAATAGTAACACACTTAGTCTTACATTGTAATTAAGTTAGAGGTCTTGGGTTTAAGTCTAGTAATAAGCACATTCCTGATATGCATCATTGTGTTGTGCAATTCATGTTATTGTACCGTATCTCTTCTTTTTTTTTTTTATCTAAGCAAATTTATGTCTAAAAAACCTAAACCCGTAACATAATCCATTTCTTAATCATGTATGAAAACCTAAACTCATGACGTAGCATATCTCGTGTTCAGGTTGAACTCATTTATATTAGGGCTAACAATTTATGTTACCATGTCATATCTTATTTATTTTAGGTTTGATACCATTTATTAATTAAAAAGTTACAATTGAATCTATAAAACATGAGAAAAAATGATAAAAATATTCAAATTTTACAAGACGAATTATATAGTATCTTCATACTTAATATAAAATTACAATCCAAAGAAAAGTTTTCGTAAAGCAAAATCTTAAAAAATATAGAAAATCCAAAAATTTAAGTTACAAAACATTATTAAATTAAATAGAACCATGTATTAAATGGATATTAGTATTACTACCAGTGTTAAGTTTCAAATTTATCATATTATTTGTTAGATTTTCAAGGGAGATACATGAGTTTGTAATTTTTTACTCGTTTAAATTATGATGCATTAAGAAGAATATATAATATCACTAAATTTAAGTTACATAACATCACAAATTAAATAGAATCATGATTTAAATAGATATTAGTATTAATACCGATGTTAATTTCCCAATTTATCACATTATTTATCGGATTTTCAAGACAAACTATTAAAGAATTTACATATGATTTCGTATTATTGCCCCTTTAAACTACAATGCAACATGAATAATATATAGATAAAAGTATCTAATACCTATAATTGAAATATCTAACTTAGAGAAAATTGATTTGTACAATAAAATGCAAACACAAAAGAATATAGCATATCTTATGTTCGATTTTGGGAGTTTGATCCAAACTCAAACTCAAACACAAATTTAACCATGTTTAAATGGGTCTCAACCATTTATGTCTTGTGTCAATTTTTTTTCATACACTAATCTCTTTAAATCATTTTGTTTCATGTTCGAGTCTATTGTATCTGAGTCTCAAATTGCTAGACCTAGCTTCAATGTTAGAGATTCGATCATCTACACCGATCACTTTAGTATATCCAACAAAAGAAATAAAAATACAATAGTTCATTCTTATTGCTATAGTCAACACTACTTTCTCTCCTAACTTATACACAAATTTTTGTAGATTTATAATGACTACTATTAAACTAACTCAAGAAATCTAAAAGAAGATATGAAGAAGACAAGTAAAATCCTCAACAATTTTTTGCATAAGGAAAACTTCTATTTTTTTCTACTAAAGCTCTATGTTGACAGTAAAATAAATAAATAAAAATTGCACAAAAGAAATTGCTTAATTTTTTGCAACAATGATTGTTGTTGTAATCTTTTTCTCCTATATTTCAGTTAAACTTCAAAAGCATGCTTAAATACACATGCATACGTAATGGCTAGAAGATAGATACTTGACTTGTAAGAGTAAACAATCCTTGAGATGAATAAACTTCTTATAAATTGTAATACAATTTCTTTTTTCTATGATAGAGTCTTTACATCTTCAAATGTATAGCATAAATTCCTTTGTTAAATCTTGATTAATTTAAACTTAAAGTTTTAAGTCAAATCAACGCAATAGCCATTAAGTTTTGCACAAAAATCTCTAACTTGAAATGGATCCTTATTTTGAGCTTCTTCAAAATATCGAGCTTTGTATGCCTTTGAGAAAAGGGGAAAAAATTATAACAATTAACTAAATATTTCTAGAAACTGAAGTATAATTTAATTTGAATTATGTTTTCAAAATAACATCCAAATATTCCTAACAAGTTCAATTGATGTACTTAATTTTAATTTTTGAAAATAAACTCTTTTGATAAAACTTAAACTTGTAAAATATTTTCCACAAAGGAACTCTATCCATGCTTCTTAATTCTGGAAAATCTTATCCAATATTTCAAATTTGAAAACTTCAATTAGTATAAGATAAACTCCTACAAACTTGGACATGTTAGTAATGATATTGAGAACTTGAAAATATTTATCCTTAATTCTTGACACCGATCTAGTTAGATTTGACCTCCAAATCTTAAAAAGCACCAATGAAAGATGTACAAATTATACTAAAGACTTGATAAATGCTTCACAATTGCAATAACCTAAATCTAAGTTAAAATGTTCAAATATCCTTTCAAAATTCAAATGTTAGACTAAACCTTCTCATTCCTTCACATGCTATGCTTACTTTCCTAAGTTAATTTTAAATTTTTAGAAACAGTTCCTATTACACCCTAAAAAGGTAAAGTCATAATAATCTCATCGTGTAAGCTATTCTAAGATAGAAACTAATCTTCTAGTTACTATCTTAGATCTAATTCATACTAAGCGTACTTGCCTCTACCCTTTTAAAGCATCAAATTTAATACCTATTTAATATAAACTTATGGAATAATCTTTAAAAGTAAACTTGAAATTCAACTTTATAAAAGAGTGGTAGTAAATCCCATAAGTGCCTATCATTTCATATATAAACTAAAATATTGAAAACTACACAAACTACCAAGCCCCTTGAGGAGTATTGTATAGTTTTCTTCAAAAGTTAAGAAAATCAATACTAAGGACCATAACTAGCTATTCCTTGTTATGCCTCAATCCATGTCCCAATTTGCTAGTGATTTAGTTTTGGATAGATACTTATAATCCATTCGAAACCTGCAAAACAAACTATAGGGGAATGAGCGACGAATTGCTTAGTAAGTAGGATAGAGATAAAAGTATGTATTTAACACAACACAAGCAGAGTTTTCAACTAAGTTGATTAGATGCAACATGTTTATAAATAAATGCCATCACACCACATTATTCAGTTTGTCATAAGATTAGAGAAATTATGTCCTCTATAATCCGAGTTAAGGAGCTTGACGTCACATACTCGAGAATCGAAACCAAACCGAAGCTTATGTAATAGAGAATACCTTCCTCCCGTAATGACCTTCAAACCATGGCTCGTAACGTTACCACAACCTCCTTCCTATCACTTAGTTTGGCTACGGGTAGGGAAATGATCATTTCAACTATCATCATCGAAAAGAGTCTGTATTTGGTCCAAGAATCCTAGCCATTACCCCTAGTGGGTTATGATACATATTAGGTTAGGTATTATACCGAGTTTGAGTTAGTTTATTTTTAAGGTGAACAACCAAGCTAAAAAAATTCAAGCATAATATTTACAAAACAACCATGGCATGGAGCTCAACTCCCATTATAGCAAATCGAATCTCAAACACAAGCACTGCATACACACAAACAGCTAACTACAATCACAAGCAAATGCATACCAAAGTTTTTAGATATTCTAAAATAATATCTCAAAATACTGTGAACCATTGATCCCACTTACTTGTATTGAAGCTCATTCT
This sequence comes from Lumnitzera littorea, assembly GCA_024138015.1. Taxonomy (NCBI): domain Eukaryota; kingdom Viridiplantae; phylum Streptophyta; class Magnoliopsida; order Myrtales; family Combretaceae; genus Lumnitzera; species Lumnitzera littorea. Next base: position 54,791,158 of record JAMXBB010000012.1, on the reverse strand, counting down.
AACAGATCTACGTCGTTAAGGCTTCACTCACTTGGAAGTCCTATATATAGCAAAGCTCATATTTAGTTTTCATAAGATTTAAAAAAATAACAGGGTTTTATTTAGTATTTGGTTAAGAGACTATTAATACAGTTATTCAATAAAGTTGCATGTATATATATATTTATATACATATACATTAATTATACATATATGTACTTTAAGTATTTTATTTTATCATATAAGTTATAGCAATTTACTTAACATTATCTAATATACGTAGTTTTGCTACTATTTATATGATATCGTTTTGATTGTATCGAAATGTACTTCTAATAAGTTAAATTACATTTCAATTATGATAAGGTTATCGTAGTTCGTAAATTCTCATAATATTATAGAAATATATGTTATATTATCTAAGATTGTCCGATTTCAGTAAAAATAGTGTCGTTGGATTCGTACATACCTAACGATATGTATTACGGGTTCTATTTCGAGAGATGACTACTAAAGGGTATTTCTACTTTCTACTATACTTATATACTCCTATAATAAGTATTATCATATTATATTCATATAACATAAATAAGCTATATTTTACAAAATTTTCCTAAAATAGCTTAATAACACTTATAATTTCTAATTCTAACATGCGCATGCCCTAACCTATGTTGTATATTAGTACCAAATACAGTAAAATTCCATTCTAACTAAACTTGATTAGCATGTATATGTATAAGTTTTGTTTTTATGTATATGTATAAGTTATTTTACTAAGTAAATTAATAATAAATAGCTCGAGTCACAAAATAATTCCTTTAAAATTTCTATAGACTCCTAAAAATATGGGAAGTTCAGTCAGCATGCGGTTTCATCCTATCGGTTTATCACCTTATACACATATTTACGTTTTTACCCTTAAATTTATGATTAATTACATAAATAATATTATTTTTATACAAAATAATTTTCAACAATCCCCAATATCATTACAAGTGTCCAAAGGTCAGTAATTACCAATTTAATTAATTAATTTAATAAAAATCTATTTATTTCATCATTTAGCCCTATTTTTAGTCATTTTTAGGGTAAAAAAAATATCATAATTATTAAAATACATGAATAAAAAATCAGGCTACATAATAATTAACTATATTTAATACGTATTCTATATAAAAAATTTAAGCTAAAAACTATATCATTTAGTATATTTATTTTAAAAGTAAAAATTCAAATGAATAGTGACTTTCTTAAGTAAATACATAAAATAATTATAATTTTACAAAAATAAAATTACAATATGAAATTATATCTAAAATAACCAAGATATAGTTTTTTTTATAATTTTTTTATTTAATTTAATATTTTTAAAAATTATAAGAAAAATATGGCAAAAATTAACAAACTTACTTATTGGTGCTTCAGCCACCATTAGTTAGTAAGGGGTTGTCTGCCGGCTTAGTCAATGGTGGCTTTGTTAAAGGGTAGCAGGGTTACGTAGCAGACCATAGTTTGGCTTGAGAACCACATTAGATTAGTATATTGCTTTGTTTTATTGATTTTTTTCCTAATTTCCTATAATTTCATAAAATTTTCTTTTGGTTTCCTAAGTTGCTAAATGTCTTATCTAATGTCCTAAGGTCCTTTTATACTTATTTTAGGTAGTCAAGATTTTTTTTCTTTTTTTCTATTTTTCTTTCATTTTTTTGGATAATATCCAAGCATAAGGTATCTATTTTTTATTAATCTTACTTTTAACTCAGCAATTAGAATGAATCTAGAGTTGCCACACCTAAATTTAGATTTTTCCTAAGCATTTGGATAGGTTTTGATAATTTTCTTAACAAAATATTAGTATTTTAAGTGTATAATATTAATATTTAGTAATTTTGCTAATATACATGTATATATCCCATATACTTAGTACAAATAATGTGTAATCACATTTAGTAGTTTATGATATATTTTCTCTTTAGTTTTGCGAATTTATCACTTATTATATATAATTATATAATTTCAAGTTAATTTATGAGTATATTTATTATATATATCGGGTATATTAATAAAAATACACATATATTCATATAGTATGTTATGTGATATTATTTCGTTTCATAGCTCAAATAACCTATTTGTAAGTCCTCGTTGCATTTTAGGCTCAATTTTAGGGGTTCAGATTAGTTTTACGCTATTTTAAATAATTGTACTTCTAAGAGTAAATTTGGGTTTTAAAGATATTATCTTTAAAATTAGATTTTACTGAATTACTTCAACTAACTTTTCTAACTTAATCATAAAATTTGAACTCAACCAGATATGTTTTTCTAAAAGCTCTAAATCTAAGTACGATTGCCCTAAATACGATTTTAGGAACTTCTATAAAGTAAATCCTCACTATTTTGATTGTATTCTTAATATCTTATTATATTTTTAACTTCCAAGCATACAAGAATTCCTAGATTAGGATTATCATATTTCTTGTAAGTTTTTAGTCTAATCGGTTTACTTTCCTAAATACCCTAAATCAATCGTTGATCATAATCTTACAAGGATAGGGCTTTACCCTAATACTCAGATGTTCATGTCATGGTTGCTAATTTATAAGATATCACATTCCAATTTGATTTATTAAAACTAGCTCAAGTAAATCTTGTGAAGAACATAACTTAGAAGGCTTGAAATTTCCAAAAGTAATTCTTCAAATTTGGCTCATAAAATTTGAAATAGCTTGCTTAATTTGATCTAGCTTTTATAATGGAACTCAGACAAATGCCTTGCTCGAATACATATGACTAATGGTACTAAGCCTTCAAAAATTGATTATTGAGTTCAAGTTTATGAAAGGCCTAGCTACTCTAAGGAAAGAAAATAATAGAAATGCATGCTTTACTTGGCTACTCTTGCAATTAGATAGTTGCAATTAGGCATTAGATGCTAATTATTGAGGTGGTGATGATAGAATCTTATATTTGAACTGACGACTCATTTTTTCTAAGCAATAGAGAAAGGACAGAAATATGCTATTAAAAAACTTTACTAAAATGAAGATGTGCTATTAGGAATGTAAAGAAGGTAGGATGAGTAATTGGTCAAATCTAATATGGATTTTAAGTACATAGTAGTTCAAATAGGCAACTTTACTTGGATTCTCCATCTAGGAAACCTAGGGAAGAAGATTAAATTGGCCTTTGGGAACAATGTGTGCACTAACTTGTTTTCAAAATTTGAAAATTTTGATGCTTAAACAAACTATCAAAAAGACCTTGTATCTTTTCCTATTAACCTTCTACATTTTGACTCTCTGACATATAAATTCACTAAACCTTCTATGTTTCCACCATAACCCTTCTACATTACCTTTTATGTTGTACAACACAACATATTGAAAAGCATAATAGTAGACACCTATTTTTGCTCTCATTTATATTTCTAGAAATTTAGAAAAAAAATAAAAAAAATTAGTAACTTTAAAGAAATAATTAAATGGAGAAAAATGCTAAAAAAATATTTTAAAAAGTGAAAACATCTCTAGGATATCAAAATAAAGTAGAAAATAGGAGTAGTGCTTAAATTATGAATAGAATAAAATGTTAGGATAATAATAATACTACAATAAGGTAGAATAAAGTAGAATATTAATTAAGTTAGAAATAAGTAGAATAAATAAAAAAATTTAGAAATGAGAAGGGATCGGGAGTTTTAGTATTGTTTGAGTTTGGTTTTAAATAAAAATCTACAAAAGAATTGTTTGGGTCGAGGCTTAGATTCAATATTTGAATCTAGCCCAAACTCGCCTAGTTCATATACACAATTTGTTTGCATACATGGATAAACTCATGCTAACGGCTTGATGGAAAGAACACATACATGTGCATGCAAAGTCTTAGGTTTGATTCTAGCTTGTTGCACTAAGCATTTTATCCAAACATAGACATGGTTAGACAACCCTTGATTAGCTGACCAGTCCACTTTCCATTGATTTATATCCTTTTCGCATTATTTCCTATCCTATACAAGTCACTTTGCGTTATCTTTTTTATCCTTTTTCTTCATGATTTCACTGTGGTGAAATTGTACGTAAAGTACACCAAGGTTAGTATAGATTTAATCCAATATCATGTTTTAATCCACTGGTTTTTGCGACTAAATGTCTTCAAAATCTCCAAAAAAAAAAAATACTAAACTCGAGATATTATCTTTACATTAACTAAGCTTGATTCGAGCACCTAATGGATTTCCAAAACTTTTGCACTAAATAACCCATTTTACTAAGTATTTTAGATCTAATACTAATGGTTTATTAGATCTCAAGTGGGTTTTCTAAACCTAATGTTTATTTTAGGCCTAATTACTCACTATAGACCTTTTTTAACCTCTTATCTTGTAAGATTAAGCCCTAAATCCTAATTATCTTTAATTAATCTTGTGATTAACCCATTATAAACATTTTACAGCATGATGGTCAATATGTGTAGGTGGCTTAAGATGATTTCTTAGGGCTTTCCGTACATCATGTACTTAACTTGGTAAAACATGCATCAAACTACCACTAAAATACACTTAAAACCATTTCTTACCAAAATAAACATGAGAAATAAAAAATATAGTAGGGATATACATACATAAGTTTTGACCCTAATAAGAGAATGAAGATATGATGATGATTCTTCTACTTTTCTTCAAGTTATTATCTTACTACAACTTATGTGCTTCTAAGTTACATGTAACATGTTTCCTATACTAAAAATCTAAGAAAATACACATGTATGGACATGTAAACATGGTAAATAAAGGTGGCATTTTAATAATTTTTTCTTTAGTTTTCAAGCTAAAGAACCATGTGTAGACACTCCATTTTTACCACTCTTTATTTTAGGATTCTTCTTTTTCATTTTTTGGGCCAAGTTAAAAAATTTATTATTTTTGAAAAATTAAAAAAATGAAAAGAAATGAAAATTTTAAAAATACAAAGTATCAAAAATATCTAAGTCGAGTTAGTTAGTCAATTTAGGGTCAAATCGAATAATAGTTAAAAATATGCATGTAATTTAATAAATTCGGAATCTTTAAATGGTTGAGCTTCATTAAAAAAATATTTTTTGAAAAATAGTCCAGTAAAGTATAAAGTGAATTTTTATCTAATTAGAAAAGCATTTTAACTGGGCTAATTAAAATAGAATCGAGACTTATTAAATGGTTAATATGTATATTTGAGGCTATATTACAAGGCTAGGGCTAATTTAAAACCAATTGAACTAAGTTGAGTGATATGAGGCAAGTACACTTATCGGTTTATAATATACTGAATTAAGTCTAAGTGTCAAGAAAATACTACTAAAACTAAATTACTGATAAAACTAAATTAAAAAGTAACTAAGATGAAATTCAAGAATTATCAAGAAAATAGTTTAATTAATTCAAGATTCAACACTGTACCTAGATCTTGTTTCCCTTATATCTAACATGTGTTTTGTTTAAAGATAATCTAATTTATTTTTTAATTTTTCTAGACTGGGAGAATTATTTACTAAAGTTAATTACGTTCTAAAGCCAATTAACCCTAATCCTATAATCACCTATTAGTATCTCTTCTCAATAGCATGCCTAAGATTACATTATTGAACAATGAATTCTCCATGATTAAGATTAAAATTCAGAAGAATCTTGCAAATTATCTCTAATCTTGCAATAATTCTCATCAACCATGCTTAAATCTAATCTTATAAGAAATCTTTCGATTCTCTTATAAGATATCAAATTCTAAATTACTATCCATGGAAATAATAATCTAAATTATGAAGCAACACAATTAAATCAAGAAATTAATAAAGAACTAAATTAATCAATACTAATCATAGTATCATATGAATAGATCTAGGTTTCACAAAACTTAGATACCAAGATTCTACTCACTACACATCCTAAAATAGAAATCTAAAATCAAAGTGTAGAAAGTAATGGAAAGAATCATCATGAAATCTAAAAAAAATTGAATCTTTAAGTCTTCACTTCCCCTCACTTTCTTGGTTGTTCTTGACTTTAGAAACTCTCTCAAAGTCATGTGAAAAAGTTTTTTTCAATAAAAACAAGGCTTTATATATGAAGAATAAAAAGAAATTAGGTCAGCTAGAAAAGATACAACTAGGGACACAACTGTATCTTTCGGTTGTATAACATTCTATGCTTTACGTTTGTCTTTTTTTTTTATATTAAACCTGAAAACGACATGACTGACGACATGATCGTGTCATAGGTTGTAATGGTTGAAAAACAGCTCTAAATTCGCTTGAAAACGATACAATTGTGTCATTTGACTGTATTGATCTTCAAACCTTCATAACTTGCTTTTTTAGCTTCGATTTGAGTGAAATTTATTTCTATCTTCTCGTTTTCTTGCATAGATCATTTCAAAACCTAGAAAACAAAATTTTACTCAATTAAATATTATTATCTAAAAATAAACTCAAATATCAAGGAAAATCATAAAAAATCACTAAATAAAATATATGCAATTAAGAACTCATCATCGAGCCTTATAAACCTTACGAAATTTCGATAACCCAAAAGCCGAATTGGATGAAAAAGTTCTTGGATAGTCCCTAGAACCACTCTAAACATGATAATAATACCTAAATAAAGGAATCAAACCCTAAGTGTTTGACCAAAACCCTAATTGAAGTAAGCCCTAAAAACCTGACTAAATAAGCACGAACCCTAATACTTAAAAAACCCTATAAGGCTACAATGATGGTGAAACCCTAAAATGATAATCTAACCATAAATAAGTGATCAAAAACCTTATTGTCACCAATAAACACTAATAGTAAGATTAAATCAATCAATACAAGTGATTGGTAGTACTAACCGATTCAAATTCTAACTTTCAAGCTCGTATGCAAATCAAATTATTATAAACAAGCACCAAACCCTAAGTATATGTGTAGGGCATTTAGAATAGCTAAATTAGAGTATCAAAGTCCAACAAAACCCTAAACACATTTTAATTGTACTTAATTAGTCTAATCATGCCTAATCACCACCAATTACCCTAATCAAACCCTAATCCTTAACCAACCCCATTACATCTTTATTAGCTATAATTCAAACATGATTAATAACCAAAAGACAAACTTTTAATTCCCTTTTAAAATATCTTATACCTTAAGGGGACAAGATACATAGTACATGGTCCCCATTTTGTACCTTGTCTTTGATTTTTCAAACAATCAAAGCTTGTCCCCCTCACCTTCTCTCTTTGCCACGACTTGCTATCCCCATTTCCCACCCTCATTTTTGTTTTCTTAAACCCTAAACACACTCACAAATACTCTCAAACTCTCTCAAAAATCTAAACACAAAAAACTTCCATCTTTTTTTTCTTCTCTTAGCTACCACCGACCACCTTAGCATCGACCACCATTACTCGGTCACCGACACTCCAAATCACTCCACACTAAGTCCTATGCCTCACACACACATTCCCCTTGTTGACCGACACACTCACACCCCCTTACACATACCAAGGCTCATGGCATATAACCATAAAGGGAGGTCTTCCACACTTTACTCTGGTAAGAACTTAGGTTAAGTTTTTCCTTAGATTTCTTGCAAAATAATGATAGATACTAATGTTTTCTTTGTTAAAACTTATTTTACAGCAACTCCATTGAAGTTATAAGGTATTTTAAGAAGGTCCACAAATGTTAATACAAGAAAAACCCCTTTTAGTAGAAGTTGTAACACTATTAGACCAAGTAGTGTAAGTTTTAGTAGAAAGTCTTCGAGTAGGATGATTGAATCCCTATTCCCCATTCATTCCACCCCTTGTATATTCTCTTAAACACATTTTCACATACTTTTATGAAGTGATTAAGGTTTAGATTAGTATAAACATAGATTGTTTAAGTCAAAACAACATAAAAATCAAGTGTTGCATGAAAATAGAAAGTTTGACCCTAGAAACCACTTTCGAGCGCCAATTTCATTGAACTACCAAATCTGGAACTTTTTGTTTAGCATCTTAATAACATGTTTATTCAATGTTAAGTATGGTTTAGGACTTCATTAATCAAGTTAAGTAGGCTAAAGTATGGTTTGAACCCTAAACTAGCTTAGTTAGTGATTATAGGCTTAAGAATGGTGTTAATAACCCCAAGAACCACAATGAATAAATCTATAACCATATTAAAAATGGGCTAAACTTAAGTCCAATATTGGGCTTAAGTCCAAAAAGACAAGTGGGCTTGAGCCTATGGCCTTAAATAATGATTTAGACATAAAAAAACCTAAAGGAACCAATTTTAGAGCCTATGTAGCTAAGTGACAGATCTGAACTCTAGGTTAAAAGGCTTAGGAAGAGTTATTTAAGAGATCCACTAAACCTAAAGGCCTATCCAAGATACCCCCCATAGGCCCCTTAGTGATCTAAAACCCTAGACTTAGTAAAGAGACCTATTTGGACTTATAAGAGTATCGCCAAGGCCTACTTTAAAATTTTAAAGTATTGGGTAGAAAAAGGCTATTTAAAATACTTAAAAGAAGCCCAAAATTATTAAACATAAAGCCCAAAGACAAAGACTAAGCCTAAGGCCCAAATCCTAAAGTGATTTAACTCACCACTTGCGCCCACGACCTTGTAGGGCCTAAACTGAAAACTTACTGATTTAAAAACTTAAAAGAAACTTCACCAAATGAAAGAACATTCAAAAACGTCGAAAACAACTATAAAATCATTGAAAATGGAGTTAAAATGGGGAAGATATGCCCAAATTACGAAAACAACTAACTCTAGGATAGTAAGCGATAAGTTTAGTTAGTTGGCGCAAATAAAATACTCATAAAACTTAATTATCTTCTCTAGGGGATAAGGAGTTTGACTTGGACATGGTAGAGGATTATTGAAACTACTAAGCATCATGGCCGAGTGAGTACACCGCCCCTTACTTTGCTTTTTTGTGCTTGTAGTTAGTGAAATACCTAATTATATCTAATAATTGAAATTGTTGCATGTTGAGGCAAATGGGAAATTGTATGTGTTTGATGTGGTTGACCTTGTTTGCAAAAATATCTTAAGTTGATATGAATATTATATGCTTGTTGCATTAGAGCTTAGGGTCTTGGAGTGTCTATACATAATGGTTGGTCACCTATGAACCAGACTAATAAACACTTGACCCTTAATTAAATCGATCATGCATCTTATCTTATAAAATGATAATAAGGGTTTCAGCATCACGTAGTAGAACGGGGGATCATGCCTAGAGGATCCATATTGTAAATCGTTTATTGAAAATTGTTATTGTACGACGTACTTCGTACGACATGTTCCTATCTCGACCTTTAGGAACTACTTGGCTCTAGGGAGTACCGCCTTCTACTTAAGACCATGCCGTATCTATTGTTAAGGGTGATATTGATGACAAGAAACTTCGAGTTAGACGTGGATACCTGGATCCTAACATGTTGAAATACTTCTTAACCCGAGCAATGGTGGGCATCAAAACCGTGTTGTATATAGTTATCAATAAACTATATATACTATTGCATTACATATGTTTGACCATGCATTTATATGGTTGTTAAATAACTTGCTTGATATTGCATGTTGTAAAGTAAGTAAGTTACTCACTAAGTAGTTGAGCTTACCCCCTTATAGTTTATTGTTGTAGCAGGACTTATAGTTGGAGCCAAGCCGTAAGATGCCTAAGGTCAGTAGCACCAGCTTGGGATTAGGATATGAAGAAATTAAGATCTCATGTAAACCATTTGTTTATATATGTAAACTCTCTTTAATTTCCACTTATTAAGTATTTCTAGTTTGTTGAGTAACTTATACTAATTATGGTTATTTACCTTGCTATTATATGGCTAAATTAAGGAAAACCTAATATTCCCACCTATTTATGTTATGTTGGTGATTATTTAGATAGTTCAACTTTAATTTATATGTTCTGTTATGACTTAATGTTAGTTACTGGGAGAAGGTCGTAGTTGTGAATGCCTTATGTAGCAAGCCGAAGGCCCTTAATTAGGGATGGTGCTTGATCTCAGGTCTTCATGTATTACATGGAGATACTACCGTGACTAAATTCCTCTCCGGGTTGTAACCGACCCAAGATAGAGAGCCCAAATAGAATGTAGAGTTTTTAGAAACTTGATCTTGAGAGTGGATTAGATCAAATCACAAGGGAATTATTAGGGAAACTAACAAATCTAAAGCGAGTATTATCGCACCCTATGAATATTAGATTTGTCAAGTCTAAATCGAGATTTAAATCTGTATCCAGAAGATCTAAGGATTCAAATTCATTGTTTATAAATAGTGGATTTCGACAAATGAGAAGGGGTATTCCAAGCTTTACACACAATTACTTCCTTCCTCCCTTCTTCATATAATAATCTAAGCCTTAACCCAAATTTATCTTCATAGCAACTCACATAGCCTTGCCCATTCTCCTTTGAAAACCCTTCACTACAACAAATAAAAGGGACAGCAAACGATGACCTAACAACCCCAACAATCCTGACAACGCCAAAACCAACATCTAGCAACAACCCACTATCATGACCACATAATAACACACATCTAACCACATGACCCAACTCCAATATATTTCAAATTGACCATACATGTACCATCATCAACCCTCAAATCAAACCCACATGCTACTATCGGTAGTTCATACGCACATTCCACACTCACCCCTAATACAGCATTAGTCACACATACAGCAGTACATACACACACTCCGTACTCATCCCTGACATACACTTCATGAAGTAATCAAAACGCATTTAACAGTCTACGCATAGCAACACTCACTCCACACATACACAGCAGTAGTTTGCATACGGTAGTAGTCCACACACAGTACTACCTTGATGCAACACACATTCTACATGAATAGTAGCAACATAGTATTACCATGTGATGCCAATCCAATCCCACAATCCACGTAAGTTTTCTCCTAAATCTAATTTATTAAGTGAGTTTCTTTTATTTTATTATTGTTTCATTCATTTATTGATTTAGTTGAATAATATTATTTTTATTAACTTTACTTTATCTTTTAGTAGAGGTTTTTGGTTTTTTTTTTTAAATAAAATAGTTCCTACATAAATTACAATTATGTCATACTTTTACTAAGATAACATTTTTATAAAAAAAATTGCATTTTTTTTAATGAATTGCATCGTTTACACATAAATTGCATCTTTTTCATAAAAATTACATTTTTAGATATAGATACATATATTTTTCAAGATTCATATCTTTAGTAAATATATGTATCAAAAATGCATATCTTAGTAGATTTACAAAAACCTTACATTTAAGGCTTTAGAAAAAAATAAAATTTTTGGTACATAGTGATTTTTAAAAAAAAATAAAAAATAAAAATCTTAACTAGAAATTTTTTTAAAAGATTTAGTTAGTTAAATTTTTTTTTTAAAATAGATTCATGAATTTAGATCCTTTAAGGGTTTTTTTTAAATAATAATAATAATAAATTGTTAAATAACGCGAATCTAGCTCAATTTTTAAATTAAAAAAATCAACTAATCAAATCTTTTCTAAAAAACAGAACTATGTTAGTTTAATCTCAATTAGTGGGTATGTAGATACCTTTAGGGCAACCACAAAAAAATATATATATATAAAAACCTTTTCTAAAAATTCACAATAAAAATCAATAAAAAATTCATATTAATTGCATTTTTGTATATCTTAGCATATTTTGGCACCTTTAGAAAAATTATAAAAAACAAATGCCCATTAGTTTTTTTTTTTTTTATTCTTATATGATGGCTTAGTCTTAATAGGTTAGCTTATGAGTTTACACTTTCACATTACATTTTTTAAATAATTAACTTTTTTAGAAAAACTGTAGACTAGTAGTGAAATTAAGGTTTTTCCTCCAAAAAATCCTAATTTAACTTTTTACCAGTTGAATTGGTTGGCAACTCCAAATTATTTCTAACAATATTTTTTAAACATTTTTTTTAAAAAAATATTGTTCCTTAATTTTATGTCGAGTAACTTATATTAAGCGAACTAGACTTAATATAGATTAAATTGAGGAAAAATGAAATAAAGCTCGGTAAAATTAATAACTCCACTAGGGACATAGTAAGCTAGCCATGTAAAAATTAATAATTGATTAATGAGCTCTTTTTTTTTCCTTATTTTTCTATTATTTATTGTATATATTAAAATATAGGTATACTAACTAAGTGTTAGAGATGCAGGCTATGTAAAAAGAGAAGGTAGCCCAATGAGTTGAGCCTTTTAGGGTTTTTGGGAGACTTGTTTTTTTTTTTTTTTTTCCTTATCATACGTATGCTTAAATGTAGTCAAACCTGAGCCATCATAGAAAACTAAGACGAGCCACTATTGTATAACCCTTAGGTTAATAGGGTCTTTATCCCCACCTAGTGATGATGGACAAGCTCACTTATACTTTGATGTAACCCATTAGGGGATTCTTTAAGAATGCTTAAGGTTATAGAGCCTAAGAGTCATAAATCTCACCTTCTTACATCATCTTAAATAAAAAGAAGATTATTAATTTTTAAATTATAAGAATTTAAAAAAAAATTATTATAACGCACGGCCAATTAGGCCTCTATTTTCAAAAATTGAATTAAAAAAATTATCATAATGCACTTATATATAAGTGTACATGAGCTTTATTTTCAAAAAATTCTATTTTAAGAAATTCGTACACTCATATATATAAGTGCAGGGAATTAACCACGGGTTTACGATGATTTTGTTCTTATAAGTTATTAATTACTGACTCCTATTGTATTATATGCGCATGCGGTATATTTCATTTTTATATATGTTTTTTTTTTTCTCATGTTATATATATTGTTGTTTGTATTATCTTGCAATACATGTACCATAGTTAAGTGAAATACATGTGTCCTATGCAATTTTTTCCTTATGTATCATATATATATATTTTTTTTGTACGAGTAAAAGTTATGCAACAAAAAGTCAATGTGAAACTTGTTAAACTGCGATATATTTTTTTTAAGGGTTGGTGAATGGATAAGGTGTGACATTTTTCAAAAAAATAAATAAAATAATCAAGAGCAAGGAATTGTAATTTTATTATTTTCCCATGTGACTCATAGAAAAATTATAAACCTAACAAGGGTTTAGCCCATTTGTATTTAATTGATTTTATTGTGGGGTCTTAATAAATTTATAACTCTGAATTTTTTTTTAATAAATTATCGCACTATTATACATTTGCTAGCTTAACACTGCATGTGTGGACTTTTACTGTATATTAATTATTTATTTTTGTTTGGTGTTGCTTATCTATATTGAAAGTTTTGTACAATAACACATGTGCATATAAAATATAAAAAGAAATAAATAACAATCTTCCGACTTGCAAGGATTTGTCACCTTTAATTAATAAATAGTCATCATCCTTAAAGCATCTCCTAATAATCTTTTTTGTAACATTAGGCACTCTTCTTGTAAAATTATCACCCTTTAATTGTTAGTTGTCCTTTTACAGCTTTATTGTCCTCATCATATCATCTTTGTAATTGGGTTTTTTTATTCTTTAGGTAATATTAGCAATTTGATCACCTATAGCATAGGTTCTTTTTAGCATCTTTTAGGGTTTTTAAGAGTTTTTAGTTGTAAATAAGTTATTACCTTCAACTGTTAATCTTGTAAGATAGCCACTCATCCTCATCGACCTTTTAACTTTCTAGTTTGTCCAATAAATTAGGTAGAAGCTAGTGATTCGGTTTGTAACATAAGTGTTTTCAAATAAAGTTTTTCAAACGAGAAAAAAATTATAAATTTTTCAAAGAAAAAAATTATGAATTTTACAAACTTTGAATTCTTACTTCTATGTGATTAAACCCATTATTAAAGCTTAAAGCCATTCATTCTAAAGTCAAGATGATTGACAATGGCAACCCTGATCCAAAACTTACAGCCTTAGAACAAAATATCATCAAGATGACCAAGCAAATTCAAACTCTCACTTATGTTATAGGGATTCTCAATGATTGTTCAACACCTTAAGCCAATTTGGATGGAAATGCAAACATGAACCTATCCCCTAAACTAGAAGATGTTAAACTAAGCTTAAATGTTGAAACATGGAAGAAGGAATTTAAGGAGAAATAGAAGGAGATGGAAAAGAAATTCATGCATAAACTAACTAAAAAGATGAAGGCCTTAAAGACTGTTGATGGCTTGGAGCAAATGGGGATGGTAAACTTGCTGTCCTTTGAAGATGATGCTTTCCTAAAAAATGTTCAAAGTGCTTGAGTTTGAGAAATATGATGGCACTGGTTGTCCAAAGATTCACATTAGACTCTATACTAACAAAATGGCTAAGTACACCAAATATGACAAGTTGATGGTATAGACCTTCTAGGACAGTTTGGGAGGACCCACTTTGACATGGTATGCCTAGCTTAATCTTAATGAAATCAACACATGGGATAAGCTAGTACGGGCCTTTTACAATTAATACAAATTCAACATTGAAGTGGCCCCTTTCATGTGGGACCTGAACAACATGCGAAAGAAGCTTGGTGAATCATTCAAGGAATATGCCCAAAGATGGAGGGGTGTAGCAACTAGAGTCAATCCTCCTATGCTAGAAAAGGACATGACTTTCATGTTCATCAATACCTTAGACGAGCCATATCATAAGTACTTGTTGGGTAATGCAATAGCCAGTTTTGCTGTTATTGTGGTGGTTAGGGGAAGAATTGAGGAAGCCATGCGAGCAGGAAGGTTGGTGAAGCTAAATCAAACAAAAGAGAAGACAGCATCCATAAAGCCATCCGATGAAAGTGCTATAAATATAGTGAATCTTGGAAGTCATGATAAAAGCCCTTCAATAATAGCATTGAGGCCTTATGTTTCTCATAAGCCAGCACCAAGCAAGTCATCTCCTAAACCATAGAAGAGGGAGTTTAGCTCAATTCTTATGCCTCTATCCCATGTTTTCCACTAGTTGAGACAAGCAAATGTGATCAAATGCATCCCCAAAGCTAAACTATAGGCCATGGATTACTGATCCAGAAGCCTAATGCAACTATGATATGGACCAAAAAGGTCATTCCATAGATTCTTGCTAGAGGTTGAAGGATAAGATCTAAGATTTAATTAATGTCAGATTGGTCCATTTAGAATTTATGACAATTGAGACTTCAAACACCTACAAAATTTCTTTGCAAGCCTCTAAAGAGTAAAAGCCTATTAGGCAAAGCAAATGCTTATAATAAGAGAACCACTTTGAATAATGGTTGTTAAGAGATTTGCTTTTCCATGATTTCTTGCTTCTAAAGTTATTTGAACAATTTCTGGGAATAAAATTTATTGTTTAGCACATTCTCCTTAATGCTTTTTTATATTAGTTAGATTGGATGTGCAAATGTTTGAGGCAATCTTTTAAAAGCAGAGGAGCATGTGACCCACTAGGGCATCATAGAATATCCAATCTTATCAAGTGCAACTAGGGCAAACAGATAAAATGCTTCAAGTCTTTCCAATAGAAAAGTATCTCATTATTTGAAAAGTTTAGAATAATAAAAGCTAAGCCCTAATCTTAAACACTCATGAGAGTTGAGAGACATGAAAGTGAAGACAAGACTCATTCCTTAAAAGAAGTCTATCTTGCATGTGATGTGTAGGTTGAAAGGATGATAGGCATTCATTTCACTACCCTAGACACTTTTATCCTTTGTTACCCCTTTTGAGCCTTTAATGAAAGTTTTCCAAAAAAAAAAAAAAAAAAGCCCTATTAAGAACCACCCCACATTAAGGTAGTTAGGAGGTTAAAGGCATCAATTTTGGAGAAAAAAGATATATTAACTTACGCTTTTTTAGTTATGTTAATTTACGAGTAGTAATCGTCATAGATAATTTAATTTCTTTAAAATGAAGAAAAGTTTCAAAGTGTACACATTTCGCTTAAGCCCATGCCTTCATTTAACACCTCAAGCCCATGGAATTCTCTTAAATGCTCCAAAGCCATACCTACTTCACTAAGCTTATACACTTTGAGCTTACAGTTTTAGGGTAGTTAATTTCTTTTCTTTAAGTAGAAACTTAGACACATAGAAGGCAATCATCTTAGGAAAAAAAAAAAAAAGAGAGAAAAAGAGAAAATAAAAGCAAGGTGATCATATCTCAAAAGGTAGCCTAAAGCTCTTAAAGGGCCCAAGGCTTGAATATCTTAGAAAAGCTGTATCCATAAATTCCAAAATTAAAGACTTGAGTTTTCCCCAATATCCTTCATGATAAGAATCAAGGCCAACCGATCCCAAGTCAAGGCTTATTAAGTTTTGCTAAAGACAAACTAATAATAAAAGACCGAGGGGAAGAAAAAGGAGATACTTGACACCAAGTCTATTGTTTGCTGAGAAGTTAAGATACAACATGGTCCAGCACTCGAGACCAAAGAACCACCCAGTACGGCACCGAGAGACTAGTGCCAATTAATTATAGAACTCGACAATTATGGGCCGACCTTTTTAATGTCTCAACTAAGTAATGCGAGACTTCAGAGATTCCTCCTTAGACCCAGACATCCAACTACCAAACATGCCCAGTTTAGATCCTGCTCTTTCTAAGACAGGCCAAGTGACTACATGCTGACTTCTATTAAACGTACAATTTTGTATTCTTACACATGTTTTCTTTATTTTATTTATGGGCCCAATTTTTTAGGGTTTAAGGCCTTCTACATTATTTACAATTTTGCCGCTAGGGTTTAGGATTTGCTATAAATAGCAACATTTGTAAACAACAAAATATATAGATATATGAAATTAGATAGAACAGAATATTCCTACACTTAGGAACTTTCCTCTTTCGAGTAAGGCTACTTCTAGGCTCTCAGAGCTTACCCTTTTGTAGATTATTAAGTGGTGACTAAACTCTTTAATCTTCCTTACTTTCTTATCGATCTTATCCCCGAGATTGTGGTGAACTCTTCATTTGAGCAAGTTAGTAAGTTGTATTTAACCTCTCATTTGAAACCTTAAGCAACATTTAGTGTTCGTAAGTCATATTGAACCCTATTTCGAGCTCGCTCCTTGATTGTGTTGGTGTCTTGGTACGTGATATCTATATACATTCACACTCAGAACCCCTCATTTCACTCTCAATTCTTTATGCCTATTCAACTCATTTTAAGGTCGTGTCCTGCTGTGACGTATCACTTCAAAACACAAACTTGAGTAAGAGATTTCGAGCTTAAAGGAATGAAATTTTAATTATATGTTCGCACCCACTATACCACCCTTAACGAAACTTTTTTAACTAGGGCAAGCCCATCGTAGCATTTTCCTACTAAGGTTCTTGACTTATAAACTTAGGTTAAGATATTAATTTTTTCAAAATTAGCCAGCACATCAATATCCCCTTTTGTTTAAGCCAATGACCAAAAGTCTATGTTACAACCATAAGGAAAAGACCTATTAGATTAATTAAAGTGTATCGCTTACAAGAGTGACCATAATTTTTGGAATTGTAGTCGGGAGTGAAAAACAGCTATGTAAGAGTGTGAGGAAGTCCTCTTAGACTAAATTATTCAAATAATCAAGATAATTTCCCTAATATAAAACTTATGAAGCAAAAGTCAAGCATGCCTTAAGGGCATGAGAAGCCTTTTGCCCTAGAATTAAATGGGAATTCCTTATGGTAAGAAGAACAAGGTGTTTGATTGAAGTTTTTTCCCATTCCCTCATCATAACGGACAAGCAATCAAAGATGAAGAACAAGTGACAAATAAGCTAAAAGAATGAGCATACTGCTTATCTGTAACATATAGAGTCAGTATAATTTGACTACTTGTTAGCAAGAAAAAGGTGAACAGTTTTTTGAATAGAGGCACTAATTTTTTTTCCTTTAAGTTTTAAAAAGTGGAATAGTTGAGAATTTGTAATGTGAACTTTAGTCATTCTTAAGTTAGGAACTTTAGTAATCCCTTGAGAAAACTTTAAGAGCCTTAATTATCCTTTCTTGGGAACTTCGGTTATCTTATAATTCATAATCCTTGGTTATCCTTTCGGAACTTTGGTCATCTTAATAGGAACCTTAGTGATCCTTTTGGAACTTTAGTAATCTTAATAGCAACCTTAGTTATCCTTTCTTAGGAACTTTGGTTATCTTATAATTCAGGAGCCTTAGTTATCCTTTCGAAACTTTGGTCATCTTAACAAGAGCCTTAGTCATTCTTATCTTAGGAACTTTGGTTATCTTATTCAAGAATCTTAGTTATCCAAAGGGAGCTTTGATCATCTCATAAAATCTCAAGAACCTTAGTCATCCTTATCTTAAGAACTTTAGTTATCTTATATTCAGAAATCTTAGTCATCCTTAAGGAGCTTTGATTATCTCATAATTCATGAACCATAGTTATCTTTCCTTAGGAACTTTGGTTATCTTATAATCCAAGAGCTTTAGTTATCCTTCCTTAATAACTTTGGTTATCTTATGTTTTAAGAGTCTTAGCTATCCATAAGGAGCTTTGATCATCTCATAAAATCTTAGGAGCCTTAATTATCCTTAAATTTAGGAACTTCGATTATCTTATAATCCAAGAACCTTAATTATCCTTTCTTAGGAATTTTAGTTATCTTATAATTTAGGAGCCATATTTATCCTTTTGGAACTTTGGTCATTTTAATAGGAACCCTAGTGATTCTTTCGGAACGTTAGTCATCTTAACAAGAACCTTAGTTATCCTTTCTTAGAAACTTTAGTTATCTTATAATTCAGGAGTCTTAGTTATCCACTTGGCACTTTGGTCATCTTAATAGGAACCTTAGTTATCCTTATCTTAAGAACTTTGGTTATCTTATATCCAAGAATCTTAGTTATCCTTCGGGAGCTATGATCATTTTATGACATTTTAGGAACCTTAGTTATCCTTAAATTTAAGAACATCAATTATCTTATAATTTAGGAGTCATCCTTATTTAAGTTGATTTAAGAACTTTGACTAGCCAACGGTGTGAGAACATTTAGGAGACTTAGTTATCCTATCGTAAGAAAATTTAAGGAACCTTAGTTATCCTTAATTTAGGCAATTCAAGAGCTTTGGTTATCCTATGAAAAGAAACTTTAGGAGCCTTCGTCATCTTTAGTCCAAAAGTTTGATTATTTAGGATATAGAGTTTCTAGAAACTTGATCTTAAAAGTAGATTGGATCAAATCATAAGGGAATCATTGGAGAAACTAACAAATCTAAAGCTGATATTGTCGTATCTTATGAATATTAGATTTGTCAAGTCCAAATCAAAATTTAAATCCATTTCCAAAAGATCTAAAGATTCAAATTCATTGTTTATAAATAGTAGATTTCAATAGATAAAAAGGGGGATTCTAAGCTTTACATACAATTACTTCCTTCTTCCCTTCTTCGTACAATAATCTAAGCCCCAACCTAACTTCATCTTCACTGTAACTCACATAGCCATCCCCATTCTCCTTCGACAACCCTTCACTACAACAAATAGCAAGGATAGCAAACAGTAACCTACCAACACCAATAATCACAACACCAAAACCAATGTCCAGTAGCAACCCACTATCACGAACACACAGCAACATACGTCCAACTGCACAACCTAACTTCGATATATTCTAAACTGACCACATACGTACCATCTTCAAACCCCTAAATTAGATCCATATGGTACTATCAGTAGTTCATATACGTACTCTACACTCATCCCTGATACAACAGTAATCACATACATAGTAGTACACATACACACTCCACACTTATCCCTGATGCACACTTCACGCAGCAAACATAACACACGCAGCAAATACGACACATGCAACAGTCCATGCACAGTAGCACTGACTCTACGCATGCACAGCAGTAGTCCTCACATGGTAACAATCCATACATATACAATAGTACCTTGACGCAACACACACTCCACGTGAACAACAGCTACAACGCAACACTAATCCGATCCCATAACCCACATAAGTTTTCTCCCAAATTCGACCCATCTAAGTAATTGAGTGAGTTTCCCTTATTTTATTATTATTTCATTTATTTATTGATTTAGTTTAATAATATTATTTTTATTAACTTTACTTTGTCTTTTAATGCAAGTTTTTTGTTTATTTTTTTTAAATAAAATAGTTCCTACATAAATTACAATTATGTCATTCTTTTATTAAAATCACATTTTTAGAAAAAATTGCATTTTTTTAATGAGTTGCATCATTTACACATAAATTGCATTTTTTTCATAAAAATTGCATTCTTAAACATAGATACATATCTTTTTTGAGATTCATATCTTTAGTAAAGATGTGTATCCAAATTACATATTTTAGTAGTTTCACAAGAATCTTGCATTTAGGGCTTTAGAAAAAATAAAATTTTTGGTATGTAGTGGTTTTTTTTTTAAGAAAAATAAAAATCTTAATTAGAATCTTTTTAAAAGATTTAGTTAGGTAAGTTTTCTTTTTTCTTTTTAAAATAGATTCATGAAGTTAGATCTTTTTAGTTTTTTAAAAATAAAAATAATAACAAATTGTTAAATAACGCGAATCTGGCTCAATTTTTAAATTAAAAAGAATCAACCTACTAAATCTTTTTAAAAAAAATAAAACTACGTTGATTTGATCCCGAATAACAAGTATGTAGGCACTATCAAGGCAACTACAAAAAATATTTTTTTTTCTTGAAAAATCGT
Organism: Lumnitzera littorea; assembly: GCA_024138015.1. Classification (NCBI taxonomy): domain Eukaryota; kingdom Viridiplantae; phylum Streptophyta; class Magnoliopsida; order Myrtales; family Combretaceae; genus Lumnitzera; species Lumnitzera littorea. Next base: position 54,770,458 of record JAMXBB010000012.1, on the reverse strand, counting down.
AATAAAAATCATTAAAAATCATTTATTTGAGTTTTTATATATCTTTGCATTTTTGAAATTTTTAGAAAATTTATAAAAAAATAAAAGCTCATTATTATTATTATTATTATTATTTTTGTAACTTTTACATAGTCACTTGGTCTTAATAGGTTAACCTCCAAGCTTAGATTTTCTGGTTAAATATTCTGAAAATTTAACTTTTTTAGAAAAACTGTAGATTAGTGGCTAAATTAGGGTTTTTTCACCCGAAAATCCTAATTTAACTTTTTTACCAGTCTAATTGGTTAATGACTCCAAATTATTTTTAACAATATTTTTTCTTAATTTTATGTCAAGTAACTTATATTAAACGGATTAGGCTTAATATAGGTTAAATTGAAAAAAACCGAAATAAAGCTTGATAGCATGCTCATAAACTCAAATTAAAAAGAAAATTGAAAAAGTGTAAGTTTATTTTGATGGAAATTTGAAGGGTCTCTTTTCACTTCATTTTTGACAAACAAAACAAACCCTTTTGGTCAAAGATGTTTGTCATCAAGAAAAGGGGATGAAAGAGGATTCAAATGCAAGTGGTTTTGTGTTAGTTTAGAGATGGTAGTGGGAAGTTATAGCTTGAGGTATTCAAGTGCACAGCTAGGTCCAAGAAGCTTACTCTTGTTTCCTTCCTTCTTGTTTTTATTTTGTTTTTGGATTATGTATTTAGAAAGTGTTTCTAAGGTTTATTCTAAGGAAGAAGATGGAGTAAAATGCAAATGGAGGAGATAAAGAAGGGGTTGATTATGAGTAAGTGTGGTGGGGAACAAACCCTCTTTACTCTTGGTTGCATAGTATAAACACAAGTGGGGACTAATTTGCTTTTTATGATTTTTACCAACTAAGGTAACGGTTTGTCTATTAAAGGTAAGTAGTCTCTTGTTTTCCCAACTAATTATCTTATCCTATATAGTTAATTGTAATTATCTTTAGCTAATTATGATACATGAATGTATATAGATGATTAGAATGCAATTTAAGCTTACAATTATAATTACTAGTGTAGATGATCATAATTAGACATAGTTTAAGGGTTTTCATATTTAATTAAGTTAATCAAGTCTATTATATCATTTTATCCAATTAATTTAGAATTTCTAAAGGTTAGAATCGATGATCACTAATCAATTACCATTTCAGAAGGTAAATTGGGGCTATTCTAGTAATTTAATGAATTATTAGTAATTACTTAATGATATGGCTATATAATTAGAGTTTATTAATTTAAATAGGGATTTTGACACTAAATTAGAGTTTCCAATTCGTTTTAGGGCTTGGGGTTTTATGAGGGTTTGAAGGTTTTGAAAGTGTGCTTAAGATTTTAACTTTACTCTTAGAGAAAATATATCATTTGGGGTAAATTAGTAATCCTGTTAATTTATTACCTTAATTAATTTAATTTGATCGATTGTTATCATTTGTAGATATCTTTTACCATTTCTTATCGAGTTTATGCGATTTATGTAATTTAAGTTAGATGTTTTAATTTAGGGCTTTCATTACATTTGAAGTTTAATATAAGGTTTTACAACTCTAGAATTAGGCGTGTAGAGTTTTTATTCCATTCGAATTTTTAATTTATGGTCACATGTAATAAGGTTTGGAGTCTTTGTACGTGATTAAGGTTTTTCGAGTTTGTTTTAGGGTTCTAATTTAAAATTTTGTCAGTTTTAATTTCTTTGGTCTAATTAAGCCTAAGGAATATCATTGGTTCTTCAAATTTGATTATAAGTCCCAAATGTAAAATTCGCACCGCATTAGACTACACACTGTAGTCTACTAAATTGGAGAGGCAATAAGGAGCTGCCTAGGAGTAAGACCCCCAACCTTATTTTACCAAATTAGACTACACACTGTAGTCTACCAAATCATACTATCAAAATAGTCAAGTTGCTTGGGCAATGAGAATCTACATGCTTCCAAAAACAAAGTTCATAAAGCTATGGTTTTTCCTTGATCACTTATAAGCCTCATTTTGAAAATTCTAACCCATAGGTCTCTTTTATGCCATGCCATGCCACACTATGCAATAACCACTCAAGTATATAATTCAGCATAATCAGCCTTTAAGTTTTATTCAACTTAGTTATTTGAATCTAGTTTTTGATCTCTCCTTAATAAAAATCTAATATCTTACTTAGGGTTTACTTAGGTAAACACCTAAAAGATTAGGTTAGCAATTACTTAACTTTCTAAGTTAGTACAATCATTTATAAACGCCACATTAACACCCAACATAGTAACATAACAGTTTAACCAAGATATAGTTATCGTCATCGTCATTCAAAATCACCACATCAGCATTCACTATAGTAGTATATCAGTTCACCTAAAATATAGCCATATTCAATCAACACAGTATCAAATAACACATAATGCTATAAGTACTAATATATCTACTCCAAGTATGAGTTAGATCTACTTACCTAGCCTTAATAGTAGTACAAAGTCCTAAACTCTATGATATGGTCATTCCTTACTTATCACACCTAGGAAAGTATAAACACAGTCTCCAAGTCAGTTACTGGTCAAACCCAAACTCTCATAAACTTTCCCTACCGCGTTTTTAAACTTAATTTGACCATATCTTACTCATTTCTTATTCGATTTTAGTAAACTTTATATCATTACGATCATTATTTCGAGTACTGTTAATATATCTTAAGAAATAAGACAGATTAATATGGTGACAAACCTAAAAAAACCCTTGTTCACTACTTACTCAATTGTATGTTATCATAACTTTGTAATTGACTCAAATATATTTTAGTTCTAAACTAAAAACCCTAAAAATCACACTTTTCAAAGTTAAGCAACAACCCTTAATATACCCAAAAGTGTTCATTTTACGTGAATTTAACAAATATTTTACTAATACTAATTACTATATTACATATTAAGTAAATATGTAGGTTTTTATTAGGAAAATACACAATAAATAGTATACAAACCCAATTAAGTCCACAAAAAATCCTATAGAACTCACAAAAAGATGTAGTTTAATTATTGATCATTAATTATACTAAATCAGCTATTATCATTTTTTGCCAAAATAGTGGTTTTAGCTCGAAATTATAGAAAATTAGGAAAAATAAGCAAATTTATGTGTGAGATAGAAACTAAGTGTTCCAAATATCCTTATAAACTTTCAAAAGTCAAAACATGTAAGGTTCATTCAATAATTTCATCAAAAACTAATTATTTTAATAAATTAGCAAAACGGTTAACTTTATTTAAAATAAATATAAGAAATAGTAAACATGGAGATTTTCAAAAATTATTGTTAATGTAATTTAATACATTATATAATTGTGTTATACAAAAATTTTAAGGCCAAAATAATGTTATTTAATATTTTAAAAATTTTATTTAAAATTCACCAAAATAGAGCACGTTCTCAAGCAAGTATCCTAAATCAATGTTATTTCGAAAATAAAATAAAATTACCTCATAAAAGTATATGTAAAATAACTTAAGGAAACAAAATTTCATAATTTTCTAAATTAATTTGATATTTTTAATAAATTAATAAAAAATGCGTACTAAAAATTGACTCACTGACGCATGGTACTCCGACCACCATCCAACCACCACCCTATGTCAGCCCACTTTCTCACTCTACCACAAGTTCAAGTCCCAAGTGGCTCCTTGTCAAGTTGCTTGTAACCTTAGGAACTGTATTTTACCCTATTTTCCCACTATTTACTTTTATTTTTTCTATTTTTTCCTAATTTTATAAAATTATGTTCTTGCATTTACAGGTTCCTAAAATATTTCAAATGAGTTTTGAGGCCCCATTTATAGGGTTTAGGATTTTTGCATATCAAAAAGCTACATGCCACATGTCATTCTCCTATTTTCCTAAGTGTCTACTAGGTGTTATGTATCAATTCCATATTTATCTTGTAATGACTCATGTTTTCCAACTATTACCATGTTGCCACATCATTTGGTGACTCAACCATTTATTTTTTTAATTAATTTTTCATTATTTTATATTAATTTACCTTATTTTGATAATTTATTATATGTATATATTTAATACATATAATGCATATCATATGTAAATACATATTTATTATATATAACAAACTCCATTTATTATTCTTATAAGTTGAATAACTTATCTCTAATATCTTGCTATATTCAAAGCTCAAATTTCATATTTTCAATAATTATCAGCTTTATGGATAAATTGATTTTTTTTAGCTTATTTTAAGAAATTGACTTTACTAGAATGCTTTGTTTAACTTTTCTAGCTCTACTGTAAAGTTTAAACTAAAACGAATAACATTGCCCAACGACTTAAATTTAAGGGCTTGAAATCATGACGTATCACATATTAGATACCTATAAAATAGTCATCAACTTTAAGATTTCTCCATCATTTTGTGTAATTTTTTTTTTATATAAGTTCTAAACCTTTCATTGTCTTCATTACTTTAAAGCCATCTCTTTCCCATTGGGTTTCTAAAATAAAGAATTTTTTAATTAAAAAAAAAAAGAATGGAAAAGGAAGAGTTGCTAATAGATAAGAATTGTTATTAGGCCTTAAAAACTGCTCTTAAGTGACTGGCCTATAAATGCAAAACCTTTTTTTACCTACTCCAACTTACCCCCAAAGATTCTAAACATAAGACCTTCCCATTCACTTCAAGGTCCAAAGCACAAAGATAAGATTTGTTTGCCCATTCTAAACCCAAAACACAAAAATAAGGTCTTCTCGCTCAATCCAATCCTAAAAACTAGACACTGAGTTTGTGTAAACCCCGTAAATTCCCTAGAACAGGGGTTGTAAGTTAATAAGTTCTTCCAAAAGATACCCTTAGTGTTGGCACAATAATTAACCCTAAACTTAATAAGCTATGCTAAAAAACTTATAATGCAAACTACTAAAACCCTAAATGGCAATCTTAGCCCTAGTTTAACCCTTACACTCAAAGCCCTCAAATCCTACAAACAAATGCCAATAACTAATATTAACTTTTAAGGTCAACCTAATCCAACAAAACTAACCCCAAACACCAATGGGAAAGAAACTGATAGTTGAAGCCCATAAAAGCTCCCTAAAATCAATAAAGGATAAGCTAAACCAAAAATGAATATTGATATAGATAACCCTTACAATGAATTTAAAACCTTAAGATGAATACTATAGTCTTTAAATAAACCTTCGAAAACTAAAATCCTAATTGGAACCCTAATACATACAAGCCTTTAAATTGTAAAACCCTAATCTACAAACAAAAACCCTAATCTAACTATTATACTATAATTAAATAATAAAACTATTCATTAATTAGAGACTAATCACTTAATTGCCCTAAAACCCTAATCTAGCCTCTAAGACATACTTGAACAACAATAATGATCTCAATTCCTTAAACTAATCATACAAGATTACCTAATGAGCTTAACTAACTTAATTCAACACATTAAGCCTTAAAATGCACTTAATTTATGTCAAGTGTACTACTAATTAAGATTAAGAAACTTAATTACACCTTAATCTACTAATCGGATTGATCATATGAAACCAAAGTAATTACATGAAAATATCTTCTTAAGAATGCTAACATTATACTTGGGGAACTATGAACTCCACACAAACTTTCGGATCCAAACTCGAAGTTAGATATATGAGTTAATAAGTAATCACTAGAACCGCTCAAGATATAATAATAAATGACATTACAATAAAATCCATAAATTAAATAATTCAACCTTAAATAATAAGTCATAAACCCTAATTAATAAGTTAGAAAACTCTAAAGACAATAAAACATTAAAACCTTAATCATACACGTAAAACCCTAAAACCCCTAATGCGCAAGAAACCTTAAAACGATTGGAAAATATTAATGGACTAAGTAAATCCTCAATTAGAAGTGCAAAACCCTAATTTAACTAATAAACCCTAAGTATATCCCTAAACTATTTGCTAATCATAAATAATTTACCCAATCATTAGGAAACCCTAAATCGCTAGCCTCATAAGCAAGCTAAAAACCCTAATCGGTCTTGAATAATAAAAGACTATAACAAACAAAGTAATATAGGTCAATGAACTTAATTAAAATGATAAAATATGGCAAGACCCTAGTTATACCTTAATTAGGTCTAAATTACTTAATTAAGTATAATCATAATTAATTAACTTAATTACCCTTTAATCCATCTACCAACTCTCATTACATCTTAATTAGTAGCAAGTTAAACTCAATTAAGAACAAAAGACAAAGGATTAATTAGGAATTAAAGGACATTTGTCCTTAAGGAGACAAAATCTTCCCTTATTTGGCAAAAAGCAAACAAGATACAATACCAAAAGGGAACCATATACTCTTATCCCAAAATAGCCACCTCTTGTCCCCCTTAATCCACCTTCAATATCTATCATTTCACCACTCCAAAACCCTCATTTGACATCATTCTTCACTCTTAGAAAACCTTAGGAAACACTCTTAAGAAACTCAAACAAAAACTAAAGGAAAAAGAGAAGAAAACAAAGGGAGCTATTAAACCCCTCTACGCACATCAGCGCCTTTTTCATTTTCCACCACAACATGCCACCAAATTACAAGCCACCACCACTAAAATGTTACACACCTATTTTCCTACCGATAGACCCTCTCTTCCAAAGGTGTACGTTTCAACTTCATTTTTGAGTGAAAAAGTTGGAGCTTGTGCAAACCAATTTAAGGTAAAACTCACTTAACGTAAGTTTTCTATTTACACTAGTTTTACTTATGATATCTTGAGAGTTTAAGATTAGAAATACTATATAAATATGTTATAATCTTGTACATGTCATTTTAGAGTCTTATAATTACACCTTCATTCGTGTACTTAGCTAGTTTGTCACTTACATTCTAGAAATGTAAATGACAGTTTTATATATATAATTTGAAAAGATGTTAATAAAACTCTATGAAACCCTAATCACCATCCATACCACCCCCTCCATGATATATATCCATCTTATTTTCACAATATTATGTAATGTTATTAGCTTAAAACAAGAAAAAATGTGATTAAAATAAGAAAACACACTAGAATAATTGTTTGATGGAAGAAATTAAAGGAAAGCTTAGAAAAACCTTACTTGGTTACCACTTTCATGAAAGTTTCAAATCTATGAATTTTGATTTATTAACTTAATAACATTATTATTTAGTGTTAAGTATAGTTTAGGACTTGATTAACCAAGTTAAGTAAGTTAATGAAGAGCTAAGGCCATAAATTAGGTTAGTTAATTATTAGAGACTTAAAAATATTGTTAATGACCACCTTAATAATCATGACTAGATCTATAAAGTTAGGTAAAGTGGACTAAACTTAGGGCCAAGGTTAGGTGTAAGCCAAAAATAGACAAAGTGCAAGTTAGGCCTAAAGCCCTAAAGTGCAAGTTAAGCCTAAAAAGCCTCAAAATCTAAGTATAAGACCTAAATAAAATGGATGACCAGATTTGAACATTATATTAAAAGGCCTAAAATAAGTTATTCAAGAGGCCCTCTAAACCCTAAGGCCCATCCATGACATCTATTATAGGCTCCTTAATGAGTTGAAGTCTTAAACTTAAGAAAAGAGCCCATAAGAACAACACCAAAGCCTAAGATGAAAATTTGAAGTGTTAGGTAGAAAAAGTTCACTTAAAATACTTAAAATGAAACCTAAAATATCAAGTACAATGCCCAAGATAAAAAACTAAGCTTAAAGCCTAAAACTAGGCCCAAACCTTAAAGTGACCAAACTCACCTTTTGAGCCCATGACCTTATAAGACCCAAACCAAAAACTTACTGATCTAAAAGACAAAAAATGACCTCGTTAAATGAAAGAACACTAAAAAATAATGAAAATCAGTTATAAGAATCTGAAATTCCAACTTAAAATGAGAAAATTATGATCAAAATATGAAATAAGTGAAAATAAGGAAACTATAGCGAGGTTAGGGAATAAATTAAGATTAAGATTAAGATGAGTCTTATTTACTTTAATTACCTTACTCAAGTGATTTGAGATACCAAATTCGAGACTTCCGAAGACTATTGGGAATACTTGACTTCAAGGCTAGGTGAGTGTACCACCCTCTATTTTACTCTGTTATGTGTTTGTAGTTAATGCACCATCTAATTATATTGCATAATTGAACTTGTTGCATGTTAAGATATATGGGAACTTGTATGTGCTTGCTTTGGTTGACTCAAAAAATATCTTAAGATATTTAAAAACCCTTGTTTGCTACATTAGAACTCAAGGTATTAGAGTGTTTGGAATATATTTTCTTAGCCAACCATGAATCCAGATTAATAAATATTCAGCCTTTAATTAAACCGGACATACATTGCATCTTATAACATAAGTTAAAGGGTATCAACATTACGTAGTAAAGCACAAGATTATGCATAGATGGATCTATATTGATATTATATATTGTGATTGTTTATTGTACAACGTATTTATATGACATGTTGTTGCCTTAACCTTTGAGATCTACTTGGCTCTAAAGAGTGCCACCTTCTACTTGAGGCCAAGTTATGTATACTATTGAGGGTGCTTACATTGCTAAGAGAACTCATATTGGACGTAGATACCTAAGTCCTGACATACTTAAATACTTTCTAACCAAATCAATGGTGGGTATAAAACCGTGCTGTATGTAGTTACCAATTAAATGTATATACTGTTTGCATTGCATAAGCTTATACATGTATTCATACATTTGATAAATAACTTGCTTATTATTGTTTGATGGTAAGGTAAGAAGGTTATTCACTAAGTTGAATGTAGCTTACCCTCCAATAACTTCTTTAACAAGTCTTACAAAGCTAGGGCTATGCTAAGATTTGAGTGCAAAGTGCTCCATCGGGCTAAGAAAGTAGAATATAAGTTTAAGAAAGCAAGCGGTATAGTCGAATTAAACTTTTAAGATATTTGGTGGCTTTATGATTGTTGGAATTTAGATATCTTTTTCTATTGTTTGGCAGGTAATTCTAACTCTCTACGGTTCTAGTGATTGTAGATTGTTGGATCATATATATATATATATATATAATTAAGCAGATGTATGTAAAATGAATAAGTATCCTTAGAAACTCCCTAATTAAAGCCTGCAATCTCTGACTTATAAGGTAGTCTTTATATTATAGGTGCACACATGATATAAGGATTTTAAATAAAACTATTAGGCTCCTTTCTAGGGTATTACAGTTTATCTCTAAGCTTAAGGGGCAACTGACTTCAAATGGAATATTTAAAAAAAAAAAAAACACTAAGGCTATAACAATTTTTAAACTAGGGGCATGTTTTAAGTCCTCCACTTGTGGTGCATTTCAAGGGGGTGATCAATTTCAACGGGGCATACACAAAATGAAGTCTAGGGTAATCTCCTTTCGAGGCCTCCAACTACTGATGTTGCAAAAGAAGTAAATAGGCCATAAAGAAGACTAGCAGGGAGTAAACCAGTTCGACTAAGGGTAAATCGATGAGCATGAAGAGGCTTACACAAGCATAATGAAACAAAGCAAACCAATAAGAATGGAAAAAAGAGAGATTTTAATGACGTACTTTTTCTTACACATTTTTGTATTATTCCTCCAATTCAAGTTTGAAAGGTAACCATTTGCTCGTGGGGTCAAATTGAAGGAATAAAAAATCGACCTCATTAGGAAATGTGTCTCATATTTTGAAAAAGCTCAAGTCAAAAGAGGCAAACTACATCCTAAACACCAACCCTTAAGCATTTGAGAGATGAGTGTTGGCAAAGTAAGGTTATTAGACTTAGTCCTTAAAGAAGGTCTATTTTGAGCTTGATACGTAGATCAAAATAATGTTAGGCATCTATTTTCATTATCCTAAACATAAGTTATCCTTTGCCAACCCTATTAAACTAATTAAAGGATTGTTTTCAAAATTAAACCTTATCAAGAATCACCCTACAATAAGGCAATTAAGATGATAGGTTCATTAAACAGGATAAAAGGACAATCCTAACTTATGCTTGTTTTAGTCAAAGCAATTTAAGAGTGAATTTTATCAACGATAATTTGTTTCATATGATATGAAGAATAGCTTACATCATATATACTTTGAGTTGGTGATGATCACATTCTGAAAAATGGCCCCACAAGAAGAAGGAAAAAGACAGAAAGAAGAAGAGAAAGAAAGAAAAGAAAAGAGAAAGAGAAAGAATGACGATTGGGCATCAACACAATCAAAAGAAAGTCCTAAAAATCCCTAAAATACTAAGGGTGCATCTTAAGACCACAACTCTTCAAAGGATTACAAGCATAAATAGGTCCCACCTATAAATACTAATCCACCTTTATAAGGGCTCTTCTGATCATATAAAATGACTTATCTTAGATAAAAAATTAATTTTGAAACTAAGGCAAGCACAATTCTAATTTTCCTAAAGGTTCTTGACTTACAAATTAAGTTAAGGAAATGAGTTCTTTCAAAATGGCCTGTACATTATCCATTTGTTTAAACCTATGACCAAGAGCTTATCACATTACAGTAAAAATAAAAAATAAAAAAATAAAAAAAAAAAACCCAAATAGATTGGTTAAAGTGTAGAACTTACAAGATAGACCATAATTTTTAGAACTATAGTCAAAAAAATGAAATCTGAGTTAAGGGGGTATGAATATACCCTCTTAGACTAAACCAATTAGTAATAAAACACTGTTCCCATAGCAAGTAGATATTTGCAATCAATACTAGTTGCATTAATACCCTAAGTGCACTAAAAGCAAAGTAAGGACAAGAAAATTTTAAGCCATTCAAAAGGGAAGTTGCCTACTGTGACATCAAAAGGTCCTTTGCCCTCAATATTGAAAGCTAGTGCCATAAAGAAGAAAATAGAGCACCCGAAGAAGCAAGAATGACAAAGGTTATAAAAAGTGAACCCATTGCTTATCAACAGTCTTCAAATCCTATGAAATCCTTGCTTGTTAGCAAATCTTTCAAATAATAAAATAAAATAAAAAGGAGAAAAAAATAAAGAAAGTTTTTGCATCTCATAAGTTTTGAGTCTAAGCCATTTTTACTCTTAAGTTAGCCCTAGTGGCTAAGTTTTGTACATCCAAGTCGAAAACCTCTTTCTCATTTGAAGGGTCTATTTAAGCACTTCTTTTCTAAGTCATTGTAGTAGCCAAATTAGGAACATTCCAAGTCAACAATTCCCATACATTTTGAGATGTTGGCCTTAGTAGCCAATTTTACCCATTGCAACATGTCTTCTAAGTTTTCTCAATTCAAAGGATTACGAAAAGCTTCTCTTCCTAAGTTAACCCTCACGATCAATCTTGTTAAAATAGGGGACTTGGTCCCTAACAACCAGTTTAAGTTTACCTTATTGACTCAGATTATCTCCAAGTCATCCTTTAAAGTCAATATAAGGAGGCTCAACCCTTAAAAGATCATTATTTCGCTAAATCATCCCTCGAGGTCAATTCTACTTCATCTAAATCTTTATCTTAGAAGGATACCATCCTAAATGGCTCTTGCTTAACTATTACCCAAGAGAGAAACTCTTCTAAAGAATTGAGATTTAATTCAATTAGGTCACCAATTTTCATAACTAGGTTTCGTCCATATAAGATGTACTAGGAGACTCCATCAACAAAAGATGGTTCCCATGATAAGTTTCATCCATTCAACATGAACTAAAGACCTCCATTCATTTAAGACAGACCCTATATAAGCTTCGTCCATTCAAGACAAACTAAGGAACTCCATCTATTTAAGAAGTTAACCTAAAAGTTTTTAAAAGCAATGCCATGTTCCAATTTGTCAAAGTCAGTTTTCACCATAGTTTAGTAACTTTACCTCCTTTTCTAAACATCTTTTTCCATCCATTCCATAAAGTACCATTTTCAAAGGACCTAATTAGGTTAGACAACTTCTTCTCTTAAGATTGTATTAGCTTTACTTTAAAAACATAATGTCTTCATCTTCCTAGTGGTGTATCTTTTGGAAAAAGAATGAAAAAAAAAAATAAAGAGAAAAAAAGAGTTCGTTAAAAAAAAAAAAAGATTTGAAATGTGATCAAAATTTAATGCACATCAATCCAATATGATACAGAAAAGACCTACTAATTGAAGATGGTATACAAAAAAACCCAATAATCCAAGATGGTGCACATAAAGTACCCGTCAATAAAAAATTATGTAAAAAAAAGCTCATCAATCCAAGATGACAATTTGCTCAAATGATTTATCCATCTATTGAAGATAGTGCTGTTTTTAGAAGACCCAATTAGGTCAAATAACTTCCTCCCTTAAGATTGTGTCCCCGATGGATATCTTTAGGGTTCCCCTTAAAATGTCACTTTGATAGACTCTAAGTTTCAAAAATCATGTGATTAAACTCTTAAGAAATTGCATCCTATTCAATCATCCCCAATAAGTTCGCTGAGATAGTCATTAGGATTGCAAACACTCCTAAAGGTGAAGAGCCCCTTTCTCATCCCCTCAATAGTCATTAGCACTATATTTCTCTTCAGGATTGTATGTTCCAAAAGGAGAAGAGCCCTTTCCACCCTAAGATAGTTATTAGTACTATCTTTCCCCGTTAGTATTGTAAGTGCTCCAAAGGAGAGGAGCCCTTTCCATACCTAAGATAGTTGTTACTATCTTTCCTTCTAGGATTGTTAGCTTGTCCAGAGGAGCTCGATCCCTTTTTAGGATAAGTAGTTGGTTAAGGAGCTCTTTCTACCCTTTGATAGCCTTTAGTGCTATCTTTCCCTCTTTAAGATTGTTAGCTCATTTAAAGGAGCTCAAGCCCTTCGTAGGGTAAGTTACCTCATCAAGTAGCTCTTTCCACCCCCTAGATAGTCTTCAGTCTATCTTTTCTCTTCCAAGGTTGTTAGCTCATTTAAACCTAAGCCCTTCTTAGGGTAACTTAGCTCGTTAAGGAGCCCTTTCAACCCCCTAAATAGTATTTAGTACTATCTTTCCTTTTAAGATTGTGAGCGCCCCGAAAGGAGAAGAGCCCTTTCTAGCTCCTAGATAGTCTTTAGTACTATATTTCTCTCTTTAGGATTGTTAGCTTGTCTAAAAGAGCCCCAACCCTTCTTAAGTAAAATTAGCTCATCAAGGATCCCTTTTTGCCTCCTAGATAGTCTTTAATACTATCTTTCGCCTTCTAGGATCGTTAGCTCATCTAAAGGAGCCTGAGCCCCTCTTAAGATAAGTTAGCTTGTTAAGGAGCCCTTGTCCCCTAGATAGTTTTTAGTATTATTTTTCTCTTTAAGATTATTAGCTTCCTAAAAGGAGCACAAGCCCTCTTTAAGGTAGTTAGCTCATCAAGGAGCCATTTCTATCCCTTCGATAGTCATTATTGCTATCTCTCCCTTTAAGATTATGAGCACTCCTAAAATGAGAAAAGCCCCTTCCACCCCTAGATAGTCATCAGTACTATCCTTCTCTTTAGGATTATTAGCTCTCCAAAAGGAGCTGGAGCTCTTTTTAGGGTAGTTAGCTTGTCAAAGAGCCTTTTCTACCCCTCAATAGTCATTAATACTATCTTGCCCTTTAAGAATATGAGCACTCCATAAGGAGAAGATCACTTTTCCACCTCCAGATAAATTATTCACATTATTTCCTTATAACAAAAAGAGCCTAACTTTCTTTAGGTTAGCTAGCTTGTTTAGAAGTTGTCTCAATCCTTAAACAACCATTAATGAGAGCCTTTTTCCTTATATAGGAAATGTTAAACCCACTTACCTAAATCACCAATGGTCCTAAGATGCTCTTAGGGTAAAAACGGTGTCTTTCTTTGTCTTTATGGTAAAATTTTATTCAAATTTCATTATAAAGAGGAGTAGTTGTAAACACTTTATTTTTACTCTTCTTTAGTTGTCTAAAAATCTTTAGAGTAAAGAACATGGTCCTAATTAAAAAATATAAAAATTAGAAAACTAAAAAAAAATATAAAAAAAAATATTGAAAGTAAAATATACAAAAAAAAATAGAAAATTAAAAAAAATCAAATTCAGAAAAATTCCAAAAAAATAATAAATGTGAAAAAAAAAATTTAGGATATTAGAATAAAGTAGTTAATATGAGTGGTAGTTACAATGTGAATAGAATGTTAAGGTAATAATATTAGATTAAGGTAAAATAAAGTAGATTAATTAAGTTAGAATAAAGTAGAATAAATTAAAAATTTTAGAAATAATGAGGGCTTAAGAGTTTTAATATTGTTTGAGTTTGGTTTTAAATAAAAATCTATAAAAAAAAAAAATTGTATGGGCTTGAGCTTAGATTCCATATTTGAATCTAACCTGAACTCGCCTAGTCTATACATGCAATTTGTTTGCATATACAGATAAGGCACAAGCCAACAGCTTGATGGAAAGAACGCATTATATGCATGTGAGATCCTAGGTTTGATTCTAGTTAGAAATGCTAAGTGCCTTGTACAATTTTTTCTAGACGTAGACATCGGTCACCCCCTGATTAGCTAACTGTATCCACTTTCCATCATTTTCTATTTTTTTCCCCATACTTTACAACCCTGCACAACTCTCTTTTACATTAATTTTTTATCCCTTTTTCTTCACAATTTCACCAAGTTAATGGTGAAGTTATGAAGTACACTTGGGTTAGTAAGGATTGAATCCTATATCATGTCTTGATCCAATCATTATTATGGTCATGACTATCCTTAAAATGTCAAAAAAAAAAAATATTGAATTCAAGATATTAGCTTTACATTGAATGTGCTTGATTTGAGCTCCCAATGGATTTCCAAAGCTTATACAAAGTATTTCAAACAAGAATGAAGATCAAGGAACATATTTTGACTTCTTAATTTACCCAAATTGTGTTAATTCACATTTAGTTCATTCAAAACCCATGATTACAAATTTTTAAATTTAATATGAATCACAGCTTTCCCAAGCTTGATTGATCTTCAAAAGTATAAAGAGGGAGTTTAAGGGGCTCGAATTGTGAGATCCTAGTTTTTGAGCAACTAGTTTGGGCATAACTCTATGAGAAGGCTATAAAAATTAGTTAAGTGACCTCGAGAATTAAGATATTAAAAATGAAATAATAAAATAATAACATAGCTAAAAGCTAGTGATAAATATATTAATGGTTATTTATTGGAAACACACGATCAAGTTCCAATAATAAATAAACATTTAGAAATAAATTATGTGGACATTAGGATTATTAAAGTGACATGAAATAACATCTAGGAGCATGAACATACATATGAAATATTTGATATGAATAAACATATTACCCATAATTAATAAAAGCTCATTAAAAACATATAAAATATCAACATCATATAGCAAATTGGTAGGAAAAATTAATCAAATAAGTTGTAGATAACTTCTTATGGAAGTGTTGGACTTGGTTAACTAGACCTAGTGATGGAAGCATTGAATTTAGCTAAAGACACATAAGCATTAGATAATTTTAAGGAAAATTATGGCTAAGACACTTGTAAGTTGGGAAAGCAAATTTCCACCACTCCACATCTTACTATAAAGCCTAACATTACATTTAAACTTCATTTTGATCAATTTGGAAGCTTAGAAAGTCAGAGAGAAGTTTTAAGAAAATTATAGTGCAAAATTTAGAAGAAGCAGTTCGTAGGTATAAGAATAAGACCTAGAAGTAGACCACAACCACCAACAACAATAGACACACCACCTAACTCTATCGATTTTTCCCCTAAATTGTAAAAGTAGCAAAAGATTTTCAGAAAACCATGATTTTTGGTTTTCTTAGGAAATTTTTCATGTAAAATATGAAAATGAAACCAAATTTTTTAAATTCAAAGTAGAAATATGGGTTTCTTAAAAAATCACACCTAAAAAACGAATTTTCTATCACTTTTTCAAAAGGTCAAATGAAGGTTTTGTTTCAAAGTTTTTGTAAAAGTACTAGAGAGGGCCTATTTCAATGCTAAGTAAAAAGTTTTGGGAAACTAAGAAGTTACATTTTGGGTAATTTTGATTTACCACGGATAAATAATTGAAATGCTTCAAAATGATGTGCCCTTAAATAATTTTGATTTGCATATGTTATAACAATGTTGCAATTGAGCTTTAGAGTAATGGACCAATCTAACAGAGTATGAAAATGGTGGAGTTAGTGTTGAAGCAATATGATTTGGTGATTTGCAAAGGCAAATGGGCAAGGTAGAAGTTTGGTTAGAACCTTAACTAGTTGAAAATATATATACTTAAGACTTGGTTAGAGGGTAAGTCAGAAGCTTGGAAGTTTATGTTGTACAATTTATACTATATTAAGCTATATGGTTAACTAAGATTATGTATTGGCAATATTAATTGCAAAATGGACAACGAACAAATATTTTGTTAAAGTCTTTTACTTTAAATTCAAAATGAAGTAAGTGAGGAAATTGGATCTAATAAGACTTATGCAGTGGATAAGATGGTCAGAAGTTAAAGCTGAAGGTACATTAGGAAACTTTACATAGAGAAGGTGAATCAAAGATTGAGTCAGAAGGTATCCTAGACAAAAGCTATCTTAAAAGAATGGTTTCAAAACCTAAACCATAAGTATAAGCAAACTATTAGTTTTATTTGTAATCAACATATAATTAACTTAGGTGTCGTATACTCTATGTTTAGTTGAAATGCTAGAGAAAGAGCCTTGGTGAGAAGCTTAAAGTTTGAAATATCATTAAATGGCCTTGGTAAGTGGATACTTGTATGTTAGAGTAGTTTTTATCTACTCATATGATCTTCTAACTTACTTTGCTACAACTGACTTAGTTAAGCTAGTATGTAAGTGCAATACATTGATTAATGAGTTGTGAAATGTTTTCCAACCTCTTTTTTATATGTTGTTAGACGAGTCATGTATGGATATTGATTGTGATGACTACAATTGTGTTGTTAATCAGCTATGATTGTTGATTGGGATCTAAATTAACTTGGATGAAAGTTAGGTACTAACTACTAACCCTACTTCCTAAGGTGTTCACCTAAGTGAACCCAGTAACAAGGTTCTAGTGATGAAAATATAAATGAAATGAAGTAAAAGCTTGACTATTAAATAGATGAGTAAATGATTTAAAAGGATTTATGGACCAAGTTTTATAAAATTGGGATTTTGCTTAAGTAAGTTTTATTTTAAAAACTTGGTTTTTGTCAAGTAAACGGTTTGGTTTTTAAAAGCCTAATTTTGTAAAGTAAGCAACTTGGTTTATAAAAACCGGTTCTTAAGCACATAGAAATTGCATAACTTCCACTAGGTTAAGTTCTTTTTTAGGTTCCTAGACATAGCATCCAGATGCCTAGGAATGTCAATTAACTAGATGGGCTTAGGCTTAGGTCAGGATATCAATATCGATATATGTTACGTGCATGAGTAAGACATATATTTGATGCATTGAACTTGCTTAGTTAGATGATAAAGTACCATAACTAGAATGATGATTTGCTTGAGTGATTGTGATGTGATACTACTTATGTTGTTATATATCTATCTACTCTCACTTCGATTATAATAAGCTAAGGGGATAAGTTGTGTTATCCTCTGGTGATGAAAGAAGTTTAAACGAGACACCACATTAGTGAGGCAAGAAGATTTTAGGATGCCAAGTGGAGTTAGTTTCTATTGAGAAGGAATAAGCAATTGTAGGATTTAGCTAAGTTCCTATAGGCAACACTTTAAGAAGAGTCAATATGTTATATATACGCTTCAATATAAAGTTTGTAAATGAAATATGTGTATTTCGTGATGGTTTTATGTATAATACAAGAGTTTGTAAAGATTTTTGTTGTGGTTTGTTATGTTAAATAAGGAGAGATTTAGAAGCAAGTGTTTTATGAAGTTGAATGACAAATTGAATATAAGTTTTACCTTATTCCTAAATCAAGCATGGCATAACAAACTGTCCTTTAGGCTCCAAATATAATATATATATACATATATATATATAAGTAGACTATCGAACCCAAAATTTTCCCGGTTTTTGTTATTTTTCTTAATCTGGTTAGTATTAAACCATAACCCGTTTAATACTAACTCTTAACTAAAAGCTAAGAAAAAACTTGGTTTTTTTAATTTTAAAACTGTTCAGAGTTACCACTTGACCAGAGTTACCACTCGACTAGAGTTGAGAAAAAGAGTTAAGTTATAATTAATTGGGTTGATTGGTTATAACTTAGCTACCAGTCTTTTGATAAAACAATTTTTAAAAAAAAACAATTTTGAAAACCAGATTTTTGAGTTTAGGGGCTAACTTTTTTAAACCCTTAATGGGTACCACTTCTAACTATCTTAATTTGAACTTATCTTCCAATAATACCCTTAAGAATAAAATCTATTCACATGCAATTAAGTCCGTTCAATTGAATATACAAAAAGGTGGAAAAACAAATTTTTATGTATTTTAAGTCGCCTCGTAGTTTCATACAAGTGCTTACGTATATATTATTTGGAATCAGACTTTCGTGGTTCATTTGATAAAATTTTAATGAGGTGGATTCATTTTAATTTTGAAAAAATTGTTGATTTTACATTTCTTATCCATTTGGTTTTGTTTAAGAAAAAAAACTTCCAAAAAGGGTCCTAATTTTTTTATTATTTTGTTTTCCAAAAAACTCTAAAAAGGCCCTAATTTTAAAAGGGTTCATTTATTTTTTAGAAAAAGGACTTTTCTAAGTGATGAACTTTTTTTTTTCAATTTAATTTTTATCATATATTTTATTATTTCTTATTTTTCATTCTTTTTTTTACTAAAACAAAAAAAAATTCTTCTTGTTTTATCTTTCTTTTTTTTTTCTTTTTTCGTTTTCTTCTCTCTCTCTCTCTCTTTTTTTTTTTCATGTACAGGCTTCTATTACAATAGAAAAATAACCCAAAAAAAAAAAAAAACACAACAACAACAAACATATCAAAATGGACAACACATAATAGTCACAAGGAGTCGAACTAGATAGTAGAGGTACGGGTTTGTTTAGTTGGAGGATACGGGTTAGTTAAGGCAAAATCGAGTTGGATTTTGGGGATCTAATCAGGTTAAAGCCAAGTCACGCACCAAAAAGGTCAATAAGGGTTGCTTCAAGGCTTGTTTTAGGCATCGAATCAATCGGGGCATGGTGTTTTTATGAGTATTCTATTAGGAGGGGAAGGGGGGTAGGGTTTGCTAAGTGCCTTGGCCTACTATGGCCAATTTGTGGTAGTTCATGTTTGGGCAATTGATAGCAATGATGATGGTCGTGTGTGGGTGTTGTTAGGGATGAACGAGTGGTTAGGCTTTAAGTTTTGAGATACAGTGAGTTTAGCCATATGGTTATTTTCGTACAATGAGCAACAATGGTGGTGGTTCAAGAGTGAGCAACTACAGTGGCTTGGGGTTTAGTGGTGACGGTGCTAGAGGTCGCAGCATCAAATGAAGGGGGTCGCTTTGGAAAGCTTGCAACTTCATAGTGTTACCCTATAGTTAGCTTTACTCAATTTGCTTTGAATGTGACTGTAAGTTAAAGAGAGAGTAAAGGATGAATCGAGTAGAGAGAGGGAGCTAGGTTACATAAGTTTGGACAAAATTGAGAGATGATTCTCGATGGGAACGATGCCGAAGGGTCCTCTTTATGCTGATCCCAGGTTGACTAAGAAGGAAACGACCATTAATGGTCGAATCAATCATGGTTTGGGGAGTTCGGGATTTGAAGAAGAAGATATGATTCTCTATGTTTGATTTATGTTTTACTTGTGTATAAAAGGACAATCTTCCCTTTTTTAGCACCCAGAAGCTTTGACCTTTAATTCAAGAGCTTGAATTGAGCATAATCAACATAGAGGAAAATTCAGATTTTTAAATTTTTCTTGATTTTCAATGTGTGTTTTGACCCTTTGAATGAATGAATCTGAATCTAGACGAGTTTTTGGGTTTAATCTAAAGTACTCCAAGCAATCTTTGTGATTTCACTATTAAATTAGTGAAATCATGTAGAAAGATTGATTAAAAAAGACTACAAAATGAGCACCCTATGTTGACTTCATACGAGAAAGAAAGCGAAAGAAATTTTTTGTGTTAATCAATCACCGATTGACACATGTCCAAAACATGCAAAAAAAAAATACAAAACGTGCCTAACATTTGTCATGAGATTCAAACCCAGGTCTCCTTTATATGTGTGTGTTTTTTCCATTAGGCTATTAACTTATGCCTTATCCAATTTCCAATTGTATATATGGATTAGATAAACCTAAGTTAGATTTAAATCTAAACTTAAGCCCAACATTCTCCTTCTCTTTTTTTTTTCTCTTTTTTTTATTTAACACCCAAACTAAAGCTAAATTAAAATTTTCTATTTTAAATTATTTACTTCTTATTCCCTTTTTTTTATAATTAATTTTTTTGTGTTTTTTTTTTTCTAAATTTTCTTTCTTTTTTTGTTTTTCTAAATTTTTTATTTTTTTTTTGTATTTTTTATAAATTAAGACCTTTTTTTCTTATTATAGAAATTTCTAAAATTATAGTGAGGATAAAAAATGGGGTATCTATGTAGACACTTAATAGGTGGGGTGTTACATAAATGGATCACCAATCATCATTAAAACACACACTTGAAGCTCTTCCTCTTTCTATACCTTAGCTCTCTTTCTCTCTCTCTTTAGATCATTACTCACTTATGCAAAACCACCACCCTAACTGAATTCGCTAAGTTCCTAGCTCTCAAACTCTACCCTTCTTCACTCTTACCATGCCTCTTAGCTCTACTACCAAACCTTAGGATTTGAGCTCATTTGCCACCACTTTGACCCACCATGCTCTAGTGCACCTGACATGAAAAGAGCACCAACGCGTGCCTTGCATCATTCCAAAACCCCCAATTACATTCATTACCCTCATCGATCAACTACTAGTACCAATTACATCGCCTAACAACTATTACCACTAACCACTTTTCGAAAACTCTAAATACACCATTTTGTACCATAAAACCCATACTAATGTCATTTTCACCAATGAATTTATCATGAAAGTGTAAATTCCCACTTTAAAAAATAATTGGAGCACCTTAAACTGACCACCCTAGTTGTTTGTTGCTAGCTTCCCTCACCTGTGACTCGAATTTGACCCATTAGCTAGACTCAACTTTATCTTTAACTCGCATCAAGCTCCTGAGCTCATGCCCAAGTTTACCCCCTTTTCTTTTTTCTTTTTTTATATTATTTTCTTTTTTCCTTTTTCTTCCTTTTTTTTTTCTTATTTTATCAAACCAAAAAAAGGGGGGAGAGAGAGAGAGAGAAACGAAAATAGGAAAACTAAGAAAAAAAAGAAAAAGTTTTTAAAAATATTTTCATACCCATTTTTGCACAAAACTTTAAATTTTTATTTTTTATTTTTCTTTTCTTTTTAGAAAAAATATGTCTTTTGTCACTTAGAAAAGTTATTTTCAAAATAAACAAAAGAAATATGCTCTTTTCAAAGTTAGACTTTTAGGACTTCTCAAAAAATAAAAATTAAATTGGAAACTTTTATGAGTGTTTTTTTAATAAAGATTAAACGGATGAAAGCATAAACCTTGCTATTTTTCTAAAATAAAATAAACTAATACACTAAAGTTTTCTTAAATTAAACTACGGAAGTCATATCCCTACTAAAGGGTATATAGACATCTATAAGTTAACTTAATAAAATGAAAAATTTTATTTTCCTTTTTTTTGCATGCAAATAAATCTTACTTTATCTTATGGTTCCTTCTTTTCATTATTCTCTTAAAATAATTCATCTTTATTCTTTCTTTTATTTGCAAGTTTGATTATTTTTGAACTTAAAGTGAATTTGAAGGATAATTATTAAATTTGGATGGTTAATGTGAAACTCGTTTAGGATTTAATAGGTTCACTCTTGAATTTAATATCTCTAGTTTTTAAAAATTGTTTTCAAAATTAGTTTTCTTGTAGACCAATGCCTAAGTTAGGAATGTTAAGATTGATCCATCCAATTGATTCTAACCTAACCCTATTTTCCAACCTCAATCAAGTTGCAATTCCAAATATTTTTCAATCTTTTAGAGAAAATCATATTTTCCTTGTTCCTTAATTGAGGGTTAGTATCGAATTAGGTTAAAGTTTGGTATTAACTAGGGGTTACCTAAAAATCAAAAGCTACTTAGGTAACCCATAGACCTTCAAGAACACTAAGATATAAGTCCTATCATCCACCTGAGCACATAATTGGCAACATATATTTTGAGGTAAGGACCAGAGCAAGTTTACAAATTATTGAGAATCATTTTGCATTAGTATCTGAGATTGAACCATGTACAATTAAGGGGGCCTTATCTGATACAAATGAGATCAATGCCATGCAAGAAGAAGTCATAGAATTGCAAAGAAATCAAGTGTAGACTCTAGTTTTAAGACCTAAAAATAAATCAATCATTCATACAAAATAAGTATTAAAAAATAAGCTAGATGAACATTGCAAATTATAAGAAGTAAGGCTAAGCTTGTAGTAAATGATTGCTCTCAAGAAGAGGGAATTAACTTTGATGAGACATATGCATTATGCATTAGTTGCTCGATTAGAAGCCATTAGACTATTATTAGCTTTTGCACATTATAAAGATTTAAGTCTTTTGAAATGGACATTAAAAGCTCATTTTTAAATGATTATATAATGGAAGAAGTATATGTTGAACAATACCCTAGGTCTGAGGACACATTTAAAGAAGATTATGTATATTAGTTGAAAAAGGCATTATATGGATTGAAACAAGCACCTCGCGCATGGTATGAAAGACTTAGTGAATTTCTCATTAAAAATGGATTCAAAAGATGATAAGTAGACACCACACTATTCATAAAATATTTTGACAATGATTTGTTAGTGGTATAAATTTATGTAGATGATATTATCTTTAGTCTTACTAATGAATGTTATTACAAAGATTTCTCTAAGTTAATGCAGGTTGAGTTTAAGATATCTTTAATGGGCAAATTAAATTTCTTCCTCAAACTCCAAATAAAACAAACAAAAGATGAAATTTTTTCATCCATTAAGAAAAATATACAAAACAAATCATTAAGAAATTTGAATTTGAAAGTGCTAAGGGAGCTACAACTCCCATGTTAGTGTCAATAAGGTTAGATATAGATAAGTCGGGTAAGAAGGTAAGTGACAAACTTTATAAAAGTTTAATTGGGTCGTTATTGTATTTAACAAATTCTCATACTTACATTATATTTAATGTATGCATATGTACTCAATTTCAAGCTAAACCAACTAAAACACACTTAGCTACAATAAAACATATCTTTAAATATTTATCTTGCACATCTAAGCTCAAGATCTGGTATCCTAAAAATCATTATTTTGAGTTGATTAGATAATATAGATAGAAAAAAATACATCTAGAACATGTCAATTTTCAGGGGACAAGTTAGTTTTTTGGTCCTCTAAAAATTAAAATTTTGTGGCTTTATCTATAACTAAAACTAAGTATGTATCAATTGGGAATTGTTGTATTCAAATATCATGGATAAAACAACAATTGTCAGATTATGGTTTTCAATTAAATAATGCACCTATAAAATGTGACAATACGAGTACAATTAATTTAATTGAGAATCTCATGCATCACTTATGTTTTAAACATATAGAGTTAAGGCATCATTTTATTAAAGACAATGTTAATAACAAGGACATAAATATTGAATTTGTATTTACTAATAATTAACTTGCTAATATATTTATAAAACCTCTTGATAAAATAAATTTTAAGTATATCCGAAATGAAATTGGTATATGTTGTCTTAAGTGATTTATGTTAGTTAAAATTATTTATAAATAAAAATAAGGGAAAAGATTAGCTACACATGTGCAACACATATGGCTTCCTACTCAATTTCAAAAATTATCTCCTTCATATCTTTAAAAAGTTTCCTTTTGTAGTTATCTTTTTATTTTTCCATATCTATTAACTTCCTAATCCAATTATTAATTAGCATGGCAAGTACATGATCATTTGTCTCCCTTAATTGCACTTTCTCTCTTACATCCTAACACTTTCTTTTTCCTTTCACCAATAAGTTAATAATCATGTCCTTTCCTTCTTTACTTACTCACTTGCATCTATCTGTGTGACTTAATCACTCACTCACTCTCTCTCTCTCTCTCTCTCTCTCTCTCTCTCTACGTTATAAATCAAACTTCTATATCTCAAAAACTTACATGACTCATCGAAAATCTTTTCAAATTCTCATAAAAGGACTCAAATAAAAAAAGGACCCAAGAATACTATAAAAAATCCTTACGAACTAGTTAAAGAATCTTCAGATTTAGAGGAAACCCAAACAAACCAAACCCTAGCCTAGCCTCAAACCAAAAAGAAATCAAAACAAGAAACCTCTAAGAAAAATAAGAAAAGTGACAAATCATCTAATGAATTGGTTAGATTTGAGGATATAGGAAAAAGGAAAGAAATGAGTGACAAATCTATTGTTGGGAGTCAAGGTATTGAGAAAAGGAAGAAGAAACAAAAGTTGAAAAAGAAGAAATTAGAAGATAAGTTAAAGGATGCATCAAAAGGTAAGGATGCATTAGTAGTTCGATCTAAAATCAAGGGTTCAAAGAAAAAGGTAACAACTTAGTCACCTACTATTTACTTGAAAAGAAAGTTAGATTATATCAAACCCTATGTCTTCGATTTCAATTACTTTATTGAAAATGGTTTCTAGTAGGATGGATTCTTGAATGTAATTGGTTGTAAGACTAATGCATTATGGATACTATTGTGTATGGGGAGTTAATTTATGAGTTTTATGAAAATTTGAACCTAACTAAGAGGGATAAATTGTGCTCAATAGTATTAGGAAGAGATATTGAAATTAGAATGAGTGATATCATCAAGTGCTTCAATTTACCTAATGTAAACAATGATGAAAAACTTATGGCCATGGGAAAAAGTCAAGTGTCCAATATTACAACTAATAGTAAAAGGAAAAGAGATGCAAGAGAAGTTTTTATGTTTGACTATAGGCTGCTGAAATGACTTTTGCATAAGCTAGTTATAAGCTGTACCTTACCTAAGAAAGGAAGCATAATATTATTTCTAGAGAAGATACATTGATCATAAATGTTATGTTAAAAGGGGAGAAAATAAATGTAGCTAGATATATCATTAAACGTGCTTTTCTAACTGGTACTAGAAAACCATATGGAAAACTTCTAATGAAGCTTCCCAAATATAAGAAGTAAAAAATTCCCCTTATAGCTGAGAGACAATTGCTTATCAAAGTAATTAGTGAGTATAATATTAATCATATGGGAATTAATGCAATTAACAAGATTTGGTATACTAATGATTGGGTCTTTTATGTGCATGAAAAGAGCAAGCTGCCTAAGTCTCTATTTGAGGGGGAGGATTCAAAAGAGGACTCAGAATGTGCATAAGAAGGTGCTGTAGAGGAAGAAACTAAAAGTAGTGAGGATGTTTTGAAAAAGGCTAAAGGGAAGAAGGCTGTGAAACTAAAGGAAAAGGAAAGTAAGATGTATGATCTAAGAGTTAAAGGAAAATTTCAAATTGATGAAGGAAAGAAAAGGAAGAGAGTGTCTGATTCAAATGATGAATAAGAGGATTCTAAAGACTGGCTAACAATAGGAAAAACTTTGAAGTAAGATCTAGTAGTGGGATTTCCAAGAAAGAGGTTGAAGAAATCATAGACAAGAAACTCATTGACTTTCCAAAGATGATGGAAAATTAGTTTGGAAAAGGGTCTAAGACACCAATTGTTGATGCTCCATCAATTACACTCATTTCCCAGATCACCATCACTTAAAAAACTTAAAAATCAATCAAAACTCCACCTATCACCTTCTCCACCTTCCAACATTATTTAGGCTAAAAAAATCCCTAAACAAACTCCTGATCTAACCCTTGCACAGGTTCCTACTCCAACTTCTAAATATGTTTCTAATCTTGCTCTTGATCAAACTTCTAATCAAGCTCTTGAGTCTGTTACTCAATAAGTTCTTGCTCCTGATCAAATTCATGAAGAGGACTTTGCTCCTCTACATATTCTAGAAAATGAAGTTTTCTATTTGCCTTAGAAGCTAGATAAGCCATCTCCTTCAGGGAGATTAAAAAAATCTTACCCTAAGAAGAAGAAGAATTAAATACCATATAATGTTGCAATTTTTATGTTTTCTATCATGATGAACTTTTCATATTTTCTGTTGAAATTTTTTGTGCTGGACTGGTATTATGCTTTCATTGTTCATGGTTTTTGTTGGACTGCTTTGGTACTTCGTGTTTTTGTTAAAAGATTCATTTACTTTGTTAGCTTTTCAAGTTACCTATGATGAATATTCTGTTTCAAATATTATTGCATTTATTTATATTACTTTTGGGGAGTATCTTATTAAGGGGGAGCAATTACATCTTTTTGAATGATAACATAAAGGGGGAGAGTAAGGATGACTTTGCTATACATTTTTTATTATTACATTCTCATTAAAATAAAAAGTTTAAAAATTATTATTACGTTGTATGCTTTACTTGAGGTTTTATTATTGTTAGATATCTCTCATATATTTTAATGATAACAAAAAGAGCTAAATGCTAATGAATCTTTAAGAATGCAGACTTATAAAAGGTTTTTCAAAAAGTTTAATTTCACAAAACTAAGTTGTATTCAAAAGCTTATTTAGAAGCTTTGAATTGATTAAATATAGACTAGTATGAAAACTTCTGAGATATCTTAAGAGAGTACTTCAGAAGTTTTCATAAAAAGAATCGGTACAACACTTTATAAGTTTATTCAGAAACTTAAAAAATAAAAGACTGATATTTTTTACAAGGTTGTTCAGAAAATAAGTCTGGAAATATGACGTTGAAAATAACTTTAAATCAAATATGAATTAATCAAGCTCTAGCTCCATTAGATTGGGTGTATTAGGAAAATACACTTAATCTCGCTTCACTCAATATGGAATTAAGATCTGTACGGATTATTTTTTAGTGAATTAATTTTTGAAAAATCAAGATATGTACAATGGATGATGATAAGGTTAAATCGGATTTTATCGAAATTCAAATCTTGAATATGAGTTTTATTTAGAAATTTCTATTAAGGCTTATCATCTCGACAATTTCAAATCAGAAGCAAATTCGATGGTTACTGATTTAAAGTTATCCGATTGAAGCAAGATAAGGAGAGATGATTTTGAAATTCAAATAATCAAGATCTTCTCTAAAAATATCTAAGGAGTTATCTCAAATACCTAACGGTTAGATATTTACAAAAGTAAACAAAATCTTCAGTTTTTAGCCGTTGGAAGATTTCTATATAAAAGAAATAGGATTCAAAATGAAAAACAACTACTTTAGAAAAATCTCTTACAAAAACAAAAGATTGAGATCAGATTATACCTTTTGAAAAGTCATAAAAAGTCCTTTAAATACTTATTCAGATAACTACATTGAAGCAAATGATTCAACATTTGTCATTTCTCTCTTAAGCGAAATTATTTGAGATTTATACTGTTGTTCTCATTTATAATCTGTAATTCTTATTTAAGTACTAAGACAAGTACATTTGTACTCTATAAATCTATATTAGCCTAGTTTGTAGAAATACTAGATAGGCAGAGTAGAGCGTTGTAAAGTCCATGTGTGAGAAATACTTGTAATTTTTGTGATTTAATTCAGTGGATCAACTGAAACAACACCGATGGAGTAGATCGAGTCCCTAGCAATGAAGCTACAAGAGAGTAATAGGCAAAAGGCTGAAGCTCTATAAAATCTCTGCTTGATATTCTCCTTTTTTACTCTTTTAATTTGTTTATTATTTGTTGCATGTTGAATTATTAAAATATCATTGTTCACCAAATTAACTTATTAATAGGAGTAATTTTTCTTATATCAAAAAAGTTTTAAAATGTTCAAAGATATCAATTCACCCCCCTCTTGATATTTTATACGAAACTAAAAGTTATCATAAAAAAGTAGGAGAATCTTAAGTTCTTTTCAATGTTTTGATAATAAAAAAAAAAAAAGCAGATATGATTTTATACAATTATGTACATTATCTTTGAGAAGCACGAGTTAAATGCATATTCAGTCTTCTAATAAGAAGATTGATTAAAGGATCAATCAAAAGTTTAATTAGAGGACAAATCAAAAGATCTAAAAATATAAAGGCCTCTTGAATAAAATAATAATGTGTCCGAAATCCACTAGGAGATTTTATTTTGATAGAAGGTCCAGCTCTATCTATCGAATATATTTGGGAAATATATTCAATATATTCCACAAAGTTGAATAAATTTATGTGGATTAATCTTTTAAAGACTTTATTATTTAAGGCTAAAAAGGAAATTTTCAACTATGCTACTTGAAGTATTTTCGTAATATTTCAAAATATAAAGGAGAAGTATTTTTCAAAATAAAAGGATATTTGACCAGAAAGTAAAGAAAGATATAAATTAACTTCAGAAAGATATAAATCAAGTTCATATGATTTGCGAGCTCATCATTTTAGCAAGAGAATATTTAAGGAAAGAAAAGGTTTTTTCCTTATAACATAGTCAAAGCTTTTTTTAGGAAGGATTATATACCATTTTCAAAGGTAGAGCAAAATCAACTTGTACACTTGAAAAATAAAGTAAGAATTGTGAGTTTATGTAGAAGCTCAAATCAAGGAAAGACCAAAATATTAAAATCAAAATATTGATTAGCCTTCCAAATATTTCCAACTAGCCTTTGCAAAGCATAAGTATATAAAGACGCGAGATCTGAAAGAACAATATAGAGAAAATACATACAAGTGCTATAATGGATTTTCGAAATCATTCTCAAGCCCTACAAGATCAGAAGATTAATTAGAGGATATACTATTTTACAATACATTTGTTTCGTTTTACATGCTTATTTCTTGAGGATCAATTATAACATTACCTCATTATTTTTCTTGTATTCTATTGGAGAGTTTGTTGTGTATAATGATAGAGACATTTGTAACTCTGTAGATCTGAGTGATTAGCTTAAGGTGAGCCTAAGTGAGTTAGAGCAGAAGACTTTGTGACTATAATCTCTTGAGTATTGTTTTATAGAAAGTAGATTGTGGAATGACTTCGGTAAGGAATGCTGGATCTCTGACATTAAAGCTAGAAGAGTGCAATAAGCATAAAGCTAAAGTACTATAATTGATTTGCCTAATCTTTTATGCCTACTCTTTATTTTTGTACATTTTATTTTCAATTTGCTCACTTACTTTCACATCATTCATATAAGTAATCAAGGGATCTTTATTTAAGTACAATTATAAGTTGCACAATATTCTCAAATTAAATGCCAAAAAAGTTTTTTAAACATGTTTTTATAAATATAAGCAAACACATCATTTTCATGAAAACATATTTTAAAGGAAAACAATTTACTCTAATATGTGATTTTTCTTGAAATAAAATGGTCGTAAATGTAAAATTGTCTTGAGCCTTAAATCTTTATTCTTCTTTCTGCTTCGCCATTTTAGCTTCCCCTTTCTTATTTGCTTATGGCTTAATATTTTTGGTTCAACAATATTGTCCTTAAGGCAATAGGAAGATGCTTGATAATTAACAAGGGGCAAGGTTTAGGAGTGAGCAGGTAACCCTGTCGTACATGGTATCTATTCAGATCCTACTCGATTGAATAGATTCTAGTAGGGTATTTAAGGCCACAATATAGGTTCTAGGTAATAATTTTCTAGAACTTATTCTCACAGGGTTAGTTAGGATACAGGTAAGAAGTCAGGTATCTTATACTCACTTTAGAACCTACACTTTAAAGCATATAAGTTACAAGTTTTAAGATTGTCACTCTACAAGTAATTAAATAAAATTAATAAAAAAAAGGATACTACCTTATCAAAATAAAGTAAAACCACAAAATGCTTATTAGTCTTTTACCTTCCATCTTTTGTTTTTAGTTTTTACTTCATCATCATTTTCTTTTTACTTCTTCCTTATTTGCTAAATTTATCATCTAGTAAAGTTTGTTTTCTATAATGACATAGTTTCTTTATTTTATATTTGACAAAAAGATTCGGTATTATTATTAGAGCGAAATATGATTTTCTTAATATATAAAGATATTATTTTACCGATGCATGTATCTTAAGGAAGAAAAATACTTTAGTTTGAATTTATATTTTATTTAGTTTTCCATATTATGTCTTTATTTTTCCGTAATTAATTGTTTGATCCTATATTATCATCACATCTATAATATAAATTATATAATTTTGTGAATCTTTTATTTACATTTTAATAATCTTCGTAGATCTAACGTTAAGTATGATGTTTACCGCTTTTATTTTTTAAAACGGTGTGCTTATTTTCTTAAATATCTATGTAATATGATTATTAGAAAATGAATATTTCATTTACATGAAGAATGTTTTGTATAATGATTTCATAAAAATTCATCTTTAATAATAATAGTTAAAGAAACATTTAAGGAAAAGAAAAATTAGTCGAAAATATACATCAATGTACTCCATTCATTGGCATCATTTAGAAGATAGGTTAAATTAAGCAATTGTTTTTGAAAAATCAAAGGATTAGGTTTTATTTTATGTTTCGAAGAAAATAACCATATTAAAATTTATAAGGAACATAAAAAAAATTACAAATTTTATAGAATACCATGTACAATCTATAGGGTACGAAGTACAAGATCATTTTAGGGTACTACGAGATAGGATACTAGAAACATGTACTCATAGAATATGGTACAAATAGAGTCTCATATGCTATTTACCTTGTACCTACTCACCCCTAGCAGGATTATGGACTCTAAACCCTTCATGCCATTATGACACACTGTTGATGGGTTATCAATTTCTATGGTAAAATATCCAATACTAAGGTTTGATGTATTTATCCACTTAGCTTAATAAGAACCTTAGGATGCCATCATCATCAAATCTATATCACCTAACTTTATTTTATTTTAATTTCTTAGTCCCTTTCCTTCTTTTATTTATTTATTTTTTTAAAGAAGACTTAGCAGATGAATTTATCCCAACTCTTTGATATAAGTTTTAGTTTTTGTTTCACCATAATGGGGGTGAAGTGAAGTTTATATAATGTTATTATTTGCATGTATGGAGAAAAGTATTATTCCATAAGTTGTTGAGTTTGAAGGCAAGTTTTGGGTTTTCATTTAGGGACAAACTAGGAGAACAAGGGTAGCCAAGCCTATCTTAATTAAGTTAATATTAAAATTATTAATAGGAAAATATTTAATTATTCTTGTAATTATATTGCATCTTATATATATTTAAATTTTTTATAAATAATAAATAAAATATTAATTTTTAAAGCTTAATAGGATGAAAAAAATTCTTTTTAAAAATGATTGGTACACTTCATAAAATGTTTAAAAAATAAACTTTGATCTTTTTATTATGCATATATACTAAATAAAATTTTAATTTTTAAAGCTTAATAGGATGAAAAAAATTCTTTTTAAAAATGATTAAGAATGATTTGTACACTTCATAAAAAGTTTAAAGAATAAACTTTTGATCTTTTTATTATGCATATATACTAAATAAAATTTTAAAAATTTTATGTTAATATATAAAAACTTATGCAAGTTTTGTTTTTAGTAGAAATATATTAGAAAAAAATATTTGGGTACAAAATTACTAGTACAACGGAAAAAAGCAAATTGATATAGATATAATTATTATATTATATTTTTTCATGATAACTTTATATAATTTTTTCATTAGCAATGTTAAAAAAAATATCATTTTCAATATGGTAGCGTTTGGTTGTAATAACTGAACTAGATAGAGTGAACTGGACAGGATAAGTATAAGGAGGACTAAACAGTGTAAGCTTATTATATCATACTTGATTTGCACAATATTGAACAAATAATTTTTTATAATATTTAATAAAAAATAATATTTATTAACTTAATATTATAACATTAAGAGATATTTTTGGGAATGCAAAATATTTTTTTTTTGTTTAGTAAATTTTGTTTTTGTTCAATAACTTCTATTTTTGTACCATGGTGCAGATGGAATAAAATTTAGTTATTTTATTTAGTTCATTAACTTAGTTTTTATCTAGTTACCAAGTAAATTTATAAACCAAATATGAAACAAAATTTTTTATCCAATCCAATATTACGAAGATTGCGCAACTATACGATACTTATAAGTTATTAACCAATTAGTTATACAATAATTCACATTCATTTTCGCAACAATAATTGTAAAAGAAATTAACTAAACTAAATCATACATTTAGTATTATTTATCAATAGTTAAAGTATAAAAGGATAAAATGCCTTTTAAGTAATAAATGTATATAGAAAAGGTAAAATGACAAACATGATAATTGAATCTAAGACTTCATGCTTATGGAATTAAATACTTGACAGTTAAATTATATCTAATTTCATATTATATTTTGTTCTTTAAAATATATATTTCCTATATATTTTTTTTCTTTTTTCAAATGTTAAAGTTTAATTTAAAAAACCGAGACAGTACATGACCCCTGAAACCGTCCATGTTTTCATCTCTCGTTTATGTATTGTTTTTGCCATTAAAGTTTTGCTCTCCAAAGTTTTGGGCTTTTATCTCCCTCTCCATGCTGTTCTCTCCTACTAAAACAATAAAGGGAGTAAATACCAAAAGCTAGTTATTTGTGACAACCTAATGAAGCAGGAAGAAGAAAATCAGGGAGGGTCTTAAATTTTTTCCTTTTTATGCTTCATTTCATTTTCTTATTTTATTCAATAAAAGTGCTTTATTTTGCAAAATTGAGAGATCCACACAATTATCTAAGTTGTTAGAAATAATGGTGCAATTTACCCTTTTAAAAAATTGGAAAACTTTAACAAAACTAATAATTTAACTTTCCACATAATTAGCTTGCACACTATACTCTTTTAGGCTTTAAGGATCATTAACTTGCACTTCAAAATTGAAAGAATTAAATGAAAGATGAAGTTAAAAAAAAATGGTGAAAAATGGACAAATATTGAAGAAAGTGGATATAATATAATATCCCAATAGGGATTATTTTTATTACTAATATAAATCATATTCAAGTCATATGGTTATTTTATTGTTTAGCTTTATAAACTATTAACAGTTAATGTATTCGCGTTACATGTGCTAAAAATACAAAATAAGAAGAGAGAGAAATGTAGGTTTAGTTAGTAAGAGAGTACAGAAATATGAAAAAAAGTGTGGGAGAGAGAAAAGAGAGATATAAGTGTAGTTAGTAAGAGAGTGTGAAGTAAAAAAAGTCAGAGAAAGTAGAGAAATGAAGAGAGAGAAAAAAGAGTAAGTGAATATATTTATTTATTAGTTATAATTATAATAGTTTATTTTATTATTATTATTTTTTATTAAATAATAATAAATAAAGGATAAATATATAATTTTAAGAAAAATAATTACTTAAAGTTCTATTTACTTCAATAATATAGATAATACGATGGTTGTCTATATATATAAGTATTCATTTATGTTTATATTAGTAAATGACATATTCTACATTAGAGAGAAAAACGTAATATAACTAGATTTATATTTTAAAAAATTATATACATATTAGAGGGTATTATATTTAATTTTTTTAAAGTTATATATTTAATATATATAATTTTTTGAGAAAAGGGTTCTCTTTGTGTGTGTGTGTGTGTGTTGTGGGGGGGGGGGGGGGGGGTGTGTTGTTGTGGGCGTTGCGGTCGTGTGTGGGCGTGGTTTCATATTTAAATTGGAAAGCAGCCACTGCAGAAAACATAAATAAGAGGACGCATAAACGACTTTTCTGCCATGCCTTGACATTTTCGCTTCCCTTAAGTAGGCCTTTCTTCCTCTCTCTCTCTCCCTCTCCCTCTCCCTCTCCTGTCTTGTCTTGTTCAATAGTGAACACATGTATTAGCTCTCTCTCTGGACATAGCTGTAGTTTGCTGTTACAAAAACAACTTCATCTCTCTCCTATGTCTATTATGTTAACTATCACTAACTCTAACTCAAAAAGTCTTTGCTTTCTCTCTGATCGGTGAGTTAATTTTGACTCGTGTCTAAACTTATGATATCACTTAACCACTATTCATCGTTAAAAAGCTTTGATTTTTCATATTGCATTTCGACTCTTGTTCACGGGTTTCGTCGATTCTGCTGTTCTCTGCATTCATGACATGTTTGTTTGCAATCTTCAGATGCCCATTTCCAGATTTTATATCGAATCTGTTCTTTTCTCACTTCAAGTTCATTTATTTAAATTTAGACATCATTTTCTTGAGTTTTTGCTGGTTGCTTTGTCTTCTGTTAGTGTTTTTTTCAACTTGTATACTTTTATAGTTGATATATTTTTTGAGGAAAATTTGTACTAAGTTTAATGTGTCACAAAAGAAAACGAAGAAGAAGAAACTAAACTAGAAAGGAATGCAAGTATATGGACATTCTTGAACTTTGGAGACATATAAATGAAAGCTGCTATATTTTTCAGTTGTTAATGTGAAGTTATGCATGAATCATTAATACGCACCAGCAGCTTCCGTAATCTTAGTAAAAGTTTGGTCGAAATTTGGAATTGATTAGGTCTTCATTTTTGAGTCTCGGGTGGATCAGATTCTGTAGTGCTTTGATTCATAAGGTGGGCAAGGATTTGATTCAAGTGCAAATTAATTAATTCCATTTGATTGAAATATGGTGTTGTGGAACAATATATAGTATATCCTATAAATTCCATTTCTGTAGCTTGATCTATTGGAATGTAGAAGTCACATGCAGGCCAAAAATATCAAGAGTTTCCCCAGAACTTGCCTGAAAATAATTTCCCCATCCTGCGACACGATAAAGTAACTGTTTGATTTTATGTTGTTAGTTTGTTAGGGTATGTATAGTTTAATTCATAATAAATGTAAAGATTTGGTTTCAGTTTTAATTAGTTGCTTTCATTTGATTGAAAAATGTTACTGTAGAATACCATATTTGAGATTCATTTTCAATACTTATGGCTCATGATTGTGAATTGAAATCCATATTAGGGTAAAAAGTATCAGAGATTTCCCTGAACTTTCTTTTAAAAATAGTCGAAAATCCAATATTTTTTTTTAAAGCTTGTTTAGTATATTCTCTTCCTTGTATTATGTTCTTTTTTTCTTTTTAAATAATTTTGTTTTCCTGCTTCCTTATTTGGTTCGCTTACTGATGTTTTCTTCAATTTCCCTTTTCTGTACAGTTAATATCAAATAAGCTTCAGAGAGCTTACCAAAGATAAATATATAAATAAATAAATATACTTCAGTGATGTGAGCTGCTCAAAAGGATGTGATTCTTTGATTTATTTTTGGAAGTCATATATTTAAGTCTGTAATCAACTTTGTTTAGTTATCAGTCATTCAAGAAAAACTATGAGCAACGGCTGAAAGATGGACAGGTTCAGATTAGACTTACGGTTTCATCCTTCTGGATCAGCACAGTCGGAAGAGTCAGCTCTGGATTTGGAAAGGAACTGTTGTAATAATCCAAATTTGCCTTCTTCAAGTCCATCTCCTCTTCAACCTTTCGCTTCTGCTGGTCAGCATTCTGAAAGTAATGCTGCTTACTTCTCTTGGCCCACTTTGAGTCGCTTGATAGATTCAGCTGAAGACAGGGCAAACTATTTCGGGAACCTTCAGAAAGGGGTTCTCCCGGAGACACTTGGACAATTACCATCTGGTCAGCGAGCCTCTACATTGCTTGAGCTGCTGACAATTAGGGCATTTCATAGCAAGATCTTGCGTCGGTTTAGTTTGGGAACTGCAATTGGTTTCAGAATTAGGCATGGGGTATTAACAGATATTCCAGCTATCCTTGTCTTTGTTGCACGAAAAGTTCATAGACAATGGCTTAACCCAATCCAGTGTCTCCCTACAGCTCTTGAGGTTGTATTTTGGTTCTTTTGGATTAACCTTTGTTTTTGTATACATATCATCGAGATTGACAAGCTAAAGAAGACAACGTGCTACAGCCAAATGTGTGTAGATTCATTGGCAATCTCAATAAGCCTTCCACACCATTATCTAGATTTTTGTTTTATTAATCAAATACTATGTTTCATTCAATAACGAACTGCAATTTTGAAAATTTGGTGTTTTTAACTTGGGATTTAATTGACCAAGGTTTGGGCCTAATAAATAGATCTTGACAAAACTTATCTTTCAGGAAACAGATAAAGTGGAATAATAAACATTAAACCCAAAATGCTCAATTCATGCTGATAGTTGAGCTTGTTTAGAAGAGCACATGCCTTAGATATTGCATTCTAAGAATCTAAATAGCTTTATCACTGGTGGACAGGGACCGGGTGGTGTTTGGTGTCATGTGGATGTTGTGGAATTCTCTTATTATGGTGCACCTGCCCCTACTCCAAAAGAACAAGTATACACAGAGCTTGTAGATGGTTTACGAGGGAGTGACCCTTGCATTGGTTCTGGCTCTCAGGTAACATTCTCCTTCCTTTTGTTGCAAAAATTTTATGTTTTGCTGCTAAATTTTGCACCTCTCATCAAATGGAAAGATTGAAAACGTTAAGCTTTCAGTAGCGGTTGTGACTGCACATGCAGTTCTCAACTTCCAACTATTGCTTTGTTTGTGCACAGCAACGGGATGTTAAATTTGTCATCATTTTTCATCTATAGGTGCTATCATTGCTGCAATTTCTTGTTACCTTAAATAATATTCTTAAATAGGTGTTCTGGGATTTTCTGCCATTACATAAAAAAGAGGCTACCAAAGGGACTTTTTTTCTTTCAACTATGGTCATGATCCACTCTGCAGTTAATTCTACAACTCCAGATCAATCTAAATATCATGTGATGATTATGTTTTATTCAATGTATATTCTACAAATAAGCTTCCATTGGCCAGCTGGGGGGTCCTACTTGGGCAGCCTGTAATAATATTCATGTTAGATGCTGGTGGAATGAGTGAATGAATGGAATCACTTCTTAGTTCATACTAGTAGGAGCTAACGTTTGTGATATAATATGCTCTATATGGCTGTTAATTAATTGTCACTATCAGCACTGTACTGCAGGCATGTGTGTAAGTGGTGCTACACAAACTAGAGCTCATATTTTCCTGATCAATGGATGGTACAGTCCTGTAATGTTTTGATCAGGCGTATCTAAATATTTATGCACATAGAGAAATTGCTTTTATCAATACGTTGGCAGGTCAATTAGATTAAAGAATCTTGTAACATTTAAATTTAGTTTTATGTAACATACGAAAAATGACATCTAAGACTTTGTATCATGTCTCAATGTATTACAATAATTGTAAACCTTGTGGTAGAATGTGGCAGCATAATTTCTTATTGTTCAGAACTTATGTCCTTTTCACTTTTTGGCTGATTACCTCGTTGACTTAAAAACCATTGTATGAGACTAATTAAAAGCCAAGAGCTATGGAGCGGGATCTTCTGGTTGGTAATATATGAAAATGCAGACTTGTTACAATTAATTTAGTGAAAACTTTAGATTAGATATGGAGAATCTAATGTATTATTCACATAGTTAAACACTTCTAGAGTTAAAGTTTGGATAAAATATCTACTTGGCCCCCCTTACATACAAGGAGAACCAATTTGGTTCCTAAACTGATGTTTGGTCCAGTTAGATCCATGAATTTGAAAATGGACCAAGCAAGTCAATTGAATTGCCTAAATCTCAAAAATTGTTTCATATTTTGATGACCATAGTGATTCTGCCAGTTGTCCATCATTTTTTCCTCAAAAAGTAACACTAGTCCGCCTATTAATGATCTTGCTCTGGCTTTTCGAATTTCTAATAATTTGTGCACTTTAATGGCCTAAGGACTTGTTTAAATCCCTCCTAAAGTTCAGGTCTTACTTCACCCATTACAAGGTCTGGGCATAATTATAAAAACTGAAATTGATGGGCCAAATATGTCTTTGAATTTACTAATCGTAGTTTGATCCAATCTTGTTGAGTTGGAGCATGTGCTTTCCTCAAATTTTATCAACCTTAGTTGGTAATAGCACTAAATACAACCTCATGGAGAGCATTAATCGTTATACTCACTTTTCATTAATTGTTGGATGAACCATACATTCTTAAGTGTTGCTTTCTACTTCAGCATTATATAAAGAATGTCTTATAGATTTTTATGTATATTGAATTTAGCTCTACAACTGGTTGATCTCAAAGTTTGTGCTCATAGATTGTTGTGAGCTTTTTTTATTTGTCATAAAGATTTATCACTTTAAACTCTTGCTCACTTGTTGATTGGGACTTTTAACTGAAACTCATCAAGTTGACAAACTAAAGTAAGTGTGGCACAAAATGACCATCCAGGGATTTGAACTCTTGACCTTTTGCCCTGAAAATATGTCTTGTTTTGATCAAAATGTGTAGGGTCAAGCAAACTCTGGGATAATATTATGTTAATTAATTAAAATATGGAAAATACAATATGGCCCCACCATAGACTTATTCTAACAATATATTCTTATTCTAAGGTACAAAAGTGTTGGCTTAGTCACAGCCATAAAACACATGTTCCCTGCAATTGCATTACTCAATAAAGAGTGGAACTACGTGCATCTATTTATGCCATTGGTTTAGTCAATTCTTAAGATTGCTAGATGGATACATCAAGTTACCTGGCTGAATAATTCAGTTAATTGTTCAAGATATGATTTGTTTAGTAATCTGCCTTTAGCAGAATGTCAAGCTTGACTTTCTTGAACTGAAGCATGTGCATCCATAAAAAGCAAGGAGGAAAAACTGCATGTGTGGAGACTCTTTTAACTCTTAAGGAGATGTTTAACCAGTTTATCATTTGAAATAAATTCCACTTCTCGGAATGTGTTTCATTTTTGCAGCAACTTACTGGATACTTGTCTGTCTAGTCTTTATAGGATTTTAAATTCTGATTAGTTGTTCATTTGTCCTGTTAAGTAGATGGAATGAATTTTAAAACTGTCCAACTTTCTTGGAGTATTGATTCTCTGTCCAGGTTTCATATATTTGCTTAATGCTTACTGGTATAATTGGTCTACCTCTTTTCTGGAAAAGTGGAAGTTTGAGTGCATATTTTAACTGCATTGAATTTCCTATTAACCAGGGCAGGTAAGACAAATGGTTAAGTTTTCCCATTTTTGACTTGTGTTGCATCATAAGAGTGCAGAGTTTGGCATTTATCTTAATAGCTTTCTGCTTTTAGGTTTTGTAGGCCTTTTCTCTATATAAATTTAATTAGATCTTTAACGTGCAAATATTTACTTCTGTTGTGTTTGTTCTTCGTGTCCTAGGTTGCTAGTCAAGAGACGTATGGAACTTTGGGTGCTATAGTCAAAAGTCGAACAGGAAACCAGCAAGTGGGTTTCCTCACAAATCGTCATGTTGCTGTTGATTTGGACTATCCAAATCAAAAGATGTTTCATCCTTTACCTCCTAGCCTTGGACCTGGGGTTTATTTAGGTGCTGTGGAGAGGGCCACTTCCTTCATAACTGATGAACAATGGTATGGCATATTTGCCGGCACGAACCCAGGTAATGCAGATGGATTAAATGAAACTGAGTAGCATCAGTCCATCATTACTTTCTCTAGTATGTGTACTTTTACAGTAAAAAAGATGATGTTTACATAAATGTAATTGGATACCCTAAAATATTTTGGAAAATTGATGGTTTGAAAGTTAGACGTGTCATTTACCTGTCAAAAAAAAAAAAAAAAAAAAAGAAGAAAGTTAGACATGGTTCTTATTTGTCATTTGGTATCCTAGTTTTGAATGAGAATTCATTATCTTTCATTCACTTTGATAAGCTATCTATATTTTTTTATAAGTGGGATATTATATTTAGATTAAAAAAAAAAAACAATTTCCTCTTCATAATTCAAACACTTGATGGTTGACCATGGTTTGCTTGGCAGGCAGTCTTTTCTGGCTCTTAGAAAGAGTGTAATTAGGAATACTGGCTAAAAGTTCGATGACCTGTTTGGTTTCTTCTGATTTCTTGACATTGCTTAGGGGAGGATGATATAATAGCTATCTTGAGTTCTTAAAAGTTGCTACTATAGCTTCCTGCCATGTTTATCTGAATTTAATTAGCTTGCAGTATTAGGGATCTAACCATTAATTTAAGGCAGAATACAATCGTATAAGCCCCTGAACTTCATCCATTATGAAATTAAGCCTTTCAACTTTTGTGCTATTAGCCCATTCTAGTTCATATTTGCTCAAGTTGGCCCTTGAATTTTTTGACCTTAACAAATTGAATTTTTTTGCTAATGCAATCTATAGACAAGCACCAGTGAGTTCCGACTTTCTGTAGGAAATCATTCCCGTGTTTCATTCTTTTTAAGATATTCTGTTCACATGTTTAAGGTATCGTGTCGGCATTTTATTGAGGGACTGCTTAATTAGAATTATCTTTATGAAATTGAAGCTTAATAAATGTTGCTGTTAGCAAAATCTGCTAATATTTTAAATTCAAAAGTACATGGGCTAAATTTCACATGACCAAAACTCAAGGACTATTACAAAATGGTCAAAATCCAGGTTTTCATTTCTACAATACTTCTTTCAATTCTCTCTCTCCCTCTCTCTGCGATAATTCTTACAACCTTTTTTATTAAGCAATAATGTGTTGTCTTTGCTACAGAAACATTTGTGCGAGCAGATGGAGCCTTTATACCTTTTTCAGAGGATTTTAATGTGAACAATGTAACTACCTCAGTTAGAGGAGTCGGAGAGACTGGTGATGTCCATACTATTGACTTGCAATCTGCTATAAGCAGTCTCATCGGAAGACAGGTGGTTAAAGTTGGAAGGAGCTCTGGTTTGACCACTGGAACCATAATGGCTTATGCACTTGAGTACAACGATGAAAAAGGGATATGTTTCTTGACTGATTTTCTTGTTGTTGGTGAGAACCAGCAGACGTTTGACCTTGAAGGTGATAGTGGAAGCCTCATTCTCTTAACAAATGAAAATAACGAGCAGCCACAGCCAGTTGGGATCATTTGGGGTGGGACTGCAAATAGGGGGCGCCTAAAACTAAAGGCTGGCCAGCCTCCAGAGAATTGGACTAGTGGAGTTGATCTTGGGCGCCTTCTTGACCTTCTTGAACTTGACCTCATAACAACCACTGAAGGTCTTCAAGGTTTGTGCTTCTGCATAGTCCTTTTCTTTTTATACATATTTTATTTACATAAGTTCTTGTGTTGCCTTGTGTGTGAGATTTGAACTGGTCATATCAAGAGAAACTTGAGGAGTCATCAATGGAATTAGTAATTGTTGTGAAAATCCAGATACTAGTATGATATGAGGTTTTATGTTCTGAACTTTAACATGAGGTAGCTGGTGAAAAGAATCTGCCTTTTAGTTAATATAAGAGGCCAAGTAAATTGCAATGCCTTATTTTATCATCCTTCATTTTTTTGTCAGTATTTTACATTTGGGAAAATTACACTTCAGGTCCTCAAGGTTTTACCATTTTTCTATTTGAGTTCTAGACTTGTTTTTTTTGGGATAGGTTACACTTTTTTTTTTAATCCAAAGGTTAGATTCACAAATCACCCCCCCCAGAAACCCCTCTGCCCACCTTCTATTTGTTCAAGTCCTCAAGGATTTTAAATGTCTATAAATTAAAACTTCAGTTAACATTGTTAACTTTGCCATTCATATTTGATATGTGGCAACACACAATTCTTTCAAATAATTAATTTAAATTAATAATATGATTAAATAAAACATAAGTTGGATAAAGTAAAAAAAATTGAAAAATAAAAAAAGTAAAGAAAAGAAAAAGAAAAAAGGTAGAAATCTTGGAATGTATACATACATATTAGCTACCTCTGGACTAAGAGGTGGCAGCACTGGTCACAAAAGATCTAGTAGATACAACCCATATACAAAAGTAGTTTGTTTAACTCACTTGTGATGGGTGGCCACCCAATTAGATGCCTAAAGGCTAGGGATGGTTGGACTAGCCACAAAAAAGGAAAAAGAGTAGCAAAACCTGATTGGGATTGAGTTTCAAGCGGTTTTTCTTTTCATTTTTTTTCTCTTTTTAATTTGTGGTGGTGGGTGGCCACCCACTTTTGTATGTTGGTTGCATCCCACAAGATTTTGGGTGGCAAATCCAGCCACTTCTTGGCCTTGGGGTGCCTAGATCTTTTTCTTATAATTTTTCAGGTTGCTTTTATTAATTCGATTTTTTGAAATATTTTATTATTACAGGTAATTTATATATTTTTTAATTATATTATCTATTTAGATGATTCTGTACTGCCATGTGTCAAATGTGGACGGAAAAATGATGAGTATTGACAGAAGTCCTAATTTGTAAATGTTTGGAAACATAAGAATGACATAAAATATAATAACGAAAGAAGATTCAAATAGAAAAGTGGTTGAAAGTGAAAGACTAAAAGTGTATTTTCATTTATATTTTGAAAATTGCTAACATTTTAAACTAGGGGCAAAAAAGAAAGAAAAGGATAAAAAAGGTGAATGCCTATATTAAGTGGTTATGAATTGCTTTAATTACTGATTCAATTTTTTGTACTGATGTCTGACACGAATTTACACCTGAACTTTGCTTATCTTTGTTAATGTCCATATGTAGTAGTTCTTTGATGTCCATTCTTCTGAGCTGATCTTTATTCGTTTTTTTGGGGGGCAAATATAGCTGCAGTTCAAGAGCAAAGATATGTCAGTGCAGCTGGAATTGATTCTGCAGTAGGAGAGTCATCTCCTCCACACAGGATGCTTTCCAGGGATAAAATTGAAGAGAAGATTGAGCCTTTCAATTTGAACATTCAACAAAGTCCAGTTGAAGATGAGCCCTCACTAGGGCCAAAAGAAGGGTTTGAACATGGAGAATTTCATGTTGAAAATGCAACAGAAGTAGCCTCTAATGTAAAGCGTCAGTTCATGTCAAGTTTCCCTGAAAGGTCTTCTCAGCAGCGAACACAGAGGGAGGCAATCCCAGAACATAATCTTTCCACCTTTTCAGGTAGTACCAATGGAGAGATCTCTGTGTCAATGCAGTTAGGTGAGCCTGAAAAAAAGAGGGGAAAGCAGTCAAATTTACTGCAATAGAAGTGGATGAAACTTACATAGTAGATAAAGAATGTGCCTACATTGTGCATGGTTAAAACCTTTTACTGAGAAGGATATATGGATCATCATTTAGGTCTTCTGGATCAAATTCTTTGTTAAGATTATCTTGCAACATGAAGCAGTACTTAAGGTATGAATTTAGTTCCTGGAAACTGCCAGAAGATGATATTTTTATTCTTTATCCATGTCATGCTCTACCAATGTATCTTTATGCCTTATATTAGCATTGGATGTCATATACAAGTCAAATATGGGATCAACCCAAAAAGAAATTTTGAGGAAACTCTGTTTTTTTCCCTACTATTTTATGTTTGTTTATTAGCAGTAATTTGTACTTCAGTACCCTGGAACCGTAATGCGACTAATGATGTAACTTCGTCTATTTTTCTGTCCATGTATGTACCTACTTGACCCTGTTAAATAGGTCACGGATGTCATAAGCAGTCTAGAAGATGAAATACAACTTTCATAATGGGCTCTTCTGCTGCTTGCCGATGACATGTTCAAGCCATGGTGGTATCACTGAAATTTTGTCAACTTCTAGTGATCAAAAGATTCAGGATATCAATCACATCTCTGTCATCCATCAACGAGGTGTTCTCGTTCCAGTATGGACGATGCTACCCAAAGAGTATGATATTGCATTCTTTCAATGCATTGGCTTTGCCTGGACGCGTTTCTGTAGTCAAGTGTTCTGCTCCTTTTGTGTGCACATGTATATGCATGAAATAAGCGTTCTACAGGAGAATGCTCTTGATGACAGGCTAGCATTCTCTCATTGATGTCCCAGCATATGAAATATAGTTGGCATGATAATGCATTATGATATTATGAAAACATAATGGCTAGTTTCAAACCTTTTCCTTTTGACACGTACTTTCCTCCCTTTCCATATGAAATTAGATAATGCGTGCAACATTTTAACTTGAGTATAATTGCTTCGATGCGGGCTTCGCCATACCAAAGCCTGAGCAATGTATATTTTATTGAGAGACCTTAAAGAAATTATGCTGTTTTGGGTTTCATCTGGGATAAACCAATACTGTCTGGAAAACATTCTGCATAAAACTCCAAAAACAGAAAAATAAGCCTTTTCAAAAGTAAT
Source organism: Lumnitzera littorea (assembly GCA_024138015.1). Taxonomy (NCBI): domain Eukaryota; kingdom Viridiplantae; phylum Streptophyta; class Magnoliopsida; order Myrtales; family Combretaceae; genus Lumnitzera; species Lumnitzera littorea. Next base: position 54,726,200 of record JAMXBB010000012.1, on the reverse strand, counting down.
ATAAAATTCATGTGTATCGAAATGGAATGTATGATCCATGATTTGGACAAAGGATTCATTGAAATAGGGTTTAGGTAATGAAATACAAAGTATTGTCAGTGTCGTCTTATTCTTTAGTTAAGACGCTGTGGACTTGGCAGGTTGGAGGTAACATGTCATGTCGGTTGATTTTAACGGCGACTTTGAATATGTAAATGTAAATGTAACGTATGTGCTTTATTCAAAATTAATTAGAACTTAACATCGCCTATATGTATCGATCCCAAATACACATACATAATCGTACTCTTGACGATGATGATGATGACAGAACTTTCCATTAAAATAGGTCGAAACTAAAACTAAAAAGCTTAAATTTATATGATGTGGAGTGGTTTTTATATTTATTCTTAGAATTTACTCTATTATATAAATTAAGTGTTTGATCGAAATGTATGAAGTAGACGAGATATTTAAACTTATGATCTTCTATTTCTATACCATGTTGAATTGACCATAAAGTTGATTTCTTCACGATATTTAATGTGAGAACTTAACTGACAAATGTGGTGTGCTTTAAGCAATCAATAGGTTCTGAGTTTAAACTCTTAGGTCAAGTCGCAGCAATGCTAAACTCAATAGAATCCCTTACCATAGAAGATCAACTTGAGCAATTGAGAATTTTAGATTTGGACTAGCAATATCCCTATTCACTGCAATACCTTCTGAAATTCCAACATAAAAATGTATGTTATTTAGAATGTAGCAAGAATAAATTTGCGGTTTGTTTCTTACATCGTTAAAATGATCACGGAACAACAACCGTTGAAAAGGATAATTTTCCCCTCTTTTGAACCTCAATTTCAAGGGAAGAATCCACCGTTGCTAGAGGCATGATCTTAACTCCAGCAAGAACCATGCCTCCCTTCCACCAGCTTGTCTCAGTCTCAAACATTCCAAACACCACTGTGACAGGAACCTTAGGTTCTTTTATGGGAAATTTACCACCCGAGATCTCATGCCATACCTCTTCTTTCTTCCTATACTCCTCTAGTTTTACCACTTTATCTTCATTCACAACCCCATTTGATTTGCTCCTGAATCTTATTGGGGCTGAATGCCATCCGAATGCATCAGGCCTGAACTTGACAATATAGAATATTTCATACTCTCCAGCTTTGGGACGATCAAAATGTGCCTCTCCTGTGACTTCGATCCAGTTCACTTGGTGGAGCACAACGCCGTCCTCGAACCCTGTTTTCCTAAATCATACCAATGCCTTGTATCACATTGTAAGTTATTGATGAAATGACAAAGGTTTGCTTATCCTTTTAAATAAGTTGGTTGAGAGTTCATAACGTTTCCACTAGTTATCAATTACATAGGATGTTAGGAGAGTACTAACCTCGCATCTTTATCATGGAGTTTGATCCATTGCCAATAACGGTTGTCTTTCCCCCATATAATGCTCAGAGCCTTGGCAGGGACTTTATATGCCGTTGAATATTCATCATATATCGTCAATGATCCATCCTGCAAGGAAAAAAAAAAAAAATTCATACATTCTTACTCAATGTAAATTGGATTGTTGACCTACATCATGAACGTATCTTGATTCAGTTAACTAGCAGGCTATATATGAGCAGATGCTTTAATCTAAGTTAGTGATGGTGGTGGTGGTGGTGGGAGGAAGAACACAGAAAGAAGTACATCGAAGTTTGAAAGCGAATGTGTGTTAACTTGTTAAGGCATGAAAATGAGCAAAGCTTACACCCATCCAATGAGGTTTGGAGTTATTTCTTCTCGCAGAGTCCATATGATTTGCTCTTGGATTTAATAGGTACTGTGTGAACTTCAACTTACATTCCCAATGGTTCCAAGTTGCTTAAAGAGGTTTTTCTCTGGAGAGTTGCGTATAATGACCGCAAAGAATATTTGCATTTTCCTTTTTTTGTCTTTTTCCCTTAAAAGCCTTGGATTGTTCTTGTTCCTTTATTTTTCCCCTACCCTTCTTGGCCTCGTCCCTGTCTATGAGAAAATTGATGGAATATTTACGCCTTCCCGAGCAGAGGACCCTGGCGCAGTTTCCTAAGCTGAAGAAACTCACTTGTTTTTTTTTATCTGCTTCTTCTGACATGCTTTTTAGCAATTTTGCGACCATTGAATAATTTTATAATGTTGTTTTAGTTTAAATAGGTAAGAATTTTTTCGGTTTGGTATACCGTTTTAATAAGATTAATCTAGTTTTTTATTATATTATAAATTTAATATTCATTAGATTTGAATGGTTGAAAAGACAATCAGTTTATTGGTTTAAAACTAATAAATATCAAATCAAATATTGAATAAAGGATGAGACCAATCTCGTGAAAAATATAAATAGGATTACATAAAAATCCTAAATATATATATTATAAGTTATATAAATAATATAAATAAATTTTAGGAATTTTATTTAAAAAAATTTAGGATAAAATAGAAAGATTCTTAACAATAAAAGGTTTTTAATAAGTTAACGTGCCATCTAAAAATTCGAAATAAGTTTCTTCAGATTAAAAATGGCCTAAGAGGACGATCACTATTAATTAACTATGCTTGATCGTACATTTCCCTCTCGTCTTCATGAGCTTTCTTAGTAAAGATAATTATAGTTGAAATCTTTTACAAAATCTATCTTGTGGACATATTGACTGATGTAAAAACCAGAGTTAAACCACGGATAGGAATCCGGTTTTCAGAACCACCGTTTTTTATGGGCTCCGGAATTGATTTTGGCCAGCTCCTCCCCATCTCTTTAAGAAAAGGTCAATGGTTGCTATTTCTGTGGACGAAATTGCCAGAATGTGCAACCTGAACTAGCTCAAGTTTTAGATGCAATCAAACACCTCGAGTACAGGTTTTTCAAAATCCAAGCCTCACCCCGTAATATACTACTTGTCCCAAATCATGTGAAGTATTCCGACATGCCTGAAACCCAATCGATACTTTTGCCAAAGATACATACCTGAATCCGGACTGACAAGGTAATCTAATTTAGTTAAATTCTTTTAAATTTATAATTTTTGTCCATAAAAATAAATTTCCTTAAAATATTAAAATCCACCTTCTAAATATTTTAAAAGAGGAACGTATTACTACAAGTTCAGATTGTCCGATATCCAATTTATTTTCTCAAAATCATACACAAACCTTGTAGAGGTATTGTAATAAATCTTGAAATCCATCCAAAATCCAAATTTTGTTTATGAGTCATGTATAACTAGTATGTGTTATGACTCAAAATTAGATTAGAAAAGTAATAGTTTAATAGATTAGTTTTTTCTTAATATGTGTAGTTAGATATTAGTTGATAATAATCTTGATATTAATAACAATTAGTTAGTCAATTGAATATTAGTTTTATATCAGGTATTAGTTAAAAGCATAATTAACTTGTATATGATTATAACAAAATCATTCAATCACTTTTAATAAAATTCAAAAATTTCGTTCGAATTTTTTTATGGAAATTATCATTGTCTCGAAAAGAAGAAATTAAAAAATGTCATATTTTTACTAAAAAGAAAAATATAGGTCAAGCCTTCTACGCAAGAAGGCTTAATAATGGTGCTTTTCTCATCGAGAGAATTGGCTGAAATGGAAGAATCGCTTATGCAAACGCCGGAATGTACGATAAAAGTGCAAGAGGAAATAAAGGAATTTTGAAAAAATATACGATTATTAAAGGAAAGTTGTAAGCGTTTACAAAAAATAATAGTGAAATATGTGAAAGAAGAGTAAATAATAGATAAAAAAGAAGAAGATATAACAATAACTATAAAAGATATGAGTGAAGAAAAATTTCATGAAATATATCAACTTGTTATAAAGAATGATACTAAAGAGGTGAAGGATTTGGTGTAAGAAATAATATGAATAATGATCGAGAAAATATAGATATAAACATTCTTAACACCGAGATATTAGAGGAAATGCATTTTTCCATAATTAGCTTTATATAAATAACAATATCAAAGATAGAAGTTGTTAAGAAAGATTTAATTAGAAAACAAAAAACCACGACAATCATGATACTCAACGACACCGATTATGAACATGGAATTCGTAAATAAAAAAATTTTATAAATTAAGTTTTAGACTTTATAACCTATGAAAATCTTAGACAAGAAAAGCAAGAAAATATTCCAACAATCTTAAAAAATGAAGTATATATTGAAGATCTTATCAATAATTTTTTAATATTACTAAATCATATTAATTAGTGATTTTTTTTATTGAATTTTTTTTTCTTAGAACCTTAGGGACAAGGTTCTTAAAAAAGGGTTGAGCAAATTATTATAACAAAAAATTAGATTAAAAATAATAGTTTAATTTTTTTTTAATATGTATAATTAGATATTAATTGATAATAGTTTTTATATTAGTAACAATTAATTAATTTGTTAGACATTAGTTTGATATTAGGTAGTAGTTGAGAGTATAAATAGCTCATATAGGAATGTAACAAGATCATTTAATTATTTTCAATAAAACTCAAGAGTTTTTTTTTTTGAATTTTTTTGCTGAAATCATCTGAAAAGAGAAAATTAAGAGACTATTTCATCTCAAATACAAAGAATTTTATATTTTTACCAAAAAAAAAGAAAGAAGATCGGTCAAGAAAGCTTAATAATATGCTCCATCGTTATTCAATGGCCTTTCTCATTTACTAGTCCAAATCTAAGGAAAAGGATAGGAAAAAAAAAATAGTTGGTAGTAATAAGTCACGTGTTTAAATGCATGGTGCTTTAAGTAATAATAATATTTAAAAGCATAATGTACCAAAAACATGAGGCAATTTTTAAAAAACTATAATTCATGCTCTGGACGTGCTAAAATTTTACTACCAAACCTAATGACGGAAAATGGGCCGTGCCGAGTCATGGCATGGTTCCTGATGAGCAGTGCAATGCCCAAGCCCATAGGACTATATATATGAATCATCCTGCAATGTGGTGAAAACCAATGGACTAGCATGTGCCATTGATAGGGAATGATTGTAATGCTCTGGACTGGTTGAATTGTAGAATAGACTTGTTCACGTAAGCCCAATGATGCTCAACACGACTACTGTATTTAAACACCGTAATATTTCAAAAAATTTCTTCTTTTCAGAGGGGAAAACACTAAAATCGTGTTTGGTTAATAGCATAGGACTTCAAATCAATTATTTTTCAGTTAAAACTTGATGAGATATTTACATGCATATCATTATTTTTAATTAGTCAAGTCTTTCTTCATTGCTGATGCGATTTGGCTTGAAACTTCACTAAAAAAAAGTCTAGATCTTAGTGGGAATGCCATATATAGATGGTGACAGAAAATAAAACACCTCGCCAATTTTAAGCAATTGCCTTTCGGAATCAGTAAGGGAGATTGCGGGCATAGATGGAAAGATAGACTTAAAGAGGAAATATCACAGAGGCTTTGCTTAAGATAAAGCCGCGTTATAGAAAAAGAAATTGGTAAAGATTTATCCTTTGGCAAGTGGTATGGAACATCAACGCCTTTCATCGACTTACAAGATTAGCCTTCACTTCGCTTACTCGCTAAACTTTGATTTCAATTCTCAAGAAAGTTAATGTCGTTTTTTAGTTCTTACTGATAGTTAATCAAGGTCTGCATGAATTGAACCTACAAAACAGTGGACAATGAGAGAATGTCGAGTGGTTATCTAACATGGTTATTCTGATACTTAAATCAGTAATAGGTTTTTTGATAAGATAGAATACTTAGTACGCAAGCTTAGAATGTAAAGTTTGTAGAGAGAGTTGCCCTTGGGTAGATGTCTACTATTTATAACGGAATAGGACCTACCGTTAAGGATCAATTGGCAGGAGAGATCTTCTCCCGTAAGTATACGAGAGTGGAGCTATTATGTCTGATGTGTCCCTCATATTTAAGACTTGGCTGTTTTATCTTTATCTTATAGTTTATAGCCGTTACAGTTCTTCATGAGACACGCTAATTACAAGGCCACAAAAGAGCAGGTAGAGGAGTTAGAGGACCTATTTATTGATTTTGCCCGCATCAACAGGAGAGAAATCCTCTCCCATTATCAGATCTAGACTTGAGCTTCCTCAATTTTCTGGACTCCCTTACCTTTAATGAGAAAAGGGAAGCCAAGTCTGCTCGGGTAGCTGTTGAAGATGTAAGCATGTCCTCTAGTGTCGAGGCAATGTAGGGCACTTTTACCTCCAGGCTTACCTCAACAACTCAACAGGAAGATGCCTCAGAAGCTGTCCTTGGAGACGATCCACCAGTAGGGGGTCCTATCACTCTTGATTCGCATGTCTCGTGCTCCCCTACGGCTCAAGGGCTACTTGATGTAGTGCTTACGGATCAGCGCTCGAAGTAGATTGATGCCTTAGATTTTTTAGAGTTACTTGAGCTAGCTAATCCTAAGCGATAGCAGAATTCTATAATTTCCTCTTTTTTATGTATCTAGATAGGGTCGGGATGCCGGTTTTTGCTCTGTAAATAAAGGTGTATGATAAATAAATAAAGTTTTTCGAAAGTCTCATTATTCTCTATAAATTTTGTGGACCTTTGGTCAAGGTCTTGTTGGGGGAGTTCTTCTATACAAAGGGTGTTTCCCCTTGCCAAGGTTACTTTAAGGAGGTCAGGTCGGTGGCATTTCAACTTACCCGAAGCGTGGGACTTCCTCTATGCAAGGGGTCTTTCCCTTTGCCGAGGTTACCCTAAGAGGGTCGGGTTAGTGGCATTTTAACCTGCCCAGTTCGTGAGAGTTCCTCTATGCAAAGAGTGTTTCTCTTTGCCAAGGTTACCTTAAGAGGGTCAAGTCAGTGAGATTTCGACCTGCCCGAATAACTATTCATGTGCCTTTTTGAAAGGCTGATAAGGTAACTAAAACAAAAGGAGAAGGAAAAAAGTATGCAATCAATTGAGAGCATTTTATTTTGACTTAAATCGAAAATAAAATTGTACATGATGAAAATTTTAATCAAAGTAAAGGCATAGATTGTCGGCGTTTCATGTGCACGGGATAAGTTCGCCATCCAATCTTTTTAGCCTATATGCTCCATTGCCTTATGTCTCCCTGATTCTAACCGGGGTCCTCCCAATTGGGGCCCAGCTTGCCCTGGCCTTCTCGTGAACCAATGGCCTCCAATTTTAGTACACCTAACTTTGAATTCCTTGTGTCAAACCTTTTGATCATAATACCAGATAACCCGATATTGGTATGCAATAATCCGAGCAACAGTGAGGTCTCTGATTTCCTTAATTATGTCAACGCTTGCTTATCGCAATGAGTCATTTAGGGCAGTGTTGAAACTTCAAGTTTGGATATTAGGGAGTTCGAGTTCGATAGGGAGAATAGCTTCTAACCCGAAGTCCAGACAAAAGGGCATCTTACCCATTAAAGTGCGGTGCGTGGTCCCGTACCCCCACAAGATATTAGGCAACTCATCAGCTTAGGAGCCATGAGATCGGTTTACGCATTTCTTAAAGCTGTCTAAAATGACCCAATTGGTCGCCTCCACCTATCCATTTGATTGGGGGTAGGCAATCGAGGTAAAGTGCACGACGATGTAGTGCTTGGAGCATAACTCCTTGAACTTGGGGTTGTCAAATTGTCAGCCGTTATCCATGATTAGTGTATGGGGGACTCCAAACCGGGAGAAAATATTGTTTCTGATAAATGACTCTACATTCCTCTCCGTGATCCTAGCCACTGCTTCAGCCTTTACCTACTTCATAAAGTAGTCTATGACAACAATTATGAATTGCCATTCCCTTGATGCTTTCAGGAAGGCGCCGAGGATATTAATCCCCCATTGGGCGAACGACCATAGGCTTATCAAGGGTTGGAGTGTAGTATTGAGTATGTAACTGATTGAGGTGTGCTTCTGGCACTACAAGCACTTCTAGGCTAAGCCTTTGCGTCCTACCTCATGGTGGGCCAACAATATCTAAGTCGTAGCGCCTGAAGGAACAAAGCTTGGGACTGGACATGATTGCTGCACACTCCGATGTGCAACTCTTCTATGATACCCAGCCCTTCCCCTTCTAGGAGACACTGGAACAAGGGGAAGCTGATTCCCCTGCGGTACAAGACGCCATCAATCAATATATAATTGGTAGTAGGGTATCGAAGCTTCTTCGACTTCCTCCTATCCTTTGGCAACATTCCCTTCTCCAAGTAACTTTGGATGGAATCCATCCGGCTCGACTCTGGTACAGCCGTAGTTAGTTCTAGAATTTTAACCAAGCTTAGAGCTATGCTTTTTTTCCGGTAGGTACTCGATGAAGATCTTATTGTCCATCTTAGGCTTACGTATGCTAGTAGAGGCCAGCTTAGATAGCCAGTCGACCCCTGAATTTTTCATTCGAGATATTTTCTCGATGTCCCAAGAGGGAAAGTCCACTAGGAGCCTTCTCGCCTCTTCTAAGTACCTGGCCATGGATCTATCCTTGGCTTCATATTCATCCTAGACCTACTATACAACGAGCATGGAATTCGAGAATATCTATAACTATTCGGCCCCGATCTCCTTGGCCAACTTCGGGCTGATAATAAGCACTTCGTACTTGGATTCATTGTTGTTGGAGTCAAACTTGAACTTGAGGGTGTAACAAATGGTGACATTATGGGGGCCGATCAACACAAGGCCCATACCTCCACCTCCAGTAGTGGATGATCCATCGACGTGAAGAGTCCATACCAATTTGTCATCACCCAAGGCTATTTCTTCTCTGGTATATTCTACTATGAAGTCAGCCAAGACTTGTGCTTTATAAGCCGTTCATGGCTGGTATTAGATTCCGTACACGCTCAGTTCCATTACGTACTTCATCATCCATCCAGACACATCAGGATTCTGTAAGATGGTGCGCAGTGGCTAATCCATGAATACAATCACCTGGTGCACTTAAAAGTACGGCCTTAGCCGTCTAGCAGTAATGACAATGGCCAGCACAAATTTTTCTACTCGAGTGTACCTTACCTCAGGGCTATGAAGTATATGGCTAAAATAATATACCAACTTGTGTTCTCTTCCATCTTCTCTAACCAACACAAAGGAGAGAGCCCGATCGCTAATAGCTAAGTATAAAAATAGATCCTCCCCTTAGACAAGCTTGGAGAAGACCAATGGATGAGAGAGGAAGTCTTAAAGCTGCTGAAAGGCAGCTGTGCACTCTAAAGTCCATTCAAAACCTTTGGGATTTTTGAGGATTTTGGAGAACTCAGCGCATATATCAGCGCTCTTCGAGACGAATCTGCTTAGGGCAACCACCATGCCAATGAGCTTTTGTACGTTTCGGACTGAAGTTGGGGGTTTCATTCCCCTAATGACTGTAGTCTTATCAAGGTTAGCCTCAATACCTCTCTGGGTGACCAGAAATTCGAGGAACTTGCCATAGCCGATGCCGAAAACATACTTCTAGGACTTCTGCTTCATGTCATGTGTATGCATTTAGTTAAAGGCTTCCTGGAGATCCTTGACATGATTGACCGGCTTCTGGCTCTTGACAATCATGTTATCGACGTACACCTCCTTATTACACCCAGTTTGGGGCTTGAACAATTTTGTCACCATTCGTTAGTATATGGCCCCAATGTTTTTCAATTCGAATGGCATCACAGTGTAGCAATATGTGCCGTAGTCAGTAACGAAGAAGGTATGGACTTCATCCTTCAAATCCATTTTAATCTGGTTATATCCCGAAAAAGTATCTATAAAGCTTAACAAGGCATGTCCTGACATAAAATCGACAAGTTAGTCAATTCTAGGGAGGGGAAAGCAATCTTTGGGATAAACTTTGTTGAGGTAGGTATAATCGATACATATACACCACTTCCCATTCTTCGTTTTTACTAGTACCACATTTGCCAACCACATTGAATACTTTTCCTCCCTTACGAAGTCGACTTTGAGTAGCTTTTGCACTTCTTCCTCGATTGCAGCTTATTATTTTAGGGCAAAATGCTTCTTTTTTTGTTTGATAAGTTGTGCTATAGCGTCGATGTTGAGGTTATTAGTTGCCAGGTCGAAGGAAATTCTAGGTATGTTGAACTCCGACCAAGCAAACCTATCCGAATTTGGTCGTAGGAAGGCAATGATTTCATCCTTCACTTCAACTAAGGTCTCGATCCCAACTTTCGTTGTATAGTCAAGATAGTCACCGATCTGGACATCTTTAGTCTTTTCTCCAGGCTTGCCCCTCTCAGCCGATCTCTCTTATAGACTCGTCTATAGGCAAAGATGCTATCGCTTTTAGCCGCCCTGACATATAACTCTCGCGAGAGCTTCTGATCACACCTGCATACTCTCACCCCCATGGGCGTCGAGAATTTTGCCTTGAGATGCAAGGAGGATGTAATCATCCTAAATGCATTTAGGCTTGGTCTTCCCAAGAGCGTATTATAAGGAGAGGGAAGATTAATCACAATGAATTCCACTAGTTGTTGTGTCATGTGGTCGTCATCGCCAAGTTCCATATCCAACATAATGATACCCTTGGCTCGGATCGTGCTACCATTGAAGCCGATCAGATTGTAGTGGTATGGCTTCATCTTTACTAGCATCTTCTTCCTCATTCGGTCATATATGTAGAAGAAGAGTATGTCGATGCTGCTACTAGTGTCCATCATGATCTTCAAGACCTCAAATTTTGAGCTCATCGCCCCAATCACCAAGGTATCTTGGTAAGGAGTGTTAACCCCTTCAAGATCGGCATTAGAGAAAGAGATGACGGTGTTTAACTTCTATCTTTTCTCCTTAACTACCAATACCTCTTATTGGACGTTAACCGAGCTACTAATGCTTGACTGGCTCCCAAGGTGTGAGTCCCCTATAATTACATTTATGATGCCGCTAGGGGCGCGATCATTATGGCGATCATTATTCTACCCCACTTGGGCATCTTTAGTCTGTCACCTCTGAGGTGCACTATTAATGTCATCATCAAAACGGTCCTCATTCCTTTAATGTGCCACATATTCATTGAAGAAGCTATGTTAAATGGTGTATTCGATGGCATTCTTCAACTGGAAGCACTCTTCAGTTGTATGGCCGTAATTGTCCTGAAACTGAAAGTTTTTGTCGGAGTTCTGGTGACTGGGGTTTCCCCGTATTTTCTGCGGCTTCTACAGTAAGTTTCAGTGCTTCACCTTAGATTAAACCTAGGCTATGGATCTATTCAGAAGCATGTACTGGCTGTAAATGGGAGGGGGAAGAGGGTCACACTTTGCTCGGCGTTTCTTCTTCCCGGAGCTTTCTCCTTCAGGCCTACTCGACATCCTTTCGCCAAGGTGATCTTTGATGGACAATTTCTCCTTATCATGCTTTCTGTCAGTCCTTTCTCAGTCGGGGTCATGCCTAGCATAAGTGTTATCTTCCTAGTTGATGTACTTTTGGGCTTTGTTCTAGAAGTCGATCAGGGTCCTTAGCTTGCTCTTTGCAAGCGATTAGAAGAAATCCCCTGAGGGTCTAATGCCGAATTGCAAGGCATGGACAGTAACTCCCCTATCTAGCTGAGGGATTTCGACCATGGCGTTATTGAACCAGGCCACATTATCACACAGGGACTTACCCTCACCTTGCCTTACTAGGTACAAGGACGAAGTGTCCTTAGATGAAGGCTTACTAGCCCTGAAATGGAGGCTGAACTTCTTGATCAGCTCATCAAAAGAGCTAATCAAATTGTCGGAGAGGTGGTTAAACCACATATGTGTTGCTTTCCTTAGCGTACCCGGAAAGGCTTTGCATAGTATAGCATCTCTATGACCATGAAGGTTTATGAGGATGCCAAAGTGGAGGAGATGGTCATTGGGGTCACTCATGCCATCATATTGGTCCAAGGATGGAAGTTTGCTATTGGGGGGTAGTACTTCGTCTTGGACATCCCTGGTGAAGGAGGTCTTGTTACTGGCAACCAACCCAATGTCTCCAACAGGCTTGCTCCGCTGCTGCTCAAAGAGCCACCTTACCATCATATGGAGCTCATTTAGGTCAGCATCGTACGCTAGGTAAGCTCGTCGTACAGCTGAATGAGCTTGGACTCTCTACGAGTTGACTTTTTGCTCATTACTAGCTAAAGCTCGATTGCGAGTAGTTGCAAACCTTACTGGCTGCTGTCGCAGCGGCGGATCAGGTTGTTGATTCCTTTTATTCTGCAACTGCTGCTAGATGTTGTCTCGCTTGGTGTGAGTATCCGAAGCTTCAGGTTGGTGAGTTTGTTCGGTGTAACACTCTACTTCGTCTAAGTGAGCCCAAAGCTCCTTGTTTTGCTCAACATACTACTCAACTAGGTTCTTTGCGTTCTCCAAGCGTTCTTCCAGCATAGCTCTTAAGATGGGTTGGTTGCCCCCAGGTTGGTTGTTCACCAAGTATTGATTTCCTTGTTTGTCGCATTGAAACATGATGTAGAAAGGCTTGTTGTAGCTTATGTGTTTAGTGTGTTTAGGATTTTAGGTATAGGAATATTTCTTTCTTACAGACGGCGCCAAATGTCATTTCTTAGTTCTTGCCAATAATTGATCAAGGTTTGTAGGAACTAAGCCTATTATAAAACAGTGCACAATAAGGGGATGTCGAGTGGTTGTCCAACATGGCAACTTCGATACTTAAATCAGCAATAAGCTTTTCAATGAGATAGAATGCTCAGTGCACAAGCTTAGAATGTAGGGTTTATAAAGAGAGTTACCGTTGGGTAAATGTCTGATATCTATAACGAAGTGGAGTTGGCCATTAAAGATCAGTTGACAAAAGAGATCTTCTCTCGCAAGTGTGGGAGTGTGGAGCTATCATATTCGACGTATCCCTCATATTTAGGACACGATTGTTTTTTCTTTATCTTGTAGTATATGGCTATTATAGTTCTTCATGGGCTTGGGCCGCTGAGGGCTAGGCTCAAGGCCTACAGAGGCGAGCCTAAGGACGCAAGGTTTGGCGAATCTAGTCGGGCCTAAGAGATCTCTGTCCAAAATATCCTATCAACAGTCATAATTTCCATATAGTTATCTGTTAAAATTTAAAAATTTTCTGAATGTGTTAATTGAGACATTTTTAAAAGTGTAAATGGAAACATTTCTAGATATATTTTATTGGTAGGCATAGTCGTTGACAAATTCATTAGAAAGAATAATTATCACCTATCTCTATCAACCATATTAAAGATATTTACAAATAAATAGGTCCTGTTTATATGCAAATTGTGTATCATAACATTTCTACGTTATCTTTGCATCTTCACTAAGCACTTATTAGTAATAATTCAAAACACAGGGGCCGAGCTTCTAAAAAGCATGATTTATGGATTCCTCATCACAAGGCATCAATGAACGCTCTTGAAGGAAATGAGACCGTAGTCAAACATTTTATCCCGCTAATGATTCTAGGATCGATCCTTTTTTCAAAGGTCAACAAGTCAACTATAACGACAAAATCATGACAGTAGTGGCAGCTAACAATTGAATGACTAACTTCTTCGTTCCATTGAATTGCCAACGAAATAATACAATTAAAAGTAAAAAAATTGTCAGCTAAGACTTAACCAATTACAAATGAGCAGCACAACCGCCCTAATAGGAATCACAGTATTGGACAGTTCCATTGTCCTCTTTCAATGTTCCGTCTATATTGTCCAATCATAATCTATGACCAGTAATACACACTTTGAGAGTGAGCCCTCCTTTTGCTTTCTGATTCATACAAGGTTAAGGTTAATTTGTCATTAATATGAAACAAATGGCGGAGATGTAGTTACAACAGAAATTAAATTTCTCATAGTACGAATCTTTGAGGAGGATATGGCATGATAAGCACAACTTATCAACGTAGCCCAAGGCCTTACTTCTATGGATTCATAAGGTCTAGTAAAATTTGGAACAAATCAAATGCTACTTTAGCCAACAATTCAAGAGTCGCTGATGAAAGTTAAGCACGTACGTAAAATTGACTCAATCCCAATGTCCTCCTTATATAATACTCTGCATAAACTTGTCAAAGCTCAAGCCACGAAAGAGTAAGACAGTCTCTGGATGGATGGCATGGGATATCTCCCATAAATGCTGGGCTTTTTAAGCTCTTCAATCTCAGTGAGTAGCAATATTTACATGAATATCGTTTTCTCGCCATCAAAATAGCACAATTCAGGAAAAGGTTACATAGCCGAACCTTATCTGAGCTAGGATGTCGCTCTTCCAACAAGACCAATATGCAAAAGGTAAAAAGCAAAGTTGAAAAAGTCGCCTATGACATTCATGAACACCTTTTGTGTGGCTAATATATTATCGATATGTTTGTTTGTTTGTTTTTTTTTCTAAGGGATAGAATGAAATAATTATTCTATTCCTATAAAGTTACCATTGTGTCCAGTTTGCAGATTAACAATAACAATACCATAAAATTCCTATTACTACAAAATAAGAGATTGCAGTTCCTATATAGGACCAAAGAAAAAACTATTTCTTAATTTTTTTCAACATATTTTCATATTTACCTCAAATACCTAACCCAATAATTAAATCATGCACTCAAGTTACAGTGCATTAATGGCCCTAAATATATTCATAATCTATTACTAATGTCGTTTTTAAGTGTAACTGACAAATAAAATCCATTACTTGTTCACTCTATTTCTTAGTTGTTGCAATCATATTCCTACTTTATTCGATTCTCACAAACCAAATGTTCTATAAAGCTTAAAAAAGTCAAAGTCACATTTTTGTATATATATTCTCTGTATTTCCACCGAGCACCCATTGAAACAGCTGGAAATCGAATCCTTCAAGCTTTCAACAACATGCATTCTGGACTCTTCATCAAGAGTCAAGACCATGCCTGAATTTTAACTTTTGACGAGATTATGATAGTGACTACCAGTAATTGAATGGCTACCGATAGTTTATAAGAAATTGTCCACAACATAATAACTTGTCACAAATTATCGCTAGCTACTAGATCAATATGAAGCGGTTTCACGGTTCTCATTCAACATCACACCCATATTCTTCCAAATCATAAACTGTCACGTGTGATCAATACTTATCATGAGCTCCAATTTTGTTTTTCATCTACACAAGCAATTTTTTTATTAATAAGAAATTATGAATCTTCAGCAGGAATAGTGGCATGATAAGCACAATTTGTATACTGCGGTCCAACACAACCTGAGCCCCTAATTGTACAGATTCATACAGTAGTTTCAATATCAGTAAAAAAAGTAAGATGCTATCAAAGATTCAAAAAGGGTGGGTGGGTTGGTGTTGTTGGGTTGGGGGTGTTGGGGGTGATGATGCATGTATAGACGACTCAATTCAATGTCCTTTATATCATACCCAGCATAAATTTGCTGAAGCTCAGACCATGAAAGAAAACCCCTGACCAGGTGCACAGGATACCTTCCAAAATGGGACTTTTAAGGCACTTTCTCAATGAAATGCTCTCTTTGATTGTATGAATACCATCTTCTCACTATAGAAGATAGCATGAATCAGGAATTGGTCAACAACATTCCTAAACACTTTGCTTAGCTAATACTTCTAGTGGATTGACATTCGACAATAGTTAAAAGTGTTCCAACTGATGGTAGGGGATCCAATATGCGTTACATGCACATATGTTCAATTCCTTAAAAAGGTATCCACGTCTTCACCCTCAGGATATGAACTTTAGGGTGGGGGCAAAGAGTAGTGGCAAAAGCTCTTCCAATAACAGAACATGATAAAAAAATTTTGTCCAACACAGGGGACTGCTGATGCTGTCTTCCTTGGAGGGGTCCACTTAATTATTGTCCAGGTGATAAAGAAAGTAAATCTTCAGCTGTAACCGGCTTGTGAAGCTGCAAGCATAAAGAAACATAAGCTAAAAGATGGTAAAAACTATATATGTACATAGCTTTGGCTCACTTGTCAAGAATGGGGAAAGGAGATGACAAAGGGAACAAGTTCATCAAGGTACAGACTTAAGAAAAAGAGACACCTAAAAATTCCAAGCATTTTTCCTGTAATAATCACAGCATCCTCTTGAGTTGAGACAATTACTACATTCAGTGTTACATCTGGCATGGAATTAACTGCCAAAAGCTGAAGCATAAATTTCACTACCATCATTTTAATGCCAAGAATATTTTTTCAACATGGTGAAACAGATAGATATTACTTGTATATATCTGGATGGGAGATCATTTTATTAATCCCCCATTCTTTAAAGTTAAGCATCTATCTAAGACATGATGTTTAGAGAACAAAATATATTTTTAGAAACCTTTAGGTCCAGAGAAGTAACATCAAGCATTGTTTATTATAAATAAGTTCATACAGTATGTTACACAGGATCCCGTCAATAGGTGCCCTTGAGACATGTGTTGAAAGCCTAAAAAGAGAAAGTATTTACATTTCCAACACACAAAATACACTATGAAAAAGCAAATGCATGGAGAGGCGAAAAGTTTCTTTATTTGGATCTTTAACAAGTGCCCTTAGGGCACTTATCAACATTTTCCTATTATGTGTGTGTGGAAGGAAAACTTACTGCCTCGACAACAGGAAGCCAGTGAAAAGAACGCAGAACTGCATCTTCTTGCGAAGGAAGGACATCATGGTTCCAATATGTAATGGATCCGAATTTCGCTTTGGCCTCCCAGATGTTCTTGTTAATTTCAGAGTCACCAGAAGAGCTAGTCCTACCACAGGACTTCTTGCCTATGACATAACCTTCAGAACCACAAACACAATAAATCAATTTCAAGAATTAATACTGCAGAAAATCATAGAAATTCAATGTTTGATGATTCTGAAGCAGACCTTAATTAAGAAAGTTACATTGGTTCATAAGGTGTCTTGTAGCACTCTGGCCTCAATGGCAGATGGAGCATGAAAAGTAATTGATGAAACATATGAAGAAAAAGGTACATACCATACTAATCATCTAAGTCGAGAGATGAACGAAGTGTATAGATAAATTCTTGACCCTACACATTGCCTATGAAGTTTTAGATGGTCCTAAATTTAACAAAATATAGTAACCTTAAAAGTTAAAACCGTGTGTTAAGGAATATAGTGATGGTGAACTCCAAGGGAATTTCTACTGCTCGATTTTTTCCTATCTTACTCAATGTAATAGACTTTCATATATATTGAGATGTGTGCCTTCTCCATTCATGAAGGTGACAGCAAAACAAATTCAAACATAAAGAATGTTCCAATTAGTCAGAGAATTTTAATAGCAATGATTCAAATTTGTTTCTTCAAAATATCTTGGTCTATATCTAGTTACTACTCTATGTAGTATATCTTTACAACTGCTAAGTTCAGAAAAGTTCACAAAAGAATTCGTGCATAAACAGAGTTTTTGTCCGAGGTAGTTGCAATATTAAGTTGAGATATCAAAGTATTTATGTCCAACCTCCCCATATATTTGCTATCACTTTCTTACATCTTTAGCAAATGTAGGAGCACTGTGGTGATATAGAAGGAATTTCTATAAGGTGATGAAGGTTTTGCAATAGTTGAATCAATTAGGTTACAATTCCTGCTTCCCTCGGTGTTTTGAGCATTCTGATCATTTACATTTTCCACCAAGATCTTTTTCAGAAAAGGCAGAATTGAATTTTTTCCCCCTTTATAATGGATGTACACTTCTTGATTTGAGGGTCAAGTTTACCCATGCTAACTGCATATAAAATGAGTTCAGGGCTATACATCATATTCTTACTCACTTAGGAGAGCTAATGCAATATGATTTTAGGAGGCATAGATCCAAAGTCCTTTTAAAAAGAAAATCCTAACTCTATGACAAGTCCATCTCAAATTTGAGAGGCTGAATTTCAGTTAACCCTTAATTTGAGGGATAAAGTGCAATTATTCCATACATAAGTAGGGGTCGGATCCTCACCATGGTGTTTGGAGCACATTTCTAGTTTTGGCAAGCCATGATGCCTTCATCCTATGGTTCAAAATCAGCAATGCTCCAAAAATTCATTTTTGGCATAATATATCATGCAACTAATGTTCATTTGAAAAATCAATTTTCTGCAGTTTACTATGCAATGGATATAAATACTATGCTTACAGATTATTTCAGGCATCCTGGCGATTATCATGACAGACAGATCACTTTCATCAGACTACTAAAGATTGGAGATTGATATCTTGTGCTTTTATTATATCCTTTACCTCATACACAGATGTGGAAAAGGTTGGATAAGCTTATCTAAAAACTTCCTAAGGGTAAGATAATTTTTGCAGTCTCTTCTTGTTGGCTCTTGGGCTTCTTTTTGCCCTTCACAAATGAAGATTTTCTTACGCTAATGCTTTCATTTATTTAATATAGTATAAATTACCACAAACCCTACTCAAGGAAACTAAAAACCCAGCACACTTTTAACATAGAGCACTTTATCCTGCTTCTGTTGGTGAGCACTATCAGCAAACATTGTCACATTAATAAAATCCCAAAGACACCCAAAGCGATACCACATATAATTAGAGCTTGTATCTTGGTTAGGCCAGGTTGATCCAGCTTTAATCTGCAAAATTGGGTTTTCCACTACCACACCTTCAACAAGGCCTTAGTATATTACCCATCAAGAAGTCACATTGTCAAACAAGTTTGAACTTCTTTTCCCATTTTAGAAAAATCAATTTTTGTACCCACAGATATCAGCAACTCACCAATTTTTTTTGATAAATATATAATTTTATTGAATAGGAACAATATACAACCGTCAAAAGATAGGGCAGTTTGTGCAGTTACTCAAAACTATCACAAGAACAAATATACAAAAAAGACTGAGAAATAAAGACAAACTTGTGTAGAAGCATCAAAAAAAGAACGTATGCTATGATTTGGTTGGCTGCAGAATTGATAGGACGACAAGCGTTTCAGAGTCGCAGCTGATTACTTATTCTAAACTCCAATGGCAAAGAAGGTTCTCCATCACTGGATTCAAGCATTTGACTACAAGGCTGATGCCATAAGAGAGGATGCGATGCCTTGCTAAGTACAGAAGGAAGGAGGACCAAGCGAAATGGGCATGCACTATCCTCTACAAATGAGACGATAAAGGATTATCAAAGAAGAGGTGGTCTTGGTCTTCACAGCTGTTGTTACAAAGGTAACATATAGATGGATTTGCAATAGACTGAGCAAGAAGTCTGTCAAGCGTATGAAGCTTCCTCAACCAAGCAAGCCAAAGTATAAAGTCGTGCCTGGAGACAGTGGTCTTATTCCAAACAACTTTGCTCTTCTAAACAGTAGAGGTGGGAGGGGCTAACAATGTGTAGTCACTCTTAATGGAGTAGTCTCCAAAACTTGAAGTAATCGATCTAAGCAGATCAGGTGTACAAGTGCTTGGGAAGATGGGAGAAGGAGTGTAGAGATTTGTCCAAAAAGAACCTTACCACTGACTTTACTCTCTGTTGTCTATCAGAGAGCAAAGTCTTGGGTCTCTACGAAGGACCAAGCTAGCTATTTCACAGGCACTATGAAGCAAGTCAAGAGGGCCAATGGGAAGCCAGAAGTTCAACTACAAATCATCAGAGGTGACAAGGAGAAGAAGAGAAGCAATTAGAAACTTTGGATGGAAGGAAGAAATAAAAGAGAGGGGAGAAGGAGAGGACGAAGAGTTTAAGATTTTGATTCCCTAGGAAATGTGGTTTCTTAGGACGGGTTGAGGTGGTTTTCTAGAAAGAAGGAGCAGCATTTTGCAACATACCAAATTGTTTCTGCATCCATCAAAGACATGGCAACAAAAGTCACTTTTTCAAAAGATGAAGCCCTGGGGATAGAAGCTTTTCGCATGGTTGAAACCTGTTCAGGTTACTTGAAACAATGATCTGGATAATTCCAACCAAGATCCAACTGATCTTATGTAGCCTACAATGTAGATGGCCCTAGCCTTTTGCTCTTTTGCTCATATGGCAAAGCGGGCTCCGGAAAATACAGCTGATTTTGTCAAAAGCAGAAGGGACTAAATGCTCAATTTAAAAGTGTGGGATTATGCGTATCTTCATAAACTTAGAGAGGGCATTAAGCTATAATCTACCATCATTTATATATTTCCTTCCTCATATCTTAACCATTGATTCAAGTAGAAAACAGGTAGAGATTGAACTGAAGTGGAAAATACCAGAATATCCATTAGGAAGTGAAATAGTAGCCCCCTGCAGTTTCCTCCCACGAAAAAATGCTTCCTGAACACTCAATCCATCTGCCTCTATCCCTTCAGTAAACAAAGTACACAATCTATCAGGAAAGTTATACATCCATTACAGTTCAGTGGTCATTATTCCAGTTCTTTCGTGTTATAATTCAAACTAGGAAAAATTGCAATTTCACCCTGAAAACTGATGTGCGGGTATATCCTAAACTTCACCTTCCAAAATTTTGAAACGTTGCGTTTACCTCCTCAAATCACAAACAGAACTTCAAATTAAGTATCCGTTTAGAAAGGTAAAGGCAACTTTTTTAGGTAAAAATTACATGCTTTAGAGTTTAGGGTACTTTATGAACCGATTGAACAAATGCAGTTATATAATTAACCATGTGAAGCACTCAAACTGTGAACCTGACAACTAAATAATTCAGTAAAAAGTGCCCATTCTATCATAGAGCAAAGAGGAAACGAAGATATGTATAAGAAGAGAAGATGGTAATATATACCGGACGATTTGGGCCTGAAATAATGAGAAACGGCGCATGGTCCGTCGTACTTGATGGTACATGGAAGCAGGTGCACACCGCCGCTTATATCCGCCACTTTTGGCGTCTCCATCAAGTCGATGGATCCCGTCGTTCCAACCGAACCGTTGTCCATATCAACAAGCTTGCTGTTTTATCAAGTCACTTCCCAAAATCTAAGACAAGCTTTCACTGTTGAGCTCTAGAGACACCTTAATTCTACTGAAAAGTGAAAAGTGATGCCGGGACCCGGAAGTGGGAAATCGTGCGAAAAGACCCCGGAATACCGCCAAAACCTTATACACTTTGTTTGAATATAGCTTTTCGATTGCAGCAGAAAACCTTTTTTTAACTTTTTATAACTAATAATTATTAAATATTTTCTCATTATAGTACTAATAAAAAAGAAAAATCAAACTTATTTCACAATCAATTTTTATTATTATTTAAATCATTTTCTCCACATACAAATTAAATACACTATACATCTATAAAAACATATTCCATTATTCATATAATCATATTTTCAAATTATAACCATATTAAATTTATTGTACATCTATAATAAAAAACACATTTAATTATATATCCATATTTTCAGCTTTTAGATAGATATTATTTGCTATTTATATAAATAAAGGTATATTATTCATTTACCATGGATATTGTGTGCTATTTGTCTCATCCGAATATTATTATTTATTATTTTTTTTTCTTTTTTTCTTTTCATAGATATCCTTAGGTTTTTTCTTTTTCTTTTTTATTTTTTATCACCATTCAATTTAATTTTTTGTATATGTAGTATGAGTACGCCGATTGCTAACATGAAATAAAAGGTAAATGATAAAAATGGGATGAAATGTCATATTTTGCAATTTTAAATTTTTATGTTTGTGAGAGGGAAAATATTAGGAGGAACTATAAAAAGTAGAAGGAGAAAAAAAAGATAAATATAGGCACTCTTTACTAGTTTGGAAAAAGAAAAAGAAAAGTTAGAAGAATGAATTTGGCAATGAAAGTTTGAAAAATTTTGTTGCATTCGTATCAAGAGAAAAAGCAAGTAAAAGTAAACCATTTAATTTCCCTTTTTATCCCTAATTTACTCTTGTCTTTAACTTTCTTTTATAAGTACATTATATTATACACCATTTTGTCTTTAGAAATGTTAAAATTCTTTTTATTTTCATTCTTTATCATGTAAACATATCCTAAGAATTCAAATACTTCCGTAAATCTTTCCTTTCACATGCTTTTCTCATATATTGTTTCCCTCTCCTTATGCCAAACAAAGCGCAAATGAAAAGTAAAAATTGATGGAAAATGAAGGAGATAAGTGAAAGCATCTCTATTTTGAGTCAATTTCTTTTCTTTAAAAAATTGGGGAGAAGTTAGTGTAATTAGATGAAAATGAAGCATAATTATAAAATCAACTTTTATAAGGGTGTCCATCAAAATAAAAAAGGGGCAATTTTTGAAACACTAACTTTACTTTTCTTTTTCATTTTGTAAATTGATTAAAAAAAGAAAATGAAAATATTTCTCATATAAGATCTAAAACAATGAAAAGAACTAATAACTATTGGAGACAAAATTAACTTAAGGGATAAGAGAGCTTTCTTGTATAGAATGAAGTTGGAACTTTTATAATTGAAGGGTTAACAAGTGGGAGCCATCTTAGGAGTAATGCCTCTAGATAGTGGGATTTTCCGATAGGAGTTTAGGCATAAAGGTAGTTTTAGAGCTTTGTGTCTATCTTTTATTCTTTAAAGCTTTAGGAGCGCTCTACAGTCATTTCGCCTTAAGATACATTAAGGGTCATGCAAGTGAGACTATACTTAGTTTATTAACTATGGTTTGAGCAATGAAGAGGTCAAGTTTAAAGGTGTTATATTCAGGGCACCCTTATTGGTAAACTTGCTTACCATTAGTCTTTCACTATGCCAACCCAAGTTTAGGCAAAAAAATCTACCATCAACAATTTTCTCTATTTTCCTTCTCATATTGCCAAATAGAAAGTGGAAATTATCATTCTTTTTATTTCCACTCTTTTTCTCTATCTTTTCACTCGTTTAAACCAATTTCTCTTTTAAAAACACATTAGTAAGATTTTATTTTGGATTGGATTTTATACAATTTGAATGTGATTTGATACCTTATTTTATTTAAACATTTTATATCCCTTTAGATATCCAATTACCAATTTTAAATCCTATATGTTTCTTTAAATGTGCTTCAAAACATGAACCATATGTATAAGCCTATATGAACCTATTTGATAAGCTAATCTAATTTAGTTATTATACTTAAAAATTCATAAATCTATGGACAAAATAAATATCCTTAGAAGCTAAATGATATGAATAACAGTATAAAGCAAATGAGCTTAAAGCATCTAAAAATACAACAATCATTCATAAACATTGATCTATTGAATACATTAAAGTTAATGTTCTTACCAAGTTTGGGTTTCAAATTGGATTCTAAAACTTCGAGTTTCTTGGCACCGATTTCCTTTGCTAGTTTAAGTCTAGCTATCAAAGCTTCATATTCCACTTCATTATTGCTAGTTGGAAATTCAAATTTTAAGGCATAATTGACCTTGACGTTATGGGGTCCTTATAGAATAAGACCCGTACCACTTCCCTCTCTAGTGGAAGAACCATCCACATAAAGGTATCATATGGGTTACTCAGCAATCTCTACGCTGCCTTCCTCACCAATGAACTCAGTCAAAAAATCCGCCAGCATTTGAGCTTTTAAAACCGTTCTGGGTTTATATTGCACACCATAGGCATTTAACTCTAAGGCATATTTCATCATCCTTTCGAAAGAGTATAGCCGTTGCAATACTTGCTATAATAGCTTATCAGTGAGGACTACAATTCAGTGAGCCTCAAAATACAATTTTAATTTCCTTGCCAAGAGAATTACTGCTAATACAAACTTTTCAATTTTCGTGTACTAATGCTCTGATCCTTACAAGACATGAGTTACGTAATGAACAGGTCGATGCTCCTTGCCATCGATTTAGACTAGTACATAAGAAAGAGCTCGGTAGTTAACTGATAAGTATAAATATAAATTCTCTCTTGAGATAAGTGTTGAGAGTGTCGAGGGCAACACAAGGAATTATTTAAGTTCATTGAACGCCTTCTCGCAATCTTTTGTCCATTTAAAATCTCTCAAATTTTTTAAAATTTTAAAGAATTCTACACACCTATTTGTGCTTCTCGATACAAATCGATTAATGGGAGCAATTTACCTAGTGAGTTCCTGTACCTCCTTAACAGTATAAGGATATTTCATCTTTATTATTGCATTAACCTTTCTTAGGTTGGCCTCAATACCGCATTAAATGACTACATCAATAACAACGTTAAGGGCTACATTCGTGTCCAATTCTAGAATTTGGATCATCTTAGCCATAAATCTAGCTAGATAGTCTCTAATGGATTCATTTGATCTTTGTTTTATTATGTTAAGGATTGAAGAGTCCTTAACAGGAAGCTTACTAGTAAAGAAGTATTGAAGGAATACTTCTGCTAGGTCTTCGAAACACGACAATAGTATTTAGCTTTAGGTGTTTGAACCATGTACTTGCTATATTCCTTAATGTCGAGGGAAAAGCTTGGCAAGTCATGGCATCACTTAAGCCATGCAACTTAGCCAATGTGCAGTAGTACTCCAAATGATTTTTAGGATCTTTTATTCCATCATAGGTTTCAAATTATGGCAACTTGATGTGCTGTTGTATGACCTCTTCCAAAATCTCAAGAATAAAGGGGCTCTTCTTAAGAACTGCTTACTTGTTGCAGTAGGAATGCTAACATGTGAGGGTCTAGCATGGTGCACCTACTACGATTGCTTACCTTTGTCAACTTTTTTGAGTATAAGAGCCAAAGGTCCAATAATGACTTCAGCTTGCTTTCTCAGCAATTTGGGTGAATAGATTGAATCATCACTATTCTCAGCATTATTGTTGTCATACTTTCTGTTTTGATTTGGATGGATATTACTATGAAGAAGATTTAGAATGTCTTCATGTTTTTTGCTTAACTATTAATTTTCTTTGGCCAAGTTGAGGCAAAGCTGCTCTAACTTAACTGGACATTGCTTGTCAATGTGCCTACTTCCCCCCTTAAGGTGGTTGGACGAAGTACTAGCACTTGCACTTTTTGTTAATCTAGTTCTAGCCATGTAGTCAAGTAGAAAAAAACAAATGGTGACAAATGTTGATAGGTGATTTTGGATTTGGACTTTATCCTACAAAGAAAGGAAAAAACTTTTGGTATTGGGGCCAGTTCGGTGCGGTCACTCTGATGCCTAAGTCAATAAATGAATGTAGGAAAAATTGAGTAAGTAGTGGAGAGTTATCAGATATCCCTTACATCATTTCTTTCCCGTATTTATAGGCAAATATCATGTCTGAAGCAGCAGTTTTTAGGACACATGGAAGCCTATTGATAAGGCACATTCTTGAAATGTAGAGAGAGTAGGTAGTTATGTAATATAGCCGTAACAAGTGATAACTATTCATACCATTCCCCTTAAATTCAAATTAGATACGAATTTGTGTTATTTGGTATTAACCGAGAATGTAGGTAACTCGGCCTATCGGAAATAGAGTGGACAAGTGAATGAAACTCAACTATCAACAGATATGATAGAGAAAACATGAGCCCTTATGCTATGCTGGCTATCCTAATATCGAAGAAGGATGGCTCATGGAGAATGTGCATTGATAACTAAGTTATCAACAAGATCACTATCAAGTATAAATATTTGATCCCTTGGTTAGATGATATGTTTGATGAGTTGTATGATACGTGAATATTTTCGAAGATTGATATGAAGAGTGGTTATCACTAGATCCGAATAAGATCGGGAGATGAGTGGAAGACTACTTTCAAAATGAAGGACGGCCTATTTAAGTGGTTGGTGATGCCATTTGGGCTTACAAACGTGCTAAGCATCTTTATGCAACTTATGAATCATGTTTTGAGATTCCTAATAGGAAAGTGCATTGTGGTTTATTTTGATGACATTTTAGTGTATAGTGCCAACCTTAACTCTCATGTCAAGCACTTGAAGTTAGTATTTGATATACTCCAAGTTGAATGATTGTTTAGCAATTTGAAGAAATCCATGTTCTATCAAAGCGAGGTAGTATTCTTTGAATATGTTATCTTTGGAGGAGGAATTAGAGTTGATGATGAAAAGATTTAAGTTATTTTTGAATGGCTGATGCCAACCAGTGCTGCTAAAGTAAGGAGTTTTCATAGTCTAACTTCATTTTATCAAAGATTCATTCGGAACTTTAATTCCATAGCTACCTTACTAACCAAGCTGACCAGGAAGAGCTCTGAATTCAAATGGTTCAAGAGAGCTTAGATGAGTTTTGAGAGATCAAATCTAAGTTAACTTCTACCCTAGTGTTAGTACTACTCAATATTAACAAGGTATTTGAGCTAGAATATGATGCATCTAGAGTAGGCATTGGAGCTGTTCCCATGCAAGAGCGCCAATCAGTTGCATATTTTAGTGAAAAGCTTAAAGATGTCATCCTAAATTGCTTGGCATATGACAAGGAGTTCTATGCCTTTGTATGAGCACTTCAGAATTGGCAACATTATTTACTATCAAGAGAGTTCATTATCTATATAGATTATGAATCTCTCAAGCTTCTTAGAGGATAACAAAAACTCTCTCAACACCATGCTAAGTAGGTTGAGTACCTAGAAACCTTTTGCTACATCATTAAGAATAAGAAGGAAAGTTCTAACATTGTAGCCGACGCTCTTTCTTGTCGGCATGTTCTTATCATGACATTATAGGCTAGAATACTTAGGTTTAGTACTCTACCTAATCAATGTAAACATGATTCGTACTTTGAACCCTTAGTAGCTAAGTGCAACAATAGAGGAGTAGTGGATGGGTTTAATTTAAGCTGAAGATTTCTAATGAAGGGAAAGTAAGTTTGTATACCAAGCAATTTTGCTAAGGAATTACTTATTCGGGATGCCCATGCTAAGGGCTTAGCCGGCAATTTTGGTGAGAAGAGAATTGCCAAGCTATTGAAAGAACACTTCTATTGTCTTGGGATGACTAAGGATGTGCATAAAAGTCTTGAATGTTGCGAGGTGTGTAAGTGAGCCATGGGAACAAAGGAGCCACATGGAGAATATACACTTTTGCCCATTTTTGAGTGACTATGAATTGATCTAAATATGGATTTCATATTTGGCTTATCAAGAACACCTCAAAAACATGATTGTATTATAGTAGTAGTCTATCAGTTTAGTAAAACGAGTCAGTTCATCCCTTGCTACAAAATTAATAATGCTTTATTTGTTGTTAACATCTTTTTGTAGGAGATCATGCGGTTGCATGGTATCCCAAGAAGTATTGTGTCAAATCATGATTTGAAGTTTACGAGCTTCTTCTAGCGAATACTATGGAAGAAGCTCGACATTAAGCTTATGTTCAATACTTCTTACCATTTGTAGATAGATGGTCAGATAAAGGTTGTGAACAGAACAGTAGGTAACCTCCTTCAAGCTACTATTGGAAAGAATTTGCATGATTACTAACTCAACCTCTTAAGGAGGAAGTCAGTTAAGTTTGCAGCATTGAGGAGTTTCAAAAAACTACATTAGAAGGTCATCAAGCAATTAACCAAAGTAGTGGCTCGATAAAGAGAGCAAGGAAGCTAAGGTAGAAAGTGAATTATTTACAACCCAAGAGACCTTGTATGGATTCACCTTAGTAAGGAGCGGTTCCCAAGGAAGAGAACAAATAAGTTATCTTTGACACATCAATGACAATACTTATGAGCTAGAAATACCTAAAGGATATGGAGTGTCTACAACTTTCAATATCATTAACCTGAAACCTTATGTGCTAGAAGAAGAAGAAGATGAAGATTTGAGAGAAAATCTTTAACAACCTCAAGAAGTTGATGGAGTACCGATCTTTAGACCTCTCATTCGCGCTTGCCTTCAAGGCTTATAATCTCTCGTAAGGAGGATCCTATCTTCTCACCTTACTAAGGGAAAGCTCTAATATATGGAAGAACTATGGAAGAACTCCCTAAGGTGCCAACTTTGACACACTTTGTTTTACTTTACTCAAACTCTTGCTCAATCACCAACTTACAGAGTACTGAGGTTGACTTGCCAAGTGTTAAGTCAAAGGTCCTTGTATGCTAAACTCTCCTTTTCCATTCTACTAAGTTATAGCTTCACCTAATCACCTTGGCAGATTTTAGCACAACTTGGCAACAGTAGCCCTAACATCAGCTCAGTTTAGCTACAATGCCCCAAGATCTCAACATATGAACCCATTGACAGGCTACCTCCTGTCCTTTACTTTTCTAACATTTATACTATATTTCTTTTTGTCCTTTGTCACATTTACCCTTTTTACTTGTATTAGGAATCTTCTTCTTACATTATCCTTTACATAATTTTCCATTAGCATATTGTTGTTTTAAACGACTTACTATAAATAGTCCTTTTGACTGTAGTTGTAATTACCTTACATAATATTGTTAATGAATATTCTTGTTCTTGCAAGATAACATTCTCTGAATATATCTCTTTTACACTCTTATCTAATCTTACCAAGTAGCTCGATATTAATGGCGAGTAGACTTTAGTATTAACTCATGTGTTATATCAAGTGAAATACTAAGTCGTATAGTGTTCCTTAGTGAGTCATATCTAGAGAGCAGCGTTATGGAAGCTATTGTGTTTTGCCATCTCCATCTCTTCTTCCTTCGATTTTTCAAAGGATCTACTTTAGTTACCTTCTCTTTGGTAAGCCTTAGTTATTAACTCAGCTCATAGGCACATCACTTAGTGACCTTCAAGGTATCTGACTGAATTCCTCATTGACTAGAAGAAGAAGAGAATTGAAAAGAGCTAGAAGATGAAGGATAACCCATGAATTTAGGGTCAATGAAAGTTTCCCATACCTCATGAAGAACAAATTGTCACATTGAGCTAATGGACCATTTAAGGTGCTGAAGAAGATTAACTGTATCACCTAACAAATTGAGTTGCTAAACAACTATGGTGTCTTAATGACCTTCGAAGTATCTTACTTATTCCTCATCGACTAGAAGAAGAAGAGGATTGAAGAGAGCTAGTAAATGAACGAGAACCCGTATATTTAAGGTCAAATCTCTTAGACCCTTCAAGAAAATGATATGAATCTACGCTCCTATGTTTTGATTAGAAGCCGAGTTAGAGGATTACAAGGCCCAACTCGATGTGTCCTAGCTCGAGAACCACTTAGGGATGAAGATTCTCTCCATGACTAAGGTCTATTACACTTCTCCTAACTTGAATACTAGATGTTGGTTAAGGCCTAGACAACTACCATCCTGTCTCAAAATAGGATGGCAGACGACTGTCTCAGGGAGTATAGTGATCTGTCTTTGACTCAACCTATCTAAGTGTCGAGTAAACCCGACATCGAGCTAACTTATTAGTCATCTCGACCTAATCTAGATTAGGTCTGTTGATCCATCCAATACCCTATTATGTCTATTGCAATACTGTCCATTTGGTTGTTGAACTATCTAATGCCAAGAGCTTCCTATTCACAGGAGATAACCACACAAGTTCTCCATCTTCTTATGTTAGAATGTCTAAATTGAAGATGACATGTGTATTTAGTACGTGATTCCATGGCAATGCTTTTTTAACAAATTTTTTATTCCTTTGATTATTTTGCCCTTTTTAGATGTATACTAGGATCTCTTATAATTTATTATGTAATTTACCCTTTTAGTCTTTTCCTCGCCTATTTATAAGATGAAGATATCTAACTGTTGTTATTGAATTTCTCTTCATTCGAGAAGTGTTCTCTTCTACCTTAACTTTTATCTACTTCTAGCAAAGAGTACTGACAAGTGACCTTAATACTGGTTTGTGTATCATATCTAGCTAGATGCATATAGGATTGCTAATTTTCATTTTTGTTTCTAACTACCCTTGGTACATCCTCATGTGTTTGACCTAAGATGCATCATTGCTTAAAATTGCACAATCAATTGAAAAGAACACATTCAATTTGGTATAACTCCTAAAAGATACAAGCTAAGAAGCTTATATTTTCTTCTTTCCTTTTTCACATTTCGACCATTGGAGTTTAAAGTAGGAAGATAAGGTCAACTGTCTTCATTAACCTTATATCTCAATAGATGCATGCACTACATGTGTGTGGTAAATGTAAAATGGAGGCTTAAAGGCGTAGGGGATTCAAACTTGGTATTGGTTGAGTAAAAGAATGAGGAGGCTAACCATTGGGTTAGTGAGCTTGGCTTCTAGACTTAGAACACACAAATTGTACTTAAGGCTTGGTTCTTGAAGAATTGATATTTTACCTTACACAATTGATGGTTCTAGTATGCATAAATGAGGTTATATTTTCAAAAACAAGTCAATTTGATAAAATTCCTCTTCAAAGGATTGTCGTTCGGTAGTGGCCCAGAACTTAGGAAGCTATAGCCCTGCTACGTGTCAACTCAAAGAGTTGACATGCTAAGGCATCTAGTAACTTACCACCTATCTAAACTCCATAATCAATAAAAACCACTAATCTCTTATTAAATTTTTCTTCAAACAATAAACAAGAGTAGTGCATCTCATCACTTAACTTAGACTAATATCACTTGTGAACATTCAATTCATCTGTTAAAACTCTTGAAATGTCTACATTTAAGCTTAATAGGTTCATGACTCTAAACTGCATGTAATGTACTCTAAATAATTAAAATAAAAGTAAGGAGTCATGGGCGACCCATGCAAGTCACCAAAAGAAACTACATAAATAAAATAAAAATTTTCATCTCTCAATAACATCCATAACTCAATTTATCCTCTAGGCATAACCCGTCCCTTCATCAAAATAATAATATCTTGTCTCCTTGTCAAAATAATAGTAGTCATAAACTAAATCTTCATAATATTCTATACTATCCATGTTACTTGTACTTGAAACTGAAAAATCACAAATCCCTGAAAGCTGAGCTATGCTTAGTACGGAACACAAAAATCACATGTTTATGTCACACACATAATAAGAATCACATGCATTCATAAATAGAACTAATGCAACAATCACATTTTTATTATCTTTCATTTAATGATCAAAACAACACGATTCTAGCATCCTAAAATCTAAAGTAACTCATGACTCCTAAGCACACAACATATACACAGACACGCACACATACACATACATATAATACTATTGGTGAGGGTCATACCCATCACTTAAGTAACCTTTCATAAATCTAGTTAGGTCATCTCAATATGGAACCTCTTTTAGGCAGGTTGCGTATGATCACTAGGTGTCTTACCAACCTATTAGACCCTATTAATGGGAGGTTGAAACCAAGTACACGAAACACAATAATTAATAAGCTAAGTTTAGTTTAATTCCATTTAATAAACTATGCTAAACAAGCACAACAAAACATGTAAGTATCTCATACCTGAACCCGAAGAGTAACTGCTACTGCTTCTAGTGTTTAGATAAGGAGTAAGTTCAAAATCAACACCTAGTAATAAATAAACTTTAGGATCTACTTTCTAAAGATTCTTTCATGTCTTAACTTAGATTCCAAAATCCTATTTGAATCTTGGGTTCAAGTGCTGCTATATATGGTTTTGGGACAATTTTAGAATCTTAAGATGATTTAGATTGGTTTAGGTTATGATTTAAAAGGCTAGAAAGCAAAAAAAAGAAGGGATAGAAGTTGGAACAAGTACACGGCCAAGAATCATGATTGTGAATTTTAGTCGTGGTTCTTGCTCTGTATGGAAGAATGACCATGTGTAGGCATCATGGCCATGAACCTTGACTATGTCCTCTCATCCTCAAATTTTCTTCTTCTCTTTGCATACAAGTTAACATGATTGTTAGGGACGAATAGAGTCACGACCACAACCATGATCCTTGGTTATGTTCCCTTTGAACTTCGATTTCCTCCTTCAAACACTACTTTAAATCATCCATCCAACATCAATCACAACCTCGATACACCACCCAACCTCCATACATTCAATAATAGCCATATAAACACCAAGATAAAACAAATCTATAAAATCACACATGCATCAAAATCAATCCTAATCTATTTTATTAACATGAAATTGACATATACTTTTAGATTAAAGGATACTAATGCGTTTCCTCGCTGTAACGACATTAAGGAATGAGGAATCAATTCCATACCTTCATTGCACTGCAATTTATGAATTCTATTAAATTTTTAACACTTCTTTCTATGGAAAAACGCGTATTGCAACAAATACTAGGGTAAACTTACCTTTAATTCCATTTTTGTAGCAATTTGGCCCTTTTCTTGCATTTTTCAACATTTGTGACGCACCAATCCAAATTTTAAGGTTCCAAGAGTCAAGACGGCAAAAAGGATTTTGTAGTTTAAGTAAGTGTTTAAAGAGGGTTAGAATCAACAAGGGGTTCTAATCTTTTATTTGTCTTAAAATACCCTTGTATGCATTAGCCAATTACATGCAATATAAAGGCCCCTTTTATACTTTTATATTCTTATTTTATTTAAATGCTTTTTGTTTTTGTTTTATTTTTTTTTCTAGGCTTTACACGCTTAGTTTTATTAGTATTATTTATATCTTGGTAATCAAAATACTATGATATTTTAAATCTGATTTCATTCCTAATTAGACTAAGAATAAGTGAATACCAACACCTAATAGATAAAATATGCTAGAGTACACCATATTTGACTATTTAATTTTAAGCATTTTGACTATTGACCTTGACTTCCACTTCAATTTGTCAAAATTTAAGCATCCTAGTTACCTTATTTCGAAGCATTAATTAACCTAATAAATTAGTTAAGCCTTTATACTTTTGGGCAAGATTATTTAAATAAAAAATGGATTTATTAATCCAATTATAGTGCATATTTCTAAACCTAACATATAATCAAAATTAGATTATCACAAAATTGCACCTAATCCAAAATGAGTTCCTTAATCATAAAACGCATGCTTGATTAACCAAATAATCAAGAATAGGAATATTCAAATATTTAGCATAACGTACCATAATCACATCAATCCGATATTCTTGACTAATGCGTAATGCATTATTGTATTAAAGATCAAAATTCATAAGCAGATATAAGTACTTCGTGAGAAAAATCAAGAAAAGAGTATAGAAAACTTAGTCATATTAAGCAATTTAGATCTCCACGCTAATTGATTTGTGTAAGAGTCGCTTTGCTGCTTGGAAACAGTGTTGGTTTCTCAAAAAATGTGTAAAATTAGGCTGGAGTATAAAAACTAGAGAGAAAGCCATTTAAAAGTCGGTGAATAGCAAGTAGGGTTTTGCGATGAAGTCCTTGTCATTTGCGCATTAAGGCTTTGAACTTCATTTGAATTGACACGAAGCTCCATTTGAATGAAGATCCGTTGTAGTGATTCCCTCTCGTCAATGATAACTTCATGTCGAATGGCTTGAGGCGTTGTGCCAACGAAGCCAGATATTACAAACTTTGCCCTAGGATGTCCACTTTGTTCGGATGAGAGGGAGGGAAATCTCATCCAAACGAAGTCCTTTAGACTCTTGATTTCCCCTACTCGATTACTTTGTTCGAACCAAGTGATGCTTCATTTCGACAATATTATGATAACAGCTTCACATCGAATAGTGGTCTTACTTATCACATTTGTTACTCTTTTAGTAGAGAATATTTGTTAAATGTAAATATACCAGTTATACTTACATCATGCAATTACTTTGAACTTAAACTTTCTTAAATATATATATTTCTATTGAAAAACATATGATAATATACTTATGGATAAAATATTGAGATAGTAATAATTTTTACACCTACTCAACATATACTTCTATTTCACATATTAAAGTATGTTTTATTTTCTTAACCTATATTCTTACATCTGCTGTAACAAAAGCATGTATCTGTTGTTATAAATAATCTCAAAATTAATTTTTATAAACCTATATGATTCCCTAATGAATAATTGAATTATAGAATATATAGAAAGAAATATTTAAATTATTCTGGTAAGCATAAAAATCTTTTCGACTAGCATATGTGTTAGCGGCCAGATTAATTTTCTATTTCTCTCATGCCATGAATAATTAGAAATATTCTTGCGATATCTTTAAGGTTGTGATATTTCGTGTTTTGTCAATTTTTCCACGGGGTACAAGGATTAAATTCACCAAATAAGGTAATAATGGGTTAAAATAACTTTGCCTCAAGTGATCAAGACTACCAATTCACCAACAACGAAAAATCCGAATCCATGTCGATTTGAACAAAGATTCAATTTTGACCCCAAATGGAGAAGTGCTTTGTCGTCTTCTTGCTTTAGATGATAACTTAAATTATTGAGTTAGTAGTAACCAAAAATTCAACACTGCTTCCAAGTGAAGGATCCGTTGGTTCCTCCGCCTGGTCCCTCCCATTTTCCTACGACCTTCCTTGGTAACACCGAAGCTTACGCTAGACTTTCCTGCCTTTTTTTTTTTTTTTTAAGGTATGATGTAGCCGCGATTGTGGTGTAATAATTACTGTAGATTGTTATTAAAAAATGATGTACCTTTGGCTTCGGTGCATTGTTTTCTTAGTTCTTTTTTAAAGTTCAATTAATATTAAATTATAATCAATCCTTACATCTAGAACTTTAAGACAATCGTAACTTAAAAATATAGATATTAGTCTACTGAAGGAGTGAATCAATTTATCCACCATCAACAATTATAGTTTTAATTGATAGGGTATATTTATTGCAAATATATGTATCCCTCTAATACAACTAAAAGTTAAAGATTTATTGTTTATAAAATGTTTTATCACTAAGAAATTATTGAAAATTATGAAAAGATCCTTATATAACCATCAAAGGCAGAACATTTTATTTTTCTCAAGAAAAACGATTTTTTTTTTCCCTTTATAATTCCCAGTGATATATTAAAATCATCCTATTTAAAGAAAAAAGTGAAAGAAGGGGACGAAAAGAGAGAGAGAGAGAGAGAGAGAGAGAGAGAGAGAGAGTTCCCTTTTAATCATAACTAACCGTTCTACGTCTCTCATATTCTTTTTCTCTTGCCCTTCTGTCTCTATATTCTATATAATCTTCTCCGAGTCTACTCCTTTTACTTCCTTCATTTTCTCTGATTCTCACAAACGCAACTATCCATGGACGGTGGAAGGAAAAACAACTATAGAGGGAGTCCTCGTACTCAACAAACGAAGTGGATGCCTAAGACGAGGACTTCTGTTACAACTCATAGTAGCAGTGTTGTTCCCAGTAGTAATGTTGATAGAACCCCAGTCCATGCTTACGCACGAAGAAATGACAGTGCTTCACGGTTAGATGAGTCTACTTCCTCAGGTGATCATCCCTTTTTTTTTTTTTTTTTTTTTTTCTTGGGGGGCGGGGATAATGATTAACCATCAAGGATGTTCATTGGTATTATAAGACTGGTTGTTAAGCTTGTCTTCAGCTTACATTTACTGCTAAAAGCCGCCAATAGCAGTAGCAATTCGAGAATTGCAAAAGTTTTGATTGTGATAAATGTCAAAAGAGGCGCGAAAACTAAGGAAAAGCCTGAATCGAAAAATTTTCCTTTACACTTCTTGAAAAGTGATTACAAGAGTGGTTAATGTTGTTGAAGATACTTCAAAGCAGTTTTTGCTGAGTAAATTGTATTAATGGAGCAGCGGTTTTCAGAAGATTCTCAAACAGGAACGGCTGCAGCTCTTTGTTCTTCATTAATTTGTTGATGTGGATTTTTATGTCTCACCAATTTCCTTTTATGCTCATTTAGTTTTGTTGAAAGTTTTAGGGGGAAGAGATGGTGCGTTACAACTGCACTTGTACATTTTTACTGATATCTTCAGTGACTATTATGTTTGGACAGTTAGGATTAGTAACAGGACACAAGCATTGCTCGCACTATGATTACTTCTTTACCTCTGTATAATCGTTTCC
Source organism: Lumnitzera littorea (assembly GCA_024138015.1). Lineage (NCBI taxonomy): Eukaryota > Viridiplantae > Streptophyta > Magnoliopsida > Myrtales > Combretaceae > Lumnitzera > Lumnitzera littorea. Next base: position 54,690,505 of record JAMXBB010000012.1, on the reverse strand, counting down.
CTTGGCAGGACATGAAGTACCATCTCCAGTTTCACGCCCTGATAGAGGTGGTAAGCAGGCAGTCCGGCGTGTCAAGCTTCATGTGAATCACTTTGCAATTAATTTTAATCGTGAAACGACTATACTGCAATATGATTTTGATGTCAAATCAGAGGAACCCCCGAAGCAGGGCCGTCCTCGACAGGTATCCAAACAGGATCTTTCTTTGATCAGGAACAGATTATCTTCTGACAATCCGACTGGATTCCCTCTATCAATGACTGCGTACGATGGAGAGAAGAATATCTTCAGTGCAATACAATTGCCTACCGGAGTATTTAATGTGAAAATATCATACGGGGAAGATGAGAAAGATCGAAAATTCAGATGTACTGTAAAGCTTGTTAAAGAGCTGAAGCTTTCCAAGTTGAAGGATTATTTAAGTGTTAACTCACTGTCAATTCCTCGAGAAATACTGCAGGGATTGGATGTGGTGATGAAGGAAAATCCAAATAGGCACATGATATCTCTAGGTCGAAGCTTCTATCCTGTTCATTACAACAAGGAAGATGATCTCGGAAAAGGGCTTGCAGCATTTCGGGGATTCCAGCAGAGCTTGAAGCCTACATCTCATGGTCTTGCCCTGTGTCTTGATTACTCGGTCCTTGCGTTTCGGAAGAGCTTACCAGTCACAGACTTCCTCAAGCAACATATAAAGGGTTTCAATATGAGTCAATTCCCAAGGTTTAGAGGGGAAGTTGAGAATGCACTTAGAGGACTGAAGGTTACAGTAACTCATCGAAGAACCAAGCAAAAATATACAGTTTTTAGGTTAACCGAACAAAAAACAGGATCTATATCATTTCCAGTTGAAGATCCTGGGGGAATAAATCCAATTAAGGAGGTTAGCCTAGTGAATTATTTCAGGGAAAAGTATGGGGCTGAAATCACATATAAGGATATTCCTAGTTTGGACCTAGGCAAAAACAATAAAAAGAATTACGTCCCAATGGAATTCTGCGTATTGGTTGAGGGTCAGAGGTTTCGAAAGGAAGATTTAGATGGTGATGTGGATAGTGACATAGACAATGACATTGCCAAGAAGCTGAAGGAGTTCTCGCTAGTTCATCCAAGCAAGAGGGAACATTTGATCTGTGACATGATACGCAGAAATGATGGGCCTTGTGGGTATGGCACTTCAACTTATCATGTATTATATTTTCAGCAGAAAACATTCTCTTGAAAATTGGGATATTTTCATGTGATTGGTTGTTTTTATAGTTTTGATTCTTGCATACTACAGAAGTCATACCAAACGAAACTATCTTCTATATATTCTCATATCCTTAATTTTTGAGGATTTTTTATTTTTTTCCCTCAATAATATTCTGATGTTTGAAGAAATTACTTATGTGCGTCAACTAAAGTTGAAAAAATCAAATAGAAACAACTTTCTTGAAGTTAGAAGTCCTAAGAAGATTAATTCAGAAAATGAATTGTCATTTTGAAAAGTGCTAGTTATCTTCTTGAAAAAAGCTAAATTTTCTCTTCAATTGAAAAAAGTATTTGGGAAAATAGTTCCTACTTAAGGCTTTTTTTCAGCCAAAAAAAAAAAAAAAAAAGGTAGCGTTTGACAGGAAAATGTTTGCTATAAAGCACTTTTTCATGACACAAACTGCCCCTACATCCTTCATCTCATCTACATTCTACAATTTGTATCATCTAGGTACTGCATTTTCCATCTTGGAAAGAGAATTTGAATACTATGTGAAACTTTAGTTATTGTCCAAATAAATTTGCAATACACAGAGGCTTTAGCTGAACTCCATGGGAACTTGAAGAAAGCAAATTTTCTATTCATGTTGTCATTTTTTGCAAAGGATACTCTTTGGTTTGTTTCAATATTAGACAATGTATATGTTCAGTATTTGATTTTCTATGTAGTTCTTATGGTATCCATATTGCAACAGGGGAGATGTTAGTGTGAATTTTGGAATTGAAGTTGACATGAATATGACAACTGTAGTCGGTCGTGTTATTAGACCGCCTTTATTGAAGCTTAAGGACCTTCATGGAAAGCTAGTTGACATACCAGTTGACAATGAGAAATGTCAGTGGAATCTTATGAAAAAATCTGTGGTAGATGGCAAAACAATCCAGCGGTGGGGACTAATTGACTTCACTTCTGCAGAGACAAAGGAACGCTATAGGTTAAATCCTCGATTCTTCATCTCGAAGCTTTTAAAACGGAGCAGAAGTCTAGGCATCTGGATGGAGGAGCCTATTGCCTTTGAGTCCACAACCATGTCAACATTCTCAAATGTTGTTAAACTACATGAGATACTTTTAAGAGTCAATGATAAGGCTGTTAGAAAAGATAGATATCCTCTACAGTTTATCCTTTGTGTGATGTCCAGCAGGAACAAGGGTTACAAGTATTTGAAATGGATTTCCGAGACTAAAGTTGGGGTAGTCACTCAGTGTTGCTTGTCTTATCATGCTAATATAGGAAGAGATCAGTATCTTGCTAATCTTGCTATCAAGATCAATGCTAAGCTTGGAGGTAGCAATGTGGAGCTCGTCCACGAGTTCCCGCAGTTTAAGGGTGAAGGTCCTGTCATGTTTCTAGGTGCAGATGTTAATCATCCAGCCTCTAGGAATTCTACCATTCCATCTGTAGCTGCTGTTGTTGCTAGCCTTAATTGGCCTGCTGCAAATCATTATGCTTCTAGGGTACGTCCACAAGATCACCGAAAGGAGAAGATCTGCAACTTTGGTGAGATGTGTCTTGAACTTATAGAAACATTTGCCAGACTCAATAAAAATAGACCAGAGAAGATTGTGCTATTTCGTGATGGGGTTAGCGAAAGCCAATTTGATATGGTGCTCAAAGAAGAACTAGAAGATCTTAGAGAGTCTTTTAAGAAAATGGATTACAAGCCAACCATAACTGTGGTTATTGCTCAAAAACGACATTTGACGCGCTTTTTCCATGAAAGAGAAGATGGAGGTCCTGTTGGAAATCTACCACCTGGCACTGTAATTGACACAAAGATTGTGCATCCTTATGAGTTTGACTTCTATCTTTGCAGCCATTATGGTGGTATAGGAACAAGCAAGCTTACACATTACTATGTCCTCTGGGATGAGCACAACTTTACTTCAGATGAATTGCAAGAGCTAATATATCACCTTTGCTTCACCTTTGCTCTGTGCACTAAATCAGTTTCATTAGTCCCGCCAGTGTATTATGCTGACCGTGCAGCATATAGAGGACGACTATACCATGAGGCAATGATGGAGCAATCTCCATCTTCAGTAGCATCTATATCTCCACCTTCATCAGCAGGAGCATCATCATCCATGTCGTCCATGACCTCATATGAAGAAAACAACTATAAACTGCATGCTCACTTGGAAAACAGCATGATTTTTTCTTGAAATAATTCTTGAATTTAACATTTAACCGTTGGCAATTGCAGCCATCATCAATTGATTAGGTCTTCAAAGTTATCTATGTGGAGCTAGTTTTGAAATTTTTTTTAACTATTTATAGAATTTGTTAGGATAACCCACTTAATTAAAAGTCAAGCTTAGAGACATATGTGCGGTTTTATATCTTATATCTATGCTTGGTTTATACTCTTCTCACCATGATTTGGGATCTTGATCGAGCCTCAAGAAATTAATTAAATGGTGAGTTAGCAGATGAGGTGAGAACATGAACTATGGATCTCTCTCTCACGGAGCATGTTCCTATGTGTTCACTTGTATATCAAATGCCCTTTTGTCAATTGTATCTTGAGGGCTTTATATACTCCAATTTATGTCCTATAGATGAATTTCATCAAAGCATCCTACTTACAGCTATCAGAACGTTAAATTCAATGTTTAAGGTGGCATTTAGACTTAAAATGCTTTACTGGAAGGCATCTTTAGTTATAATCGACCAGGGTAAGAGTCTAACACGGCACCATAAGAGTTAATTACACTAAGAAAATTTATATCAAGCATATTAAATAATGATAAGCAGATTGGAGTACATGGTGGGCCATTAACTCATTCCCTCAAGTCATAGTTTGTAAGGCCTCTCGCAATTTGAATATCGATCGTGTTTATTTTGTTAGGTATCATACTGTATAATTTTTTTTCTTTTATTTCAGTGAAGGCAGCAATTTATTAATCAGGAGTATAAAGCTGTAGCAATGATAAATTTGATCAATTTATGTATGTTTCTGCCTTCATTTTTATCTCTTTATTCATTTTCTAGTGGTGATTTTTCTTTTTGTTATTATGGCTATTGGCCCATGGTGCAAGGCAAATATCACATTGACAGCATTTCATCACAACATTACGCGGATAAAATCAAACGACTGCCGTTTGATTACGTCAATAATATTTGGTCTGTTCACCTTTTATCTTATGCCAAGTTTTGAATATTTGTGATTTTGTTTTACTTTTTTTTTATTTAATTTCGGAAACTGGTGCTAAAAAGCAAGTGATTGGCATTTTTTAGTAATCGGTGCAGGTAATAATGTTTGGGCCTTTCACCATTTATTTTATACCAAGTTTTCAACATTTATGATTTTATTTTACTTTTCACTATATATTTTTAACATCCAGTGCAGATAAGCAAATTATTAACATTTTTTGGTTGCAGATAATAAGGTTCATTGATGTTCTCACATCCCGCATTTTGAAAGATATTGGTCATACGTATTATATAGAAAGAAGTTAAAATAGAACAACGGAAAGAATAATTTCTTAATTTCTTCGATTACTAACTTACCATTCTTGCAAACCCTTCTCCAAATTTGTCTATTTCAAAATCTTTATTCTATTTCAATTATCTATAGGCCGTAAAATTTAAAGCACTCAACCTATATATGCATGTATAACTATTATCGTCATCGACATTTCCAATTTTTTAACATACTTTATCTATTATTGTCAGTTGTTATTATTTCGGATGCTTTTTTATTGGTATCTAGATCCTATATATCACCGCGTCATGATTTCCCTTCAGAAGTAGTTTAGGCCCTTGGAAGGAAATTTCGAAAAACCGTCCACATTATACCCCTTTTTTTTTATTTTTCCTTTTTTTTTTCTTAGAACCTTCCCATTGAAGTATGTTATGGAATGTAAAATTTAGCAATATATTTTAAAATTTTTTATTAGTTATAAGAATTACACTGCTATGGCAAATAAGAAGTTCGTATAAATCAACTATTATACTTTACGAACTCACTAGAGATATGCCATTCCCAGCATTTTAGTTGTGATTTGCATAGATTGATTAATCAGATATACAAACATGCTGATTCATGAATCTTGGTAGTGCAAAAATAGGTATACCTTTGTTTTGAGGTTATTTTTGAAGTACTTTCACCAACAGTTCATCGATAATAATAATGGAATCATTTAAACAAATTGTGATAAAAAGAAATTATTTATCATGCTAGATTGGTTTACTTGGGAAAGTTGTTGGTATATTTGGAAAAAAAAAGTGGATGTAAAGTATAATTTGGACGTAATATTATATGCTAAAACAATTTTAGAATGTTTGTTCCATGTAAAAATTAAATTCATGTGGTTGGTTGGATAAAAGAAATTTGAGTAAGTCTATGTACTTTTATTGATGTACTTTTTAGTATAAAAATGAAAATTGATGTAGTTAGTTGTATGTTAGAAATTTGCACATAGCACTTATGTTAATTTAGATTTTTATATCAAATTTTTATATTTCACATAGGACCTACAAGGTGCGCCACAACAATTTAATTTTCACATTAAAAAGTATCATTTAATTTTTATTTGAATAAATGGCAATAAAATATATTAAAACAATTTCAATGTGCATGTGCTTTTATTTTGCTAAGTATCAAATTCTTTAATTAATGTCTCCATATTGTTTTAGGCAAATTAAGACTTCTCCATCTTTTAGATGAATAATGGAACCAAACAAAAGATTAAACCATTCGTTGCCTACCAATGAAATGATCAACATAAGAAGATTTTACTAGAGGCATGTTAGAAAATAAGGATGCAAGCCATATTTGCCCAGCAAAGAGAGGAATATCTTACAAGACATTAATTGAATTATAGAGGAAGTATAAATTCTACCTTCAAAATCATATCTTCTTAACATAGAAAAAATACTTATAGAATTTTGCACTTAACTATCCACAGGTTGGCCCATTCCCGTAGATCAAACACTTATGTCCATGATTATACTCTCGATTGATCAACATAGATAGGGAAGAATACACACATACACATTTGTCTCTAGCCAAATATGAATTCTACCATCAATTACTTACTTTTGAACAATACACAAATGATCATCAACTTGAGGAACTAAATTGTCAAAGTCAATATCTTCTTATTAGAGATACATATTACATCATCACTTCACACCTTATATTTCTTTTTGCTAATCCCGTTATATTATTTCAATACATCTTTAGGTCCCCTTTTAACTTATATTCGTTGTATGGCATGTTCAGGTGGATTGACTTCCAATTTTGATAGTCATTACTCCATTAGAAGCAATTAACCATCAAAAGTTGCTATAAACACAACTATATATTATATGATTATCTAACAAATTAATTATTTACTTATTAATGTTCATTCACATACCAAACTTATTTATTTGGCTTATACATCTACATGGTTATCATAATATTGTTAGGGATTCAGGAAACTTTCAGAGTATCAATGACTTAGTCTTGCTAATCCATAATATTTCTTCTTACTAATCCCATAATATTGACCCAATACATATTTAGGCCTTCGTTTAACACATATTGGTTGTATGACATGTTTGCGTGCATCAATTAGGAAGCAACTAACCATCAACAGTTGATGCTACCCTAACTATATGTTGTATGGATATTTGAAACACTAGTTACTTATTAATATATTTTCATACATTATACTTATTTTTTTAACTTTAATACTAGTAGTCAGGCCTATACCTCGACATGATTATCGTTACAGATATCAACTACTCGATCTTGCTACCACAACGACATGTTAATGATTGTTTCAACACGAAACTTTTGAGATGTGTTATTTGAGAGGACACATTGATTTACCAATTATTTCATTTCCCCCCAATCTCCTTGAACTCTTTGATAATCAAACCAAGCTCAGTAAATATTTTAGACAAGACATTCGATCATATAACCATATTTTTTCATTTATATCAATGAGTGATCATGTTGAGGATAAATTACTAGTTGGAAACTGTAGAATTTACACCTTTTGTGCACAAGGTTATATATACCACAAGATTGGTAGTCTTTTACCAAATATATAATAGAGATTGAGGTTTCTTCAAACATATATATATATATGATAATGACCATGAAATAGAAAATCATTTTTAGGAGAATCCATCCTTAAGTATCGAGATTGTTTAAAAAGTCACTTAAATTTTGAATTCTCATAATCCTTTAGTTTATCGATTAGGCCAATTATCCACAATTAACAATGTTGAAAATTGTTGCCTCATCATTCGCTAGCAGCTTGTTGGTCAACATTAATATTCTCTTCCAACTACTTCACCAGTATCCATTATAATAGTTAGAGGTAAAGAAATGGGTTAGTTAAATGATTGTGACATTATTAGACAATCGTATAGTGGACATTTCATAAATGTCAATGATACTGCTAGTTGTTACAACCCTTTACAGTATCTATTACTCTTGCCATATGCAATGTATGGATGGAATATAAATATTACATCAGTAAATAGCAATGATATCACATTTGGCCTGAAATTAATTACTCCTAGGATAAATTGCACAAGATTGTGTAGACTTACTTTCATGTGTGTTCCACTTGTGGTTCAGCAATTTAAGAAGAATGTTTATGAAAGGGCTGTTTTAGGAAATGTTATTGGTTATTCTTATGTCATTGAATTTCAAAAGCAAGGCCTACCACACACCTACGTACTCATCATTTTAGACCTCGATGATAAACTTAATTTACCAAATGATTATGATACAATTGTTAGAGAGCTGAATCCCAAATGAACAAGAAGAACCTCAATTATTTCATGCTGATCTTAAACACATGATTCATGGTCCATATGGAGGATAAAATGCATTTGTACTACGTATAAAGTAAGGACAATGTAAGCGTTGTTTTCCTAAATCATTCACTTATGCCACTTCTCAAGAGGATGACTTTTACCTAATATAAAGATGTAGAAATATTGGTAATGTTCCATTACCTAGCTATCTTAATATTATTGTCGACAATAGTTAGGTAACCCTTTACAATCCTTGGTTGCTTCTAAAGTATGATTGCTACATTTATGTGAAGATTTGCGCATGTATTAAGATGGTCAAGTACTTATATAAATATGTCCACGAAGGTCTTAATAGAGTTTCCATAGAGATTTATATTAGATTTGACAATGATGAAATCCAACAATTTTTTTTTTATGCACGTTAGGTATGTGCCCTTGAAGCTATATGGAGGTTAATGAAATTTCCTTTGAATCGGTTATATTCTTCTATTATCAGATTACAAATACATTTTCTTGACATGTATACTATAATTTTCTAAGAGGACCAATTAATAACTTCTGTTTTGTCAAATAACCTAGCCCTACAAACCATGCTCATAGAATATTTCTACACAAATAGAGTAGATTCTAAGGCAAGTCATTATCTATACAAAGAATTTCTACAACACTATAAATGGTAAAACTCTACATGGCAATAGAGAAGAAGGAACATGAAAGTTGTTGGAAGAATTTATACTGTGCACTCAACAGACTTTAAGCAATTTTATTTACGTATCTTACTTAATTATGTTCACGGCCCTACTTCATTTGACTATCTTTTAACATATAATGAGGTTACACATTATATGTTTCAAAAGGTTATGAAGAGTAGAGGTCTTCTCGAAAATGATGATAGTGTGTGGCAATACTTAACTAAAGTAGTTTCATTCTAAATGCCGTTAGCGTTCAAGAGATTATTTACAACTATTTTGGTATATTGTCAACTTACTAATGTTAGAGCATTGTAGGATGAGTTTCACTAAAGCATGTTATAAGACTACTCTTCATTTTCAACGACTTCAAGTATGTTTCTTCTTCAAAAACTATTGACTAACCTTAAGGTATTGTTAGTACAACATGGTAAAAGATTAGTGGATTAAGATTTAATGTATTCACAAAATGACTTAGAATCTTACGACAACATATCTAGGATTATTAAAGATGAGCTATTAATTCCTATTGCTAATGGTGATATAATTGCTTCTTCTTGCTTGAATATCAAACAAGGACATGCATTCAATTCGATCAAGTTGACTATAAAGCAAGAGGAACAAGCGACATTTTTAGTTGATGGTCTTAGTGGAATAGGGAAAACACATTTGTATCGTACTATTTTGATATTTATTGGAAGTGCAAGTCACATTGTGTATGTTACAGCAACCTTTGGTGTTGTGGCGACTATATTACCAAGAGGTTGAACAGCTTACTTGAGATTCAAGATTCCCTTAAACCTAGATGCAACTTCTATCCATTCAATTAGTAAGCAATCTAAATTAGCTGATTTGTTTAAGATTTGCAAAGAAATTTTGTGGGACGAAGCATCTATGGCTAATAGGTATGCTTTTGAAGCCCTAGATAGAACTTAAGAGATATCATGGAAGTTGATTTACCATTTGGTGGGAATGTAAACCCCGCAAATTTAGCTAATTGTGAGTAGAATTAAATTTTAGTACTGTAGATAGCTTCATGAGTCATTAAGGTTGAGCAAGATAAAAAAATTTATTAAATTGTGAAATCGAATATATTATCGATAATAAAACCTTAGAAATTCTATCAAAACCTAAATTGTGTATAAAAAAAACCCTAAATCTTATGTATACGTAAGTATCCAAAATTGAACTCGAACTTGACGAAAACCCTAAAACTACAATTTTGAACTTATAAAATGGATAAATGTAATCTAATAAAAATAAAACCCTAGTTGAATACAATTATTGACTAATATGCGTAATCGCGTAAAATTATTAACTAACATGTTGAGATAACTCGTGAATATTATAAATGTAACGGCTAATGATTTAATTAATAAATTTCAACTAGTATTTATAATTTTTCCTTTTTCTTTTTCCTCTTTTCCCATTCTCTTTTCATCTTTAGATTTTTTTTTTCCCTTCCACGTCTTACTTTCCAGAATTGTGTACATTTGATGAGGTGTATCCAAATTTCACCATGTGTAATTCATTTACGTAAAACAAATCCCATAAGATAGAGAGCTAGTCATGTTAAGTAATGAGGAGATCCTGCCTTGATTATCTTTCTTTTCTTTTCTTAAAAATCATATGATTTCCTATCTATTTTCTCCTTATATGAAACTGTTTGGAAACAAAAGAAAGAAATACTTACATCTTTATTTTCTTTTCCTCTTTTCAATGGTGAACATTCCCCTTCTCTTTTTCTCAATTTTTTTGTGAATTTAAAGGACAATAATTAAGAAGAAGAAGAAAAGTGGGATTACTCATTCAAGATACTTCAAGGAGGAGTATTTACTATGTATACTATGTTTATTTTGTATTAAATATTTTTATGTGTTCATACATATATGTAACATAAGGTTATGTATTAGAAATATATGTAGGATTTGTATTTCTTTATGTATAAATATTCCTAAGTGTATAAATACTAAAGTATGTTCATATATATATACATGTTACATTTAGTACGAAGTATAAAAGCCTAGATGTACATATATCTATATATGTATTCATGTGTATACTATATGTATAATTAGGTTTGTATAATTTTCATTACATGTTATATGTATATTATGTCGTCGAAATTATATGTATATATTTATGTATGCATAAAATACACAAATACTAACTTAGGGTATAAATTCAGTTTATATACATATGTGTGTATATAATAGTATTTTACTATGTATTTTTTGAAATATAAATATATGTATATTCGTGGATGTGACATATATATATGCATATGTAATTATGTATAACGCTATGTATATTAAGTATTTTTAGTGTATATATGTATATGAATACTGTATAAGTATATACATAAGTATATGTATATAATATATTTAGGGTTATGTTATTATAGTATATAGGTATATTATATGTATAAAAATACGTATATGAATAGTATGGTATATATATAAATATTGGTATATTTAAATAGTACATATTTAATATACTATAATATTAATTTAATAAATAAAGTAAAGTAGTAAATATGAATATATATATATATATATATATAAGCACTGTAAGCCTTAAAGAATTATAAAATAACTAATTTGTAAAATTTAGTAAAATATAATAATAAATATTATGTAAAAAAATACAAAATAAGAAAAAGATGGAAAAAGTACCAAAATTTGGAAATGACATGTGGCATTCCCTTATGTTGCTACGTCAGTATTTAATTGAATTAATTAAATTTGTAATTAAAAATAATAGCAAAATAATTAATTAATTAGANGCAATACTTAACTAAAGTAGTTTCATTCTAAATGCCGTTAGCGTTCAAGAGATTATTTACAACTATTTTGGTATATTGTCAACTTACTAATGTTAGAGCATTGTAGGATGAGTTTCACTAAAGCATGTTATAAGACTACTCTTCATTTTCAACGACTTCAAGTATGTTTCTTCTTCAAAAACTATTGACTAACCTTAAGGTATTGTTAGTACAACATGGTAAAAGATTAGTGGATTAAGATTTAATGTATTCACAAAATGACTTAGAATCTTACGACAACATATCTAGGATTATTAAAGATGAGCTATTAATTCCTATTGCTAATGGTGATATAATTGCTTCTTCTTGCTTGAATATCAAACAAGGACATGCATTCAATTCGATCAAGTTGACTATAAAGCAAGAGGAACAAGCGACATTTTTAGTTGATGGTCTTAGTGGAATAGGGAAAACACATTTGTATCGTACTATTTTGATATTTATTGGAAGTGCAAGTCACATTGTGTATGTTACAGCAACCTTTGGTGTTGTGGCGACTATATTACCAAGAGGTTGAACAGCTTACTTGAGATTCAAGATTCCCTTAAACCTAGATGCAACTTCTATCCATTCAATTAGTAAGCAATCTAAATTAGCTGATTTGTTTAAGATTTGCAAAGAAATTTTGTGGGACGAAGCATCTATGGCTAATAGGTATGCTTTTGAAGCCCTAGATAGAACTTAAGAGATATCATGGAAGTTGATTTACCATTTGGTGGGAATGTAAACCCCGCAAATTTAGCTAATTGTGAGTAGAATTAAATTTTAGTACTGTAGATAGCTTCATGAGTCATTAAGGTTGAGCAAGATAAAAAAATTTATTAAATTGTGAAATCGAATATATTATCGATAATAAAACCTTAGAAATTCTATCAAAACCTAAATTGTGTATAAAAAAAACCCTAAATCTTATGTATACGTAAGTATCCAAAATTGAACTCGAACTTGACGAAAACCCTAAAACTACAATTTTGAACTTATAAAATGGATAAATGTAATCTAATAAAAATAAAACCCTAGTTGAATACAATTATTGACTAATATGCGTAATCGCGTAAAATTATTAACTAACATGTTGAGATAACTCGTGAATATTATAAATGTAACGGCTAATGATTTAATTAATAAATTTCAACTAGTATTTATAATTTTTCCTTTTTCTTTTTCCTCTTTTCCCATTCTCTTTTCATCTTTAGATTTTTTTTTTCCCTTCCACGTCTTACTTTCCAGAATTGTGTACATTTGATGAGGTGTATCCAAATTTCACCATGTGTAATTCATTTACGTAAAACAAATCCCATAAGATAGAGAGCTAGTCATGTTAAGTAATGAGGAGATCCTGCCTTGATTATCTTTCTTTTCTTTTCTTAAAAATCATATGATTTCCTATCTATTTTCTCCTTATATGAAACTGTTTGGAAACAAAAGAAAGAAATACTTACATCTTTATTTTCTTTTCCTCTTTTCAATGGTGAACATTCCCCTTCTCTTTTTCTCAATTTTTTTGTGAATTTAAAGGACAATAATTAAGAAGAAGAAGAAAAGTGGGATTACTCATTCAAGATACTTCAAGGAGGAGTATTTACTATGTATACTATGTTTATTTTGTATTAAATATTTTTATGTGTTCATACATATATGTAACATAAGGTTATGTATTAGAAATATATGTAGGATTTGTATTTCTTTATGTATAAATATTCCTAAGTGTATAAATACTAAAGTATGTTCATATATATATACATGTTACATTTAGTACGAAGTATAAAAGCCTAGATGTACATATATCTATATATGTATTCATGTGTATACTATATGTATAATTAGGTTTGTATAATTTTCATTACATGTTATATGTATATTATGTCGTCGAAATTATATGTATATATTTATGTATGCATAAAATACACAAATACTAACTTAGGGTATAAATTCAGTTTATATACATATGTGTGTATATAATAGTATTTTACTATGTATTTTTTGAAATATAAATATATGTATATTCGTGGATGTGACATATATATATGCATATGTAATTATGTATAACGCTATGTATATTAAGTATTTTTAGTGTATATATGTATATGAATACTGTATAAGTATATACATAAGTATATGTATATAATATATTTAGGGTTATGTTATTATAGTATATAGGTATATTATATGTATAAAAATACGTATATGAATAGTATGGTATATATAGAAATATTGGTATATTTAAATAGTACATATTTAATATACTATAATATTAATTTAATAAATAAAGTAAAGTAGTAAATATGAATATATATATATATATATATATAAGCACTGTAAGCCTTAAAGAATTATAAAATAACTAATTTGTAAAATTTAGTAAAATATAATAATAAATATTATGTAAAAAAATACAAAATAAGAAAAAGATGGAAAAAGTACCAAAATTTGGAAATGACATGTGGCATTCCCTTATGTTGCTACGTCAGTATTTAATTGAATTAATTAAATTTGTAATTAAAAATAATAGCAAAATAATTAATTAATTAGAAAATTAAAAAAGTAGTAAAAATGAATTAAATAAGTCTTAAACCTAAAAATTAGCAAAATAAGTAAATTATAGTAAAATAGACTTAAAAATAAGAAAATTATAAAATATAAAATTTAAATATTTATTAAAACATAAATATCTGAAGAAAAGTTTAAAGTATTATTTTATAATTACTCAAGTTGAAATAATAAACTTTATAACATTTTTACAGCATAATAGAAAATATGAGTTATAACGTTCAAAACGGATCCAAAAATGATAAAAATAGACTATTAGCTTATAAAATTAGAGTTAAATTGAAAAAAAAAAAATTTATACGTAATTAGCGAAAAAGCTCAAATTGAGCATTTTATAAAAATAGATAACTAATTTAAGTAGTTAGTACTACTTAGATACTCATTACCTTTCATATTCCTTAAATATCAAGTGATTACGATATGGAACTTATCTAGTGGATTATTATAACCATTAATAAACTTAATGACCAAGTGAGTACTTCCGATAACTCTATACTTATTTTGTGCTTGTAATTACTGTATCTAAAGTAAATATTAATAACTTGATGCATATGGATTTAGGTTATGCATATGTTTGAATATTGGTTGTATGTTGTGAAAAATGTTGTAAAACATAATAACTAAATAATTGGCTGCTCGATTTATTATTGCATAATTGAATGGTTTGTTGATATTGATTAATTATCTTATAAATTGACTTAATCACATATGGCTTAACTTAAATTAAAAGGATCATGCATAAGCACAAACATTATATATAATGTTTCAGCCGTTACCTTATGCGATTGGTAATAAAGGGCCTTAGAGGAATGGATTTCTACATGATTTGATTAGTATAGTGTAAGAGTATTGGTATAATATGACCCAACCCTTAGTTCTCGAGTTTATTTGGCATTGGAGACGTTAACCATGGGTGATTGGGGGTTGAGTCTAAAGACCACCACTATAAGGTGTGAGTGTAAACTATGGGGGCTATCTCACTATTAGACTTGGGTTTTGTATATTATTAGATTTTTTTAAAATGAAAACATATTTCGTGAAATATGGAATTAAAATTTATGGTTAAAACCTCAAGTGCTAGAACCCGATTGTGATTGGTAACGATATATCTCCAATCCTTATTTTAGAGGGCGTTAAATCTGATGTTGTATGTAGCATCGGTTAACTACATATATATTGTTCGACATCATTCATATGTTTGGTAATAAATTGTTTGATAACTTGCTTACTGGTATAATATGAGGGATAACTCACTAAACTCTTGTAGTTTACTCGCTAATAGTTTTCTTTTGTAGATTGATAGATAATTGAGCATGGGTTAAGAGATAAGCGTCGAGTACCAGCGTCAAGATGTATAGAAGTTAGAACTTGAAGAAAAAACTGTATAGTTGGTTTAAATTATTATATATAATTATTAATACTATATTTAGATTTTATAATTTTCATAAGTTTAAATTCTAGATCTTTATTTCCTAATCTTATTATTTGGTAGGGGATACTGATTCTCTACTTTCACTATTTATATTCTAGTAGATATATGCTTAGATTTGTCTATGGAGTTGTATCCTATTCCAACAGTTCCAACTGTAAATAGTTCAAGACTCCTTAAACCTAATCGTATGCTAGACTTTTCTAGTCTTTTTCTATTCTCAAAACTTTTGTAAATTTTGAGTATTATACTTTCATTTCTTTGTCAATACAAATTAGGCAAGGCGGATTCATGCCTATCTGAAAAGGTAGTTGGGTCCATGTACTTATAATCCTAATATGAACTAAACTTTTAATAATCATCTCCTGTTCTTAATTAAAACTAGAAGACAATGCATTGTACCGTGTCTACATCTATAAAAACATCAAATTCAAAAAACATATAATCGAATAGTAGTAATTCATCTACCCATAAATCTGTCAATACATTCACCTGCTTTTAGTAGGTCTTCTTTATTAAGAAATAAAAAAATTTCATATAATAATTATAAGGGAAAAAGAGAATGATTTTATAAAATTACCCATTGCTCTAAATATTATATTTAAGTTAGATTATTGTAACATATATTTCAATTGTTTTTCTCATTATATTTAGGGGTAATTGATGTAAATGTAGAAAAGAGATTGAAAGTGTGTTGGAACTTAAAAAATAGAGATATAATAATACAAAATATTGACATTTATAGGATACCGATGGATGTTCGTAATCTAATAACCTATGGTTCATCAACCCATAACATAAGATATGAATCTATATCTATTAAACGTCATTCTTATTAGCAACATGGTAGCAATGCACAAAGGAAGTAATAGGTTTATGGTGGGTTTGGGTTGGCAAATATCTATTGCCTTTTCCTTTAAAATGTAGACGTATCTTAAAGAAATCCTACATCAAGATATAAATTCATACAATTAATTTTGCATCCAATTAGCATTTAACATTGGCTTAGAGTAGGATTATAATCCACTCGTATATATTTAAAGAAATAACAGACATTCATGATACACTATAAGCTTAAGACAAGATGCTTGCACTACTCTTGATTATCTAAACTAGCATTAGATCTCAGCCATATTAGCTAGTACTAATAGTTCTAGACAAGAGAGATACTTCTTCAATAATATTAGCACTTGTGCCGACAAAGTTGGTGGGACTAAGAGAACTATGGATATAACTTGAATCTAACATCTCGAAGTTGGTATTTGTATTGACAATTTGAGTCGGCACTTCTGGCGAGTATAAAAGTGGTTTGCGAGGCAGAGTTGGGTTCACATGTCCTTCAAGCATTTTAAGGACATCATGCATCGAGGGACGATCATCAGGATTCATCTGCATACACCATAATGCAACTCTCATCATTTTCTCCGTTATCTTTCTTTCTTCCTCTTCCACAACGTCAACTATTTCAATGTTTTTTCCTTCAATGAGTTGGTCATACACCCATGATGGAAAATAAATTTGGCTTGATTGCTCCACCGTTGCATTAACATTCTTCCTTCTTCCTGCCATTTCCATCAATAGCTTCCCAAAACTATAGACATCAGCCTTATGGGAGACATTACCAATGGACTTATAAACGAGTTCAGGAGCCATATATCCTAAGGTTCCTCTCGCTACAGTTAAGGATACAGTGTTAGAATTTGTTGGATGGAGTTTCGCTAGCCCAAAATCCGAAATCTTCGCAATGAAGTTTTTATCAAGAAGAATGTTGTGAGGTTTAATATCGAAATGCAAAATTTGCATATCACATCCTCCATGTAAATATTCAATTCCTCTTGCTACACCTAAAGAGATCTCATATATTTCTTTGCAACTAAGAGATGTACCACTATTTCCATAAAAGATATGCTTATCCAAAGATCCATTAGGCATGAAGTCATACACAAGAGCACACTTTGAACCCTCAACACAAAAGCCGATAAGTTGGACGACATTTACATGATGAATCCTTCCAATGGTAGCAACTTCATTAATGAAATCCTGTCCGTTTGCTTTTGTATTTTTGAGAATCTTTATTGCCACATCTTGACCGCTTCTGAGTTTTCCTTTGTAAACAGAACCGTATCCTCCTTCTCCTAATCTGTCTTTGAAATTTCTGGTAATCTTCTTGATATTTGAGTAGGAATACCTGATCGGAAATAACTTCTTTTGGTTTTGTAAGAACTCTTCGATGTCTTCGTCCACTGCTCTATGTCGTCTTCTCCACTTGTATATTAGGAATATTGGAACACATAGAAGCCCGACTCCTCTTGTCAGCACAAACAATGCCGCTGAAGCATATGTAGAAAATCAGTAATGGAACTTGATAAAATTCATTGTTAACAAAAATGTATAATTACTGAATTTCTGACAATACCGGTGGAATAATATATTATGGCTTCGATCCAAAGCATGACTTCTGCTGCGAGGAGAGTGAAACGAGCGAAAGTTAAATGTTACCTCGGGATGAAAAATTAAACCAAGAGTAGCATGTAAAAGAGGTAAAATAGAAAAGAATAGGTTCTTATGATTATGATGAAAACTGATGGATCTAATAGCATTTTAGTAATTTAATTATTTGTGGTACATAATCTTTTTGGACAAATTGATGCTTTAAATTGAACCTTATGAAGAAAATGGAAGAACGTCAGAAGAAGTTTTCCTTTAAAGTAACATATATATCATATGACCAATTGAACAATATAAAGTTCATGAGCAACCGTACGCACCATATAAGCCAATATAGTTTAGGCATTTGGGCTTGTATGCTTGATTCACTTGATGGATATGACAGACATCGTAATGATGGCATTTTGTACAGAAAAAATGATGGAGCCACGAAAGTTCAAACCCATAAACTAACTCCTCATAGAAGTCTGAGTAGGACATGGACAACCGGTCATATCGGCTGCTTCCAGGCCACGATGTCCTACCTATCAATCGTATGCTGCAAAGACTCTCCAAGCAGGAAGCATTATGGGCATCTACAATGTATGGATGCCCGTTGGTGAGGGGGCAAGTCGAGGATGAATTCTGAGATTTAATGGACGGAGAAATCTTGGTATAAAATGGGGAATCAATCTCGTTTGCACACTCCACATAGGCTACAGTCCTAGATATTTCTTCAAAATCGTCATCAATGTGTTGCCAGCATGAATATACCCTATTAGAGCAATCAAATAAAGAATGAGGCATGGAGGAACAATTACCTTCTTGCAATCCAGCATCAACGATCCTGATCGTGAAGTTGTTATAATTTATCGATTGCACGTAGTACTTACCTTCATCCGAAGATAAAACCGTGAGATTATTTTCGCAACTTAATCCATACTCACGATAGCCACAACCCTTAGGATCAGTAACTAATCGAAAGGGATTTTTGACAGTGATATTGCCACAAAACGAGATACACTGAGGATTATTCTTAGCACTGCATGTGGATAACCTATATAGCAGAACAAGGAGAAGCAGGGTTTTTGCTAGCATACTTATAACTTTAGAGGTTTAGACTGAAGGTATTTACTAAGGAAAAATCCCTAAGCATAGTAAATTAACAAGGTCTTATCTTATTTATAATAGTGAATGAGATAGCAAGGATTGAGAAAGTGTAGTGGATATTTTTTGTCCTCCAAGAATGAGAAATATCAATGATTAAAGAAATGGAACCATAAAGTTGACTTGGAAATCACATAGAAATATCCAAAATCTCACAAAGAAGAGATTTATGAATGTGCATTGGACAACTATTGCTAATGATGTAGGAATACACAGAATTAATATTAGATATTTTCTAAAATATTAAAAAAAATGACCATTTATGCTTTACAAACATTAATATATGTCAAAACTTTACTGGTACTTAATTAATCCATCTAGTGTGGAGTATAAAGGAATTTTTTTTTTTTTGGGGGGGGGGGGGGGAGGGGGTGTGGGTGTGTGTAGGGGGAGGAACTAATAGAGTGCACGTTGCCTTAATTGAGTAACATTTATTGAAAAAAAAAAAAAAAAAGAGAGAACAATTCCTATCTACCATGCATAACAATTATCTACCACTCACTTCAGCCATGGACCAAGTCTTAAAGCAATACATGGAAATTAAAGCTAGACAACTTCATACAATTGAAATCCAACGTCATCATATTTGTAATGTCGTGCTTCACGGTGGAAGTAATTGTTGGCTTGGCTTGGCTTATCACCGGAGTCAACATGATTGGGAAATCACTTGGAAGTGTAGACATGGAAATTAAGAATCCGCGTGAAGGTCGACATCCACAGTGTGTAAAATTCAGATAAAAACGCGACAAGCATTCTCTCGTAGATGCCACTCATATGGTCTCCATTAAAGCTGTGAGAACTACGTGACAAGTCGAGCATTATTGTTTAGGAAATATCTCAGTTATTCAAAGGGTAGTTCATAAAGTTTAAAAAAGAATCCAAATATTTAAGCAGATTTACGGATAAAGGAAAATCAAGGGGGAAAAAGTGAACGTTACAAAATATATATTAACCTATATCTTTCATGGAAATGTTCTCATTGCAAATTTTCCCTACATGATAATATTCCTCTTATAACTGTAATGATTCTTATAAATATATGATTCTTCTTTGCATGTAATATGTCATTCCCGATCTGGATATAGTTTCCAAAAAAAAAAAAAAAATCTTTGAAATTTGCCATTTTTTAATTCATAATTTCTTTTTCCTTAACTTTGAGAAGAATATCAATTTCTGGAGTTTCATATCTTTCTCTAATAACCGATCTTGATAGAGTAATTCTTGTTCATGTTCAAAGAAAAATTATTTCTTCATTTTTGTCAAAATTCTCCACAAGTATACTTGGGGTAGTTACAACGATATAAATTATAGAATGATCGTAAATTTCTGAAATACAATATTTACACTCTTTAAAAAATGTTGACATTTGAAAATTGTTTCTCCAATGTAATAATAGAAAAGTAAACTTTTATATAAACATATATTTTTATAAGGTTAAATTTCATGGACACCCTTCAAAACTAAAGAAATTACATGGATCTTTACATCTTTAAAAGGACAAATACCACATCTAATACCTAAGTTTTACTTATTTTTGTAATAAAACACTTGAAGTTTAAAAATATCAATTAGTACCTAAAATTTACCTATTTTTATAATGAGTTACCTAATCTAGATATTAGAAATGACTTTAAAAAGATTGCCGAAAGTAAATTGACGCTTTTAAATTACGGATAGTTAATTGTAAAAACAGAAAATTTATATACCAAATGTGCTATTCATCCTTTTTAAAATGTCCACCTAGCTTGTTCAAATAGTTATGGGCCCTCAAACTTTATAAGTTGGCTACCTATGTATCACTTGATGAGGACAATGACATAGGGCAAATGATTTGGCATATCAATCCATTTAAATTTTGTAGTGGCTAGATATTCTTTCTAGATTTTCAACTTGACTTCAAAAGCAATTGAATCTGGAAGCCCTTTTTTTTTCATTTTTTGGTCAAAAGTTGAATTCGTTTAAATACAAATACAAACATAACACATTAGGGAGCCGAGATGGCCAGTCTACAAGGAGAAGATTAACTAGATCGGATGGTGGTTGAGTGATCAAATAACAGCAGTTCATCCCATGTGCACCTTCGACAGCCACCCAATGTGCACAACCATTTGCTTCCCTATGAATAAAAGGAATACTACAATTAAGAAAAGAAGATTTCAAACTACAAATATCTTTAATAATTCCATCCATTTACCGAGATGCCAAGCCAGGATTTTCATAAGACTTTACTACCATCTAGCAAACAGATTCTTAGACAATATTCATCCAAGGTGAATATTTCATCTAAGGATTCCAAAGAACCTCAGCTTCAAGTAATTCAATATCTGTAGTAGCCACATGCAATGCAGTTACATATTTCAGACTGCCTGAAGAACTATGACAGACAATACCCAATCCACCCTTAGCAATAGAATTGTGAACAGCAGCATCACAACTAATTTGAATAGCATTTGGAGCTGGTGGAGTCCAAAGATGTGAAGAAAAATGGTTCACAAATGATGCAGTGGAGTTGATTCTTCTTGAACATACCATAGCTGGCGCAGCTGGTAAAGGAGAAATAGCAGTAGGCGAAAAAGAAACAGCTCTAGAATTGGTTGGATTTTGCTATGCATCGGGTCGAGAATCTAGCTGGTAATTGATGACACCTGTTTTGGATAATTGAAGCAATCAAAATTCTTTCTCGATTGATGAAACAATAGCATAGGATTTCGATGGATCCAAATGTGCCATAATACAACAGCAACTCGTGCAAGGAATTCCTTTTGCTACAACTTGGATAATCTATGAACTCTGACTATATCTTCAATCCAAGAGATAACAGTTGAGGAATCTTAATCCTCAGCCATGATATGAAGTATGGAAAACCAATCAGGCTTGACCCAATCACAAACAAATGACAGATGTGCTAGTGTTTCTGGTAAGTTGCAAAAACAACAATGAAAAGAATTGAGGACTTTCCTGCAAAAAAGATTTTAGTTAGTAGATATAGCGTTAAAACATAAGCACCAAATATGGTGTTTATATTTAGGCTAACAATTGAGGCTCCAAATTAGTCTCCAAAATCTCTTTCCTTTGTGACCATTAATTTCTGAAGATTAAAGACTTATGGTTTTAGTAGAGGACACTAAGGCATGGTATGTTTGGAAACCATATTTAATGTAATGGAACCCATTTTAGACCATGTTTATGTTTGGCAACCCTTAAACATCAAAATGATGAACCGTTTATGTAGAAATATAGAGGTGTGCAAATGAGTTTTAACTTATGGGTCAGCCCATTCAACTCACTTTTTAAATTGGTTTTGGTCAGGGTTATTTGGCCTAGTGAAAAAACAAGCTAAACGAACCTGACCCATCAAATCATCGGTCTAAAGTGGGTTGTTTGGGTTGGCTAATTTAACATATTTATATCTTTAACCCATAGGCTAACCCGTTTAACTTTCTTTTTGGCCCATTTAAAAAGCAAGCAAAATGGACGTAGCTTGTTTAACTTATAGGCTAAAGTGAGCTAGCTTGAGTTAATCCGTTTAACCCACTTATACACCTTTAAGCAGTATCATGGATTAAGTTGGAGTCCTTATACATGAAAAAGAAGGTGGCCACTCATTTTGGTATATTGCAATGTCTATACACACTTCGTATGGATGAAGAAACATCCATCATATCATATATCTTTGAGTCACTTCACTCATCATGGAATTGAAAAATTTAGATGAGACGTTCTTTAGTGAGCAACAAACAATGATGTTACTGTATTCTTTGCCTTCGTCCTATAAGCTTTTTTGAGAAACACTATATGGATACGAATGTCTAAATATTGATGCAATTAAGTCCTCTCTTTTTAGTCATGAGAAGATGAAGTAGGATAGTAGTAGACGTAATGATCTTGTAGTTGGCTTATTTGTCAGAGGAGATCAAAGGAGGTTAGCTTGTGTAGTTTTAGAAGAGGTAAGTCTAGCTTTAAGTATAGATTTTGCAAAGAAAGATGTTGATATTAAAAGAAAGAAGGGCATTAGAAAGCAAAATGTCTAAAGCTCAAAGAAAAGAATGAAGCAAGTAGAATAATGTAGTAAGTGTTACTAAAGGTACTGAAAGCGTTCTCTTTGTATCAACTAGTTTAGTTAGTGTTGCATTGATTATTGATTTCTTACTACAACTCATATCCAAACCAAGAATGGTTTATAACCTATTTGGTCTGTTGATGTTATAGTTGTCCTTATGGGAAACAATATGTCTTGTAAGGCTGTTGGCATTGGAATAGTCTGAATCATACATGATGGAATTTTAAGAATTTTGACTAATGTTTGGTACATGCCAAACTTGAAGAAAATCTTGTTTCTTTGGGAATTTTTTATTATCAAAGGTGTAAGTATTCTATTGAAGGTGGAGTCCTTAAGGTCTCCAGAGGCACTCTTATGTGATTAAAGGAAATTTACTAAAGGGTCTCTATCTTCTCTAAGGCACTGTTATTATTAGATCTACAACTATATCATCTTCTCCTAATTTTATTTTAGATACTACTCATTTGTGACATATGCTTTAAGGCATATAAGTGTAGTAGGGATGTTTAGAAATGCAACCGTGGCAGGTTTGGGGTAATTTCTATAAAACCCAAACTCACCCAATCACTTATGGGAGTTTCAAAAACTTGTGAAAAACTTTATAAGATTTTTTATCATTAACTTATGACTTACCTCAACTAAGAAATGTAATACTCGGTACTCACCTACTTCAACCAGTGGATAAAATTAATTAAATGTTGTAAATTCTTTATTTCCTTCTAAAAATCATGTTTTCCATTTCTAAGAGTTTGTATTAGAAATTTAATAACACATATTTAGCAACAAAAACTAGACATGGTGAGTGAATACCATCCTACACGCTACTAGATAAAAATAAAATAAAATATTAAGAGAATAAAAGTTAAAAGGAATTTGGAATAACAAATAAAATATCTAGTTTTATAAGCATAAGACAATATATATATATATATATATATATATAT
>JAMXBB010000012.1:54562662-54663423 GCA_024138015.1 Lumnitzera littorea | reverse complement strand
TTCACTTTGACTTATCGATATATATATATGTATATGTTAATTTCATTATTAATTTCTAGTAAAAAAGTTATTAGTTTGTTATTTTTTATCGAGTCAGATTTCCTATTAAGTTTTTCTTAATTCTTATAACCTAACCCTAAATCTTATCGGGATTCATTCCATATGCCAAAACCTAATCTTAAACCATATAGGTTTTTATTGGGTTGAATGGGTCGAATATCTTATAGCAACTTATCTAATTGCATCCTTAGGAATGTTTGCTTTGAGTAAGCGTAGTTTGTTAAGTGATAATAAAATTTGAAAGCTCAACTTTTATGACCATTGTGTCTACAAGAGGTAGACTAAAGTGAAGTTTATCATTGCTATTCATAGGACCAAGAGCATAATTGATTGTATTCACTTTGATTTATCGAGGCCAATGCCTGTTTTATCAAAAGGTGATGCTAGTTAGTTGTTAACTTTCTTTGATGAATTTTTAATGAAAGTTCGCAACAGGAATTGGCTTTAAGGTCCATTAACCCGTTTCTAAGCTCTTAACTTAATTGCCCTTGTCTACAAAGCTCTCTCCTAGTGGTTTACTAAAGAGGTGGTCTAGATCTTGGAGATGTTTGAGCTATTTAAATACCTAAGCTCTCAAGAGTCCATTACCATCTCCTAATAAGAGCTAGTCAACCTGAAGAGCTTGGTAAATTGCTCATTTGCTTTACTAAGGTGTTTTTGAGTTGCCCATCTACAGATTTGATCTATTTGAGAAAATCCAACCTTTAACCATCTATAAAGATTTTGTTACCCTATGTTAGGCTACCAATCATCCATTGAAATGTATTCTAACACTACTTGACACCATATTACTTGTAGGCATATATTCCCTTTGTAGTTTATCCATTTTACCCTTCTAGAATATTCACATGATGCATTACTATTTTTGGATTGGAATCCTTTTTAATAATTGTGACTTCCTTATACCTGACCCTAAATAGGCAATGTAAACAACAAAAACATTGCATTAACCAGAACAATTAATAAATTGCCTTCCTCCATCTTTTTGTTCTTGCATAGCTTAGCTAACCAAGTTCAATACCTAACTTTTATCAACTCCTTTGAGTAAGGACTATAGCAAGTGACTCTACTTAATACTTTGTGCATTATATTGGAGTGTTAAATAGGTTTGTGTATAGTTTATAGTGCATCATATCCATGAAATTAATGCACAAGTTTGCGAATCCCTTTTTCAAATTCCATTCACGTTTTAGGCCATAGCTTGCCAAAGTTGTGTTGTTTCGAGTGTAGTTGTTGCTCTACATTCGTGGAGTCACTAGACTAATTGAGTTTAGTCATCTAGGGTTGTTTGTAGTGTTTTCATTTGTGTTGTTGAACATTTGATTTAATAGGATTGTAGTGTTAAGTGGCTGTGTAGATCTATTAAGCTATGTTGAATTACTTGAGTAGTGTGTTTTTGGTCTTAGGTTGTTTACAATGACTAGTTTACTGTGGTTTGAGTGTTTAAATCACTATAGTTATTGTTTATTGAAGTTTTTAAGTTTTGTCATATCCACTACGAAAATGGCAGACCCTAGTATTCATAGAGGAATAATAGATGTTGAAAGTAATGTCATTAGTCATAAAAGGATGGGCCAATAGATTAGAGAATTATCAATGAGTAGATATGTGACTTGATTATTATGGTGGCTAATTTGGCCAAAATCGTATAGAGTTTAGTGGAGAATAGGTTGTTAATATTGGCCCTACTGATGTGCGAGCTCCTCTAAATCATTAGTTTTTAAATCTAATTTGACATGAGCCAATTAATGGAATAAGGCGTGTAGTTTGAGCTCATAAATGGATAAAGCTTGAGGACATTGAAGAAGAGGTTGGAGATAACTTTGACAAATACCTAACTAAAGAGGTTTGAGCTCCTTAAGGACTCGAGAACATGAAACTAAAAATGTTAACCTATTCAAGAACGCAAAATGTTGATGACTATCTTGATTGGGAGGGTAAGGTCAAGAAGATATTCAAGTGCCATGATTGTGATAAGAATGTCAAAGTATGATTTACTACCCTAGAATTTACTTATTACACTACAATATAGTGGAAGAATTTATAAGCCAACAAGAGATGAGAAGAACAACATGAGATTAGGATGTAGAATGACATGAGGAGAGTTATGGAGAGAAGATTTATTTCTCAACATTATACGTAGGATGCATTCAAAAAATTACAAAATCTGAGACAAGGTGGAAATATTGTAAACAAATATGTCAAAGAGTTCTAGATGCTCATGACCTTTAAGTAGCTTAAAGCATAAACTCTTTCCAAATTCAATGGAGGCTGAAGTTTGAAATTAGCAAAGTGTTTAATGTGTAGAGGATTGATACACTCTTTCTTTGTGCCTTTCATCACAATCATCTTTCACTAACTTTAATTTCTTGGAATAAGGCATGGTAATTAAGCTAAAGAACTTTCTAGTATTAGTAAGTGAATGCAAACCTTGGTGTTAGGTAATGGATTTTTCTTCAATTGTTAACAAACTTTATTAGGGATATTTATAAAAAGAGAATATTAAGTGAAAAAGGAAATAGTTTTTCTCAAATTCATAACTTTTTTAGAAGTTCCACAATAATTGAACTATACTTATAGTTTCTTAGGAATACTTAAATAGCCATCCTTTATTCCAATTCACAGTCAAATTATTTCACAATTTCCTTTTTATCCTTAAATCTCCTTAAATATTATAATTCTCATTTAAAGTTTCGAATCAATTTTTCATGGAATTGATCGCATGCATATAACCAGAGAAGCTATTATCTATTAATATTCAAATATATGATCTAATGAAATTTTAAATAATGCTAGATGAAACAAAATCTATCTTTGATAATGAAACACATTTGATGGTTGAGATGTACCCACTCCCTTATTTTTCTAATAGAAATAATATATATAATAAGGTTATTAAACTTGTGATTTTACTTAGAATTATTATAGAGTCGATGGAATCAGAATGTAAAATTCAAACATAGAAATGTAAGTTTCTAAAAAAAAAACTGTATATATACTTATAGTATTTATGAAAAACTTATAATATATGAAGGAATAAAGAAATGAATAAAGTAAATTCTTTTTTCATAGTAAATCTCTTAATCTATAATTTAACATGTATAGCAAAAGAAAGACAAGCAAAGTTAAAACTAAATTCTTCTATATTTTTTTCCATTGTTTTGTTTGAAAAAGCAACAAATTAAAGATAACCTAAGCCATCAACACTTTTTGAGTTATTGATAGTATAAGCTAAACTTAAAGATTTCTTTATAAACTTTATAGTTGAAGATGGAATATAAATGAAGATTACGTACATTGAATAAGGGATTAGAAGATTGAGAAAGAGGAAACAAAATTTGGAGTGAAATAGGGAAGATGTTGTGGTACCTAAATAGTTGATAGAATTGTAGAATTCTAGTTTATTTATTTTTATTTTTATTTTTTTGCCTAATTCATTGGGATAGGTACAGTCTATATTGATTAAAAATATGTTTCCACTAAATTCAACATGTAAACTCACTAGAGTTTATGCAAAAATAATTTTATGTCTAAGTAACTCGAAAGAATTTTTAAAATTATAAATTCATAAAATTGTACGAATAAAACCACGAATTTGGCAACTATCTATATACTTATAATCTTACTATAGCATGATTTAGTTGGAGCCTCCTTGTAGTCTAAGATGTCTAAGAGTCACATCTTCAAATTATGACTTCAATTACATATTGCCAAAGTGAGTTAATCTCAGGTGTTGTAACATGGATAATTTTTGAAAAGCAAGATTTCGTGTTAGGTTCTCAACTTTTAACTTGTTCATGTTTTGTCTATTCCAATTGAATTGTTAAGTGCTTGAAGTTTTAATTTTCTTGTTCTTTGATTTTGGAAGATGTTATTGATATAGAGCTTTTTAGTGCTTGACAACAATATTAAGATTTATTAGAATAATAGAAAGGCAAAGAGAAAGCCCATATTGTTTGGAATTTAGGAACTAATCAGCCATGAAATGCTACTTCCTTGCAAAATAATTGTACCTAAGGGCTGAGAGATAGTGTAGGAAAAAAGTGACCATCCTTTTCTTCTCCTCATCTTCAATTTTCTCATGTTACACATTAGAAGATTCAATGACTATTCTTCAATTTTCTCATGTTACTTCTAATGATTTGACATTAGTTTGGAGTAGTTGCATAATCTACTTATATTGATTAATAGAAAGAACAAGCATTCAAGACATATTGTAAGCTCAAGATAAAACGTTAACATTACTCAAGTTATGTTACTGACTTTATAGGATCTTAACCTTATCTACAAGCACTTAAAATATTACAAAAGAGATACTTCTTTGATAACATCACCTCCTCCACTACAAATACTAGTAAGACTAAGTGAACTCATAAAACTTGACTTTTGCAACTCGAAGTTGGTATTGGTAATTGGATTTTGAATGAGAACTTCTTGTAGGTTCAAAAGTGGTTTATGGGGCTTAGGCGAGTTCTTAGGTCCCTTAAGCCTTCATGCATTGAGGAACGATCATTAAGATCCATTTGAAGACATCACAATGCAACTATCATCATTTTCTTTGCTATCTCTTTTTCTTCCTCTTTTACAAAATCAACTATTTCAATGTTGTTTCCTTTGGTTAGTTGGTTATAAACCCAATGAGAAAAATAAATTTAACTTGAGCACTCCATGGTTGCATCAGCATTCTTCATTTTTCCTACCACTTCCATCAAGAGCTTTCCAAAACTATAAACATTAGCCTTATAAGAGACTACCAATGGTCTTAATCGAGCTTAAGAGCCATATACACCAAGGTTCCTCTCACTATTGTTAAGGACATAGTATTGTAACTTATTAGATAGAGTTTGGCTAGCACAAAATTAGAGATCTTTAAAGTAAAGCATTTATGAAGAAGAATATTGTGAGGCTTAATATCAAAATGCAAAATTTGCATTTCACATCTCCATACAAATATTCTATTCCTTTTGCCACACCTAAAGAGATCTCATAGATTTCTTTCTAACAAATATAAGGACATTTATCTACATAAAAATTATGCTTATCCAAAGATCCATTTGGCATGGAATCATATATAAGAGCATGCTTTGAGCCCACAATAGTAGAACTAACAAATTGGACAGTATTTATACGATGAATCCTTCTAATGGTGGTAACTTCATTAATGAAATCTTATCCATTAGCTTTTGGATTTTTTAAGACTTTTCTTGCTACATCTTAACCACTTTTAAGCTTTCCTTTATTAATTGAACCATATCCTCTTTCTCCTAATTTATTTTTAAAACTTCTAGTAACTTTCTTGATATTTGAATAGGAGTACTTGATAGGAAATGACTTCTTTTGACTTTACAAGAAGTCTTCAATGTTTTCATTCACTACTCTATGTCTTTTTCTTCACTTGTATATCAAGAATATTGCCACACATTGAAGCTACACTCATCTTATCAACATAAACCATAAGATTGAAATATATATATATAAATTCAAAGGTAAAACTTAATATATTTCATGGTTAACAAAGAATATAGTTTTTAAAGTTATGAATATACCAAATAAAACTGTTGTTGAAGCTTGGATTTGCAGCATTATTGGGTGCAAATATAGAAATGATTTTTAAAAGTTTAATAATACAAGCTAATAGAATGAGAATGGAAATTAGGAGCTACTACAATCAAATCATTGTTCCATTAGCTCATTATTTGGACATCATTTAATTTAAGTACAAAATGAAGGACTTGAAGTCCTTTTATAGGAAAAAAGGTCAGAAACTTTTACCAACAATAGACTACACATCTATAGAAAAAAACAATACCACATATAAAAGAAGATAGCTCATTACAACCTTACATTACCTCAACTACAACCAAGTTACATATTGCTTTGACATGAAGGAAATTTCACCACTTGCAACTAATTGAAAATCATTGTTATTATTATTTTTAACAGCCCCTCTTAATTTGTAATTTTGAAGTATCTTCTGAATTGCTTGAACTTTTCTATTGTTACGGTTTTGGTAAATATATCTCTAAGTTGCTTATTTGTGTTAACAAATTCAAGTTGAATTTTACCTTCTTATACCAAATTTCTTATATTGCAGCGTCACAACTTGATATGTTTTGTCCTTTTATGAAGCAACAGATTTTTTTGTCATGGCAATAGTTGACATATTATCATAATGGATAATTATAGGGGCTTTTTGGTTTTGATTTAAATTTGATAAAATTCCTCTTAACCATACTACTTCACATGTTGCATCTGTAACAGCTATATATTCAGCTTCAAATGAAGTCAATGATATTATCTTTTGTTTCTTTGATGACCATGATGTAATATTTGATCTGATGCTTAATACATATCCTAATGTCCTTTCTCGATCATCAACGTACTTTTCACCACTACATAATGTAATTTGCTTGGACTCTAAATAAATCTAGAAATCAAATTGACTAGGTAACAATGTTTGGCTTTGTGTTTGTCAAATAAATCAAGGACCTAACCAAATTCTATACATGTTTGCATTCGTTTTCAGTGCTCCATTATTTAACTACAATTTCTTATTTGTTGTAAGTGGAGTAGCAATTAACTTGCAGTTGCTCATATGAAACCTTTTCAATAAATCTTCTAAATATTTTTTCTAAGAAATAAATATTTCTCCTTTAGATTGATGTACTTGAATTCCAAGAAAATATTTCATATGACCTAAATCTATCATCTCATATTCTTTCATTATAGCAACTTTAGATTCATTTAGCATTAGTTGACTTGTGCTTGTATAAATCAGGTCATCTACATATGAACAAATAATGAGGAAATCATATGTACTCCTTTTTAATGTAAAGCGAAGATTCACTTTGACTCCTTTGAAAACCTTTTTTCTTTTTTTGAAAATCGCCATTTATTTTGCCAATCTATGCACGGTGTGCCTACTTTAATCCATATAATGCCTTATGAAAGTAATAAACTTTACCTTCTTAGCCTTTGATAATATATCCTTCAGGGTGTTCAACATAAACCTCTTGTAATTCTCAATCCATAAATACCAATTTAACATCCAATTTAAAAATTGGTAATTCCAATTGTGCTAGTAAAGTAAGAACAATTTTAATAGTTTCCATGTGTACTACTATAGCAAAAGTTTCACTAAAATCAATGCTAAGTTAATGTGAATATCCCTTGGCCACAAGATACGCTTTATGCTTTTGATTGACCCATCTTCTTTATATTTGGTCTTATAGACCTACTTCAATCCAATAATTTCTTTATCTTCTAGAAGATCAACAAGCTCTTAAGTATGATTTTTTTTTTCAATAGTTGCCATTTTATTATTCGTAGCTTTTTTTCCATATTTCGTCCTTTTAACTTTTTCATAACTTTGTGGTTTACATATGAAAAATGAAAATTCACATGATTCATAAATATCACACAACAAGCATACCTTCCTAATTGGACTTTCTAACTTTGGATGTGCTTAGAAAGTTAGGGAACTAGAAGCATCTAGAAAACTTGGACCGAAACTTGATTAAGGATTTGGTTGTATGATGTCAAGTCTTATAGGTAAAATTCTTTGAATAACTTGAGTTTTCTCTTTCCAATCCCAAGCTCTTTCTTTATAAAAAATAACATCTCTTGAAACAATTAATTTATTCGTCTTTGAATTGATAAGACAATATCCTTTAGATTAATCACTATAACCAGTAAAAAGATATTTTTCACCTTTCTCATCAAAATTTTCTCTCTTCTATGATGAACAAGCAAATATGCAACACATTCAAATATCTTCAAAAGATTAACTTATGGTTGTCACTTACACCAAGCCTAGAAAAGGAGTCTTGTTCAAAACTGCTTTTGTTGGAGATTTATGCAATATGTAAATTGCAATATTGATTGTTACAGCCCAATAACTATTTAGAAGACCTTTTCTTGTTAACATGCTTCTTGCCATCTCTACAATGGTACAATTTTTACACTCTACAACACCATTTTGTTGTGGAGTACGTTATACTATCAACTACCTTTTGATTCCAACCTCTTTGCAATAATTTTGGAACTCATTAGATGTATATTCGCCTCTATGATTAGTCCGCAAAATTTCAGCTTATATCCACTTTGTCTTACCACCAAAGCTTCAAATTTAAGCAAAGTGGAAAATTCTTCTAACTTCTACTTTAGCAAATATATCTACATCATCTTAGTATGATCATCCACAAATAAGATAAAGTACCTATTTCCATTTAATGATGGTGTCCTTGTTGGTCCAAATATATCAGAATGGACCAACTCAAGTAGAGCTTTAGTTCTATAAGATGTCTTTGGAAATGGCAATTGATAGATTTTTCCATAGACACATCCATTGCACACTTTCTCGATCAATGAAATATTTGCAAACTAATCGCCATATTTTTCCACTTCAATAATTGAAGTACCTTAAAACTCAGACGGCTATATCTCAAATGCCATAAGTGTGAGTCATCAATCACACTTTGCAAAGCAACTTCTTCATTAAAAGGTATAGATATAGGAAAAATTTTATTCTTACTTATCTTTATTTTGGCCACAACGCAATTTTTCTTCTTATTAGTAATAATGCACTCATCATCATCAATTAACCTTATAACCTCTTTGTAGTGATTGGCCAACACTCAATAAATTTTGAGTTAATTTAGAGACATAATGAATATCATAAATCAATTTTGAGTTAACTTCTTTTGTGTTTATTGCAATAGCTCCTTTTCTTACAATCTCATGAGTCTTCCCATCTCCAAGCTTTACTTTGGATGAAAATTTATCATCAAACTCTACAAATAACTCTTTATTTCCATTCATGCGATTATGGTGACCTCTATCAATATACCAAATATGCTTAAATAATTATTTAGCATTCGTACAAGAATAATACCTACTTATCTTGATTTTCTTTAGAGTAATTGGCATTTTTTTCTTCTTCTCTATCCTTATAATAACAATTTCCTTATAAATGATTGGGATTTTTACATCTTTTGCATTGAAAATTGTAATTCTTGGAATCATGCCTAAATTTCTTGCATATTCATCATTGAGATGAATTATTTCTAGAAGTGATTTCTCTTCCTCTATAATGACCTCAACAATTTTGGAATCTATCACACCCATGAGCGTAATTAGAGGAATAACCATCACAATTTTCACTTTTATCTTGCTAACATTTCCTATTAGTATTAACCTTCAAATGGAAGTGATATGCTGTGCCATAGGTGGACAAGGGTGAACGTATCGGGGGGGAGGGGTCTAAGCTTATAGAAAGCTTGAAAATGAGATGGGAATTACTCAAAAATAGGAAAGTAAATAAGTACCCTATAGATGATTCCAAGGATATGACATACAAAGAAAACTCTAAGGACTCATGGCTTAACTTGATATGATATGCGAGTTGGTTTGATGAGTGTACTTACTACCTAGCCTTGTTTATAGGTTAGGATAAGAGTGAGGTAACCAATATAGAGTAATGCTCATTAAAGAAAAGTGTATATTTAATATCTAATGTATGTGGCTACCTTTATAATGGGTATTTTTATTCGAAATATTATGACAATAACTATAAATGGAAATGACTAAAAAGGGTAAAGTCCTAGTGAAATAATGTACAAAGCATAGGAAAGGGCATAACGAGAAAATTAAGAAAAATGTCCATCTTGTACAGAGGATTTTGTCAAACAATTGCTTAGATACATGGTTTTTGTGGATAGGTGGTAGAAGACGAAAAACTGTATGATTAAGTTGGTAACTGCCGAGCAGACCTAGAGGTTATTTCAAGACAACATGGGTATGGATGTGTGTTGGGTTCTCGGCACTAAGATAGGGTGAGTTGGAGGTTAGCACGGTCATGTTTAAGCAGACGATGAGGGGTTAGACTGTTAGGGCAATTTATACTTACATCGATCGAGTTGTTGTCTAAGTGCATCTTTGGTCAGTAACTAGAGGCTATTAATAGACATAAGAGGCCTTAGCTCAAATAGGGCATCAGGTCGGTAGATTGTAGCAACTTTGACTCATTGACCATAGGGTAGAAAGAGAGAACTTCCCTTACCATGCTTTCCAATCCTTGGGCTTGGGCTCAGGTCAGGTGGTCTAATTCTTATCATCTCCACTAGGTTGATTAAGATTTAGGGTCAAATCTATCCGATTATCATCCAAGCCTTCCTCGAATTGGTAGGAATTGAGGTCGGCAATATTAAACACATCAAATAGTTTAAAGTCCTCTAGTAACTCTAATTGGTAAGCATTGTCATTAATCTTTTAGAGGGTCTTAAAGGGTTTGTTAACTCTAGTAAATAGCTTATTGTTCCTCTTTTTTGGAAACCTTCCGTGCTTAATTGTAGCTACACTTAGTCATCTGGTTGAAACTGCTTGGTCTTCCTTCCTTTGCCTTTCTCCGTTAGTTTTTTGGTAACTTGATCAATGTGCTGGGCGACTTGTTGGTATATTTGCTAGATGGACTGAGCTCTAGTTCTCACTACCAAATCATCTTAATCAATGGGAGGCATTAGGGTGCGGTTAAGGAGTAGCTCAAGATTGAAGCCATAGACAACCTCAAATGGGGCGTACTCAGTAGTGGCATATACTGTCTTGTTGTAAGCAAATTCTACCACCAGTAGGCAGACATCCCAGTCAGCTAAGTTCTTTCTTACTACAACTTTAAGCAGTGATCATTGGGTACGGTTAACTACCTTTATTTGGTTGTCAGTTTGGGGGTAGCAAGAAATACTAAACAATAACTTGGTTCCTATTCGATGTTGGAGCATTCTCCAAAAATGACTTGAGAATTTTTGGTCTTTGTTCAACACCACACTCCTTGGCACTCCATGTAAGCAAACTACTTCCTACAAAAATAAATAAGTAATAGCTAAAGCATCGTTAATTTTGGTGTAAGGCACAAAGTGTGCCATTTTGCTGAACCTACGCATGATAACCATTATAGAATCTTTGCCTAAACTAATTTGGGGTAGTTCGAGGATGAAATCCATACTTAGGTTAGCCTATGGTTTGGTTAGAGCAGGTATAGACATTGTCTTCCCTTATTCTACTCGACTTTTTGCTTTCTTATAACACATGCCTCAATCACACTATGTATGTCATGCTTCATTCTACGCTAAAAGAAGTTGTCATTAAATAGCTCATACGTTCTTCGTTCCCTAAAGTGCTTAGAAAGTCCTCTACTGTAAGCTTTTCTTACTAGCAATTCTCTTATCGAACAGGTCAATACACATAATTTGCCTTCTCAGAATAGGTAACTATCCTTCACATGATATTCATTTACCATTCTTCTTTCTTCACGTCATCCAAATATAGGACCAAAATGAGAATCAAATTGATACTGACCTTTAATGCTTACAAACCCCAACAGTGTAGCTTGTAACTCAGTGAGAACATATCTTCATGATAAAGCGTGGCAACTATATTTTTTTTTCCTTGCTTGTATTTGATGAAGAAATTAAACCCTTTTAGAAATTTAATCTATCGAGCTTGACGTTTAGAAAGCTAGGATTGGCTCCGTAGATATCTGAAGCACTTGTTATTGGTATAGATGACAAATTCTTTTAAAAGAAGGTAATGTTGCCATACGCAAAAAGCTTGGATTAGGGCCAAAACTTCTTTGTCATACATTGATGTGTCTTGAGGTTGGACACATGAGGGAGCACCACAATGAAAAGAATCAAAAGAAAACAAAAGAAGACTAGTAAATTCTGGGTAGCTACCAACTGGATAAAACACACTAATCAATCATACTCGGCCTACAATCTGCTAGATATAACTTATCAATTTGAACTATAGGGTTACTCGCCACTACTTCTTGCTAAATAAAATATATAAGAGTTGAAAAGGTAATGAAAACACTAGGGTTGCTCACAAAGGAAACTTCTATTAATCTAGTAATGTGATTGATGATTGCTGCATACAAAATGAATGGGGTTTATATACTAGCCCTATTAGGGTTATAAGTACGTATAAAAAGACAAAAAGGGTAAATTACAATTGGAATACATGAAATATGCAAAAAAGGGTAAAAGAGACAAAGAATATTCAGTACGGAAAAAGTAAAGAACCTTTTTGGAATGTTGTGCCAGAAGATACATGTCATATGGTGGCTGATGTTTTGAGTCACTAGAGAGTATTTTTCCTTATAATGGGATCAAGTACTAGTGGTTTACTTAGGAGATTGGCTTGGATAGTCGTTTGAGGCTGGTATGCTAAGATGTTGTCTATCTTATAGCAAGGTTGCTCGACAGGTTGGCACGTCTACTTGGTAGCTTTAGGGAACTATCCTGGTGCATGTGAGAGCTCGGTATTTAGGTTGGAAGTAGAGTGAAACATGGAGGTTAGGATAGGAATTCTTGTCTTACATAGGGTTTTAAGCTAATATTCTCTGTATGAATCTTTAGAGTCCTTTAGCTTGGTTATGTGTGATTAGTCCGAGAAGTTGATTCCTATCATCTACTTAAGGGTAAAAAAAATTTGACCTCAAATTTGAAGTAGTCTTTGGTTCTTATTCTTCTTGAGCTGCCACAGGGTCTTCTTCTTCTAGTTAGTGGGGAATCAAGTCAAGCACATTGAAAGTGGAAGAAACACCATAGCCCTTAGGCAGTTTAATTTGGTAAGCATTGTGGTTGATCTTTTTTGAGACCTTGGATGGAACATTAGCTCTTAGAAATAGTTTACTCTGTCTTAAGTGTGGAAATCATTCTTGATTGAGGTGAATTCCTACTAAGTCTCCTGTCTTGAAAAAAATAGTTTGGCGACCTCGATTACCTATCTCTTGTTGTCTCTAATTGAACTTAGCAATCTTCGTTGTTATAGACTGGTGTAGCTCTTACAATTCTTAGGTTGGGTCGACTCCAGATTGACTCTCTTTAGGAGCTATAGGAGTACCAATCAAATCTAGGGGAATAGTAAGATTGTTGTCATAAACGACCTCGAATGGGTTCTTCCAAGTGGTGCTATGGATGGTTCGGTTGTATGCAAACTCCATAATGGGTAGACATAGATCCCAATCCTTTAAGTTTTTTCTCATGATAGCTTTGAGTAATTGCTTAGCGTTTTGTTCACCACTTTAATCTGACCATCAATCTGACGGTGGCTACTAGAGCTAAATACAAGTTTAGTCCCACGTCTTCTTTGAAGAGTTTTCTAAAAATAGCTCAAGAATCTAAATATAGCTAGAGCAAGAGATGAAAGACTAGGTGTTAGAACTTGGGATGAGATGAAAAGATTGTTAAGAGGCAGATTTGTATCCTAAACTTACTTACAATATACATTTGCAAAATTGTAGGAGCTTTGCTAAGAAAGCCAATCTGTTGATAACTATGTCAGGGAGTTCCAGATAGTAATGATTTGAGCCGACGTGGAAGAGCTAGAGGCTTGTATAGTATCAAGGTTTGTTTCTAGCCTCAAGTATGAGATTCGTAATATCATGGAAATACAGAGGTTTTATACACTGGAAGAGGCCATTAAGAGAGTGTAGAGGGTCGAAATGCAGAAGAGAAGTGTTTCAAGTGTACCTAGGTTCACATTATCACAGTTACCAGTACCACACTAATCTGTTTAAGCTGAGTTAGGGAAGCTATACAGGACAGAGGATAGGAATGACCGACTTGAAGACAACTGAGGAAACCAACAGGGCTAAGTTAAACAGTAGGGTCGAACTGAGGGTAGGCTAACCCCAAAGACATATGAGAAAAGGTAGACTTCTGGATAGAAGACCAGTGATGTAAAGTGTTTTAAATGCTTGGGCTTCAAACATATGGCCTCTAAGTGTCTGAATTGACACGTCATGGTACTTCGAGGAGATGTAGTGAATAGTACCAACGAGAGCGAGCTCGAGAAGGAAGAAGATGTTGGAAAACCCAAAGCTAAAGAGGAAGAGGAGACCTGTATCTATGCTGACAAGGGAGAAGTAACGACTGTAGTCCTAAGATGAGTCCTGAGTTCCTTGCCAAACTCTACGGAGGACTAGAGAGAGAATTTGTTCCATACTAAGTATACCATCAAAGGCTAATTACGTACGATCATTGATAACTCTTATTTTAAATATATTTCACATGGTGATTTTATAGTATTTCCTTTACATCTTTTTTTTTTTTTAAGAAATTGATACTTAAGTGAGTAAAATTTTGATTTTAAGGTTTGAACCGGATTGAAAACGAAGAAAAGGAATTACGTTTCACTCAATTTGGAGTTCAAATGAATGAGTTATGAAGTTTTGAAGTTACATAAACAATAGGAAAAAGTGGCAATTTTTGGTTAAAAAGTTACATAGTCTGGGATACAACTATGTCCCCAAGCTGTATCCATGCAGGAAAATTTTTGTGCTAAGGTCAGTAAGTTACACAACCTGGGGACATAACTGTGTCCCAAGTTGTGTTTGGTGACAAGAAAAAAAACTTTACAATACATTATAAAAGGATTTACTATGGTTTTGCACATAACTTTGGCCATTCAAAAGAGAAAAGACTTGAAGAAAAGGAGGAGCAAAAGGCGAAAGCAACACCCAACTTCAAGATTGAAGAGATTTTTCATCAACAAAAGGGGTTTTTCATGTTTTATTTTTTGATTTTGTTGCAATTTGTTTTTAGTTTTATCATGATAGTTTAAGATTCTTGTATTTAGGATTAGAGAACCTAGGGTTTCATGTCACTATTAGATTTATTAATAATTTTCAATAAAGTTTCTATCTTTTTTGATTCAATTATGTGTTTTAATTGTTAATTGATATTTCTAGGATATTAATCTATGATATTTTGCATGATGATTGAGAAATCATATGAATAATGGGATCTTGATATAATTGGAGAGAATTGCATGTGTACTTAAAGATAAGATACATGATTCTTCTAAAAAGTTGTTCTTTTGTGTGAGAATTCATTATACATTAATGTGATTCTAAATTATATTACTAAGTAAAGAGATTCCGGTAAATAATTTAGGATTAAGGTTAATATGCTTGAGAAAGGTGTTAACTTTAATTGTGAATCCCTCCGATCAAGAATAATAGAGATGGATTTGAATATATTTTTAGTGGTCACATGTTAAACACTAGGGAAAATAATTCCTAAATACATTATTTGCCTTTTTGAAGTTGTTCTTAATTTTATTGTTTTCTAAATTGCTTAATCAAGTCTCATAATTAGGTTAGTTTATTAATTTTAGTATTTTTAATTCATTCAACTTATCACAATTTTCCGGTTAGATAATAGAGCTAAGGTTAATATTAGTACTCAAGGTCTCTGAAAGATAGACTTAGACTCACATCCGGTATATTAAAACTGATAGGTGCACTTGCCTTATATCAATCATAGTGGCTGGATTAAGTTGTACAAATATGGTTGTGCAATCCTTTGTGCAAAGGCTGGGTCTATCGACCTCAAAGCATTCTCGACTTTACAACTTGCATTAGCTTAATGATAAGGGTGCTTTATACTTGACTGAACAAGTGACTGTGCTGTTCAGCATCGGAAATGTATACAGGGATGAAGTGGTGTACAATGTCATCCCCATGGGAACTTCATATCTATTGCTTAGACGACCTTGGTTGTTCAACCGATGTGTTATTTACGACAAGTATAAGAACACCTATGCCTTTGTCAAGGATGGGAGGAAGATTGTGTTGCAACCTTTAACCTTGTCCTAAGTAACTGAAGCTTGTAATCAGCTCACCCAAGCTAGTAAGAAGAAATCCTTAGTGATGAGCTAGAGAGAGCTTCAATCTGCTAAGAAGGCTGATGAACCCATGTTTCTATTGGTTAAGAGATTGTGGGAGATGAGGGAATTACAGGATGTTCTAAAAGAGATCCAAAGCTTGCTAAATGAGTTTTCCAACCTATTTCCAAAAGAACTGCTAAGAGGATTGCCTTCAGTCTGAGGCATAGAGCACTATATTAAGCTGTAGATAGATGTCGCCCTCCTAAATTGACTCGCATATAGGATGAACCCTGAGTAGGGTATTAAGTTGAAGAGGCAGGTAGACAAGCTTGTAGAATGAGGGTATGTAAAGGAAAGCATGAGCCCTTGTGTTGTACCAATTTTGCTCATTCCAAAGAAGGATGGTTCATAGTTCATGGTGCATGTGCATTGACAGCTAATCAATCAATAGAATTACTGTTAAGTATAGATACCCGATATCGAGGCTTGATGATATATTAGATGAGCTTCATGGTGCCAAAATATTTGCGAAGATTAATCTACGGAGTGGCTACCACCAAATTCGCATGAGGTCGGGTGATGAATGAAAGACTACCTTTAAGACTAGGTACAAACTCTACGAATGGTTGGTTATATCATTTAGGCTTACTATTGGCCATGCACATTTATGAGGTTGATGAATCATGTAATTTGCCCTCTAATTAGGAGATGTGTGGTCGTGTGCTTTGATGATATATTGGTATACAGTGCCAACCTGAACGACTATGTTTGACATCTTTATGAAGTATTTGACATTTTATGAGTTGAGAAGTTGTGTGGGAATGTAAAGAAATGTATGTTCTGCCAAAGTGAAGTGATATTCCTATGATTTGTAGCATTAAAGGAAGGAATCCGAGCATATGAGAAGAAGATCCCAGCTATTCTAAAATGGCCGACGCCAAAGAATATCACTAAGGTCCGAAGTTTCCATGGCCTAACTTTTTTCTATAGATGATTTATTAAGGACTTCAATACAATAGACGTCCCATTGACCTAGTTGACTAAGAAGAGTAAAGGATTCAAGTGGAATGACTGAGCTAAATAGAGCTTTAGAGAGATAAAGGAAAAACTCACCTCGGCACTTGTCTTGTCACCACCAGATTTTGATAAGCCCTTTAAACTAGAATGTGATACATCGAGAGTTAGAATTGGTGCTGTCTTGATGCAAAGCAATGACCTATTGCCTTCTACAATGAGAAATATAGTGTTTCTACCCTAAACTATTCTATGTATGAGAAGGAGTTGTACTCCCTTTTCTAAGCCTTCACTATTTAGCAACACTATTTGCTACCACGAGAGTTTGTTATTTACACTGATCATGAATCAATAAAGCATCTTAAGAGTTTGAACAAACTCCTAAAGAGACAAGCCAAGTGGATGAAGTTTATGGAGGGGTTCTCGTACATCATTTGCCATAAGAAGGGAAACGCAAATGTGGTTGTCGATGCTTTGTTATGATGGCAAACTTTGCTAACCATTGTGTAGACAAAATTATCGAGATTCTCACTAATTACTAAGCATTATGCTCATAATTTTCATTTTGGCCCTATCATAGAATAGTGTAAGGATGGAATTACCGTTAAGGGATATTATCTCAATAACAGCTACCTACTCAAGGACCGAAGGTTGTATATACCAAACTATTCTACGCATAAGTTGTTGAATAAGGAAGCTCATAGTGGAGGATTGTCTAGTCATTTTAGGGAGACCAAGACAACCAATATGTTGAAAGAAAACTTCTATTGGCTTAGTTTGACCAAAAATGTCCATAAGGTAGTTAGTAGCTGTGAAGTATACAAGCGTGCTAAGGAAAAGAGAGAACCCTATGGAAAGTACATGCCCTTACCAACACATACTTTACCTTGGGCCGACCTTAGCATAGACTTTGTCTTAGGGTTGGCCTAGACATCTAGGGGGGAAGGACTTTATTTTTGTTGTAGTAGATTGCTTTAGCAAGATAACACACTTCATTTCATGCCATCGGACTAACGATGCCCTATATATTGTTGATTTGTTTTTGCAGGAGATTGTTTGACTACATGGAGTACCAAGGACTATTGTTTTAGATCAAGACACAAAATTTTTAAGTTATTTTTAGAAGACTCTTTAGAGAAGACTTGGAACTAAACTTGTATTCAAGTCCAGTAGCTACCCTCAGATTGATGGCCGAACTGAAGTGGTAAATAGGACATTAGGTAATTTGCTTAGAGTTGTTGTAGGAAGGAACCTCTGGGATTGAGATCTATGCCTACTAGTTATGGAGTTTGTATACAACTGAATTGTCCATAACATTATTGAGAAGACCCCATTCAAGGTCGTCTATGGCCTTAACCCTACTATTCCCCTGGATATGATCGGCACCTCAATAGTTACTAAAGAAAGTCAATCCAAAGTGGACCGAGCCCAAGAAGAATTGTATGAGCTACACCAATTTATAATGAGGAAGATCGCTATGTTAAATTAGAGACAACGAGAGATTGGTAGCCGAGGCCGTCGAACTATTTCTTTCTAGCTCGGAGACCTAATATGGATTTACTTCAACCGAAAGCTATTCCCACGCTTGAGATAGAACAAACTATCTCTTCGTGTTGATGGTCTGTTCAAGGTCTTAAGGAAAATCAACCACAATACTTATCAAATCGACTTGCCTAATGACTATGGAGTTTCTTCCACCTTCAATGTATCTGATCTAATCCCTTACCAACCAACTGAAGAAGACTTAACAAGTGCCCTAAAAGAAAGAGCAAAGACCGCTCTAGGTTTGAGGACAAATCTTTCGGACCCTTAAACAGATGATAGGAATCAACCCCTCGGACCGATCACGCATAGTTGAGCTAGAGGACTCTAAGGACTCATTCGGAGGATTCTAGCATTAGGCCATAGCCAAGATAGGGATTCTTACCTCGAGCTGATTGCCAACTGACCTAACTATCAAATCTTCACATGCATCAGATCCACCCTGTTTAGTAGCAACATTTTACTCCAAGAGATAGTCTAAGAATAACCGAGGCGAGCACCCGATTCGACCACAAGCATCTGACCTTGAAGCAAGCTAACTTCTTTTCAGAACTAATTGATCCTTGACTTGAACCAGATTAGGTCAGCCTCTAATTACAATGCCCTCCTATTTTTGCCTACTTCGTAACATATTCCTCATGACTAGCTACCAAGTGATACGTGTCTTCTGATACAATATTCCAGAATGATTTTGTCTTTCTGTACTGAGTATTCTTTGTCTCTTTTACCCCTTTTAGTATATTTTATGTAAGCTAAGTGTAAAATACCCTTTTTGTCTTTTCATACATATAAAGTAACCCTAGTGGACAAGTGTATAAGCTCCTACTTCCTTGTACACAAGCATCAAACTTTCAATACAGAATTATTTAATTAAGCAACCTTAGTTTTTCTCATTATCTCTTAACTTTTATTTATTCCCTTTAGCAAGGAGTAGTGGCAAGTGACCCTTTAATTCAGACTAGACATCATACTTCAACCTTTCGGCTCGTAAAATATCAAAAATATCTCGGAGATGTTGAGCGTGGTTGTTTAGGTTGGTACTATACACCAATATATCATCAAAATACACAATGACACATCATCCAATCAGAGGGTGCATCACATGGTTCATAAGCCTTATAAATGTACTTGATGCATTGGTAAGTCTAAGTAACATAACCTACCATTCATAAAGACCACGTCTCATCTTGAAGGCAATCTTCCATTTATCACTTAGTCTCATGAGAATTTGATGGTAGTTACCTTATAAGTTAATCTTCAAAAATATCTTGCCGCCATGAAGCTCATCTAACATGTCATTAAGCTTTTGCATTGGATATCTATACTTGAAAGTGATACGATTGATCATCCGGCTGTCAATGTACATGCGTCATGAACCATTTTTATTTAGGGCAAGCAAAGTTGGTAGAGCACAAGGATTCGTACTCTCCCTTACATATCTTCACTCTATGAGCTCATCCACATGTCTTTTCAACTCAGTAGCCTACTTAGGGTTCATTCGGTAAGCAAGTCAGTTAGATAGAGTTGTGCCTAGTTGTAGATCAATACAATGCTCTATGCTTTAGATTGGGGGTAGTCCCTTAGGCAACTCTTCAAGAAACAAATCTGCAAACTCATCTATCAACCTTTGAATCTCATTAGGCACTTCTTCAAGGTTTCTCATCTCCAATAATCTTCTAATTAACAGGAAAATAGGCTCTTCAGCCTTCTCAGCAACTCCAAGCTCTCTTCAACTCATCACTAAGGCCTTCTTCTTATTAGCTTGAGTGAGTTGATTATGGTTGTCATTTACTTATGTCAACGTCATGGGTTGCAATATAATTTTCTTCTTGTCCTTAACAAAGGCATACATGTTCTTGTATCCATCGTAAGTAATACATCAATCGAATAACTAAGATCTTCCAAGTAGCAGATGTGAAGGTCCTATAGGAATGACATCACACTTTTTCCTTATACATATTCGCAATACTAAATGGAAAAATTACTTACTCTGTGATGTATAGAGAGTACTTATCATGAAGCCAATATAGTTTGTAAGGTCGGGGGTGCTTAGAGGTTAGCAATCTTAACCTTTACACAAAGATCTGTATGATGAAATTGACATAACTTTCTCTATCCACTATGATGGCGCACAATTGTCCCTTAATGGTACACTCTGTATGAATTAGATTCTCTCTCTGGTCTTCTTTGGAGTTTAGTAGGAAACTCAGTACACTTCATAGCACTAAGGTCATTGCTTTGCCTTGGTTGGCATAGATATAGGTTTCCTCTTCCTCTTCGGCTTCAACCTTCCCAACATTCTTCTCCTCCTCGGGCTTGCTTTCGCTGGTGCTATCTAGTATGTCTCCTTGGAACACTAAGGCACGTCAGTTCAGACACTCGACAGCTATATGTCTGAACCCTAAGCATTTAA
The DNA here is from genome assembly GCA_024138015.1 of Lumnitzera littorea. Classification (NCBI taxonomy): domain Eukaryota; kingdom Viridiplantae; phylum Streptophyta; class Magnoliopsida; order Myrtales; family Combretaceae; genus Lumnitzera; species Lumnitzera littorea. Next base: position 54,642,725 of record JAMXBB010000012.1, on the reverse strand, counting down.
AGCACTTTACCTTGTTAATCTTCTATCTTGAGGTTTGTCCCTTCTCATATGTCCTGAAGGTTAGCCTAACCTCAGTTTGGCTTGAGTGGCCTATTCGGCCTGAGTGGCTTATTTGGCCTTATTAGTCTTCTCAACTATCAGTGAATTGATCATTTCTCTCCTCAGCTTGGGATGAACAGGTCAACGCGGAACAAGGGCTTAGGAAAATGTTGGCCCAGGTTAGCTTAGAGCATTTCTCTTCTGTTTTTCGACCTTATAACCTCTATACTTCTACAATATTATGAATCTCATATTTGTGTCTAGAAATGAACCTTGACAATATGTGAGCCTCGAGTTTATCCACGTTGGCTTGGATCATCAACATCTAGAATTCTTGCACATAGTCATCAACAAATTGTCCTCCTTAGTGAAGTTCTTGCAACTAGGCAAATATGTCCTACAAATAGGTCTTGGATACAAATTTACCCCTTAACAATCTCTTCATCTCATCCCAAGTTCTTGCATCTTGTCTTCTATCCCTTACTCTAGCTGCATTTAAATTCTTCCATCACATAGTAGCATATCCAAAGAACTCAAGTGCAGTGAGTCACTTTTTAACAGCATCCATGTACCCATAACAATTGAATACTTTCTCTACCTTCTCTTCCCACTCCAAATATTCATCTACATCTCCACTTCCACTACAAAGTGAGATTTGGACCTTAACATTGTCAAGTCCTCGAGGAGCTCGGCATCTTCGCTCTTGTGCTCGGTAATAATCAACCTCTTCTTCTACCTCTCTATACTCTTTGGCATCTATCCCCTCATCATCTTCCCTAATCTTCTCTAACTTTAGCCTTCATTAAGAAACTCAGTTTACTGCTCCTCTAGCTTGATGGGGTCGAACTGGGCAATTAGCTTGGCTACCTTGGCCATAGCATTTCTTTAGAACATTTTCTAGTAGGTTATGGTATGATACACCCTAAAGTTGTTGTCTGTTAACTTACATCGCACTAACTAAACCCTTAACAAGATTAATGAGTCTATCAAGTTTATCATCAACTAACCCTAGAGTGTTACTACCATCATAACTATGACTAACATGAGCACCATTACCTTGGTTACCAATTACTCCTTGAACACTTAAATCTGACATAGTATAATACTCCTTGAACAAATTAACAACACAATACACAACAACACTTCTACTTTACTACTCGAAACCTCTACTAACATACTCTTAACACTTCAACACCCAACAATTACATGGAACACAATAGAAATGAACTTGCTTTGTTTAGTGAAAAACAGAGTAACGATAGCTCAAAACTCTGAACTTACTTCACATGAATACACTGAAATAGTTACAAAAGGAACATAGCATCCACTAATAGCAAACATAAACCAAAACTTCATTATAGCTTCATATATACCACTTAGAACTGTGCTTTCATACTAGCGAAGTTGATGCATCTCTAAGCTTAGACATATGGAAGAGCACTACAACAAAGAGAACCAAAAGAAAACAAAAGAAGGCTAGCAAAGTCTAGGCAGCTACCTACTAGATATAACACACCAATTGATCCTACTTAGCCTACAATCTACTAAATATGACTCATTAGTTCGAACTATAAGGTCACTCAGCATTACTTCTTGCTAATGGGAATAGATAAGAGTTGAAAAGGTAATAAGAACACTAGGGTTGCTCATTAATGAAATTTGTATTAATTTGGTAATTTGATTGATGATTGCTATATACAAAATGAATGGGGTTTATGTACTAGCCCCATTAGGGTTACAAGCATATATGAAAAGACAAAAAGGGTAAATTATAATTGGAATACATGAGATTTTCAAAAAAGGGTAAAAGAGACAAAGAATATTCAATATGGAAAAATAAAGAATCCTTCTAGAATGTTGTGCTAAAAGACAAGTATCACATGGTTATTGATGTTCTGAAATATAGTACAATTCGAACAAAATGAAGAAAAGGAGTCCGTAGTCAAAGCCGACCTAATCTAGATTAGGTTAAAGCTCAATCAATCAATCATTAGAAAGTATTTGGCTTGGATTAAGATCAATTGCTAGTGGTTAGCTTAGGAGATTGGCTTGGATAGTCATTTTAGGTTGGTACACTTGGATGTTGTTTATGTCATGGAATGGTTTCTTAGTAAGTTGACTTGTATGCTCGTCAGGTTGGCATGTCTGCTCAGTAGCTTTAGGAATTATGTTGGTGCACATGAAAGCTCAATATTCAAGTCAGCAATTGAATGAAACATGGAGGTTGAGATAGGAATTCTTGTCTTAGATGAGGCTTTAAGCTAATATTCTCTATGTGAGTCCTTAGAGTCCTCTAACTTTGTTGTACGTGATTGGTCTAGGAAATTGATTCTTATCATACACAAAATAGTTTAATTGTGCTCTTTTGAGCTTCTCACTATGATAGGCGATAGGTCAACCTTCTTGCATCAATATAACTCTAATGCCAACACTAACGTGTCATATTCAAGCTCAAATACTTTATTAAAGTCTAGTAGAGCCAAGACTTGGGTAGAGGTTAACTTGCTTTTACCTCGATGAAGTTCCTCTCTTCTTTCTCTCCCCACTTAAACTCTACACCCTTCTTTATCAGCTCATCAGAGGCACTTCTATAGTACTAAATCCTTGGATAAATTGCTGACAAAATGATACCAATTCATGGAAACTCCTTTCTTCAAGACATGAAGTTAAGGTTGACTACTCAACAATTGCTTTAACTTTTCTCCATCAACTCAATCCTTCTCCACTAACCAAGTAACTTAGGAAGATTGTCTTTGCCTAATAGAAACAACATTTCTTTATGTTTTCGAATAATTTCTTTGCTTGAAGGACATCAAAAACAGCTCACAAATGATCGACATGACTTATTAGGTTAGTACTGTAGATAAAGGACGTCGTCAAAATAGACGACAACAAAATTCTCGATTAGATTTCGTAGTACATCATTCATTAATCGTATAAAAGTGGTTAGGGCATTTGATAATACAAATGGCATAACCATCGACTTATACAAGTCATGTTGGGTCTTAAAAGCAATCTTTTACTCATCCCATTACCTTGTTTGAATCTAGTGGTATCCAAACTTTAGATCAATTTTGTTGAACACTCTTGCACCACTCAGTTCATCTAATATGTTGTCTAGCCTTAGGATGGGGTATCAGTATTTGATCATAATCTTGTTGACAACTCTACTATCTATACACATATGCCAGGTTTTGTCCTTCATTAGTACTAATAACGTAGGCACAACATAGGGACTTAGACTTTTTCTTACATTCCCCTTCTTTAATAGCTCGTTGACTTGCTTTTGGAGCTCTATAGCTTACTTAAGATTCATTCTATAAGCTGGTTTGTTTGGCAAGGCAATGTTGGGTATCAAGTCAATGCAATGCTCTATGCCTTGAAAAGGGGGTAATCCTTCTAGCAGCTGTTCTGGAAATAGGTCTATGTATTCGTCCATTAGTTCCTTTATCTCTAGGGGTAGTTTAACTTGCTCTTTCATTTCTAAAAGTTTCCTGACCAACAGAAATGTTGGTACGTTAGCTTTAAGAACCTCTCACAGCTTAGCTCGACCCAAAACCAAAGCCTTCTTGGTTCCTTAAGCCAACTTAGCTTGTAGTCTACTTACTAAGTTCAGTGTTGTAGGATTTAAGGTAATTTTCCTACCATCTTTCTCAAATATATACGTATGCCTGAAACCATCATGAATAACCCTCTGATAAAAAAGGTAAGGTCTACCAAGTAATACATATGACGTACACATGGGTAACACATCACAAAGAATTATATCAAAGTAATTGGTAATGAAGATCGGCAGCAACACTTGCTAGGTGACATATAGTGCTCCCTTCTCATTTAGCTAATGTAACTTACATGGCTTTGAATGTGAAATGGTCAGCAACATGAGTTTCTTAATCAGGTTGGCAAATGTCACATTAGTGTAGCTTCTACTGTATACTATGAGCGTACAAACCTACTCATTTACTTTGAAAGTGATGTGGAATAAGTTCTCTCTCTATTCCTCCTCAATAGAGAGTTATATGCTCATCACACGTCGGACAACCAAGGTTAGTTTGTCTAAATCTTCTACAAACACATTTTCTTCAACAAGCTCTCCTTCTTGGGTGGTATTCTCTCCGGGAGCAACATCCTCTTCGGGCTCCTCATCAGTGCTGTCTGCATCAAGCTTCAAGACATCTCTCTTGAGAATCATAGTCCTTTGGTTTAGACATTAAGCAGCTATGTGCCCAAACCCTTGGCATTCAAAGCTATGTTTAAGTTCACTTCTCTTCTTCATGGTACTCTTCTTCTCCTTTATCATCCATATCATCAAACTCAATCCTTCTTCATACTCGTCTTCCTACTCTTTCACCTCAAACTTGTTAAGTTGGGATATGTCCTCTCATAGGTTGAGCATCTTATAAAGTACTCTACACGGCCTTAGCAGGTCGATAAGCTAATGCATAAATAACTTTGGTTAACTTGGCTATGATGTTAGCTACCTTATTAATTTGTTCATCTATACTTCTAGTGATTTGGGTTTGTCGTCCATGGTGGACAATACTGCTATTATTATCTCCAATACTAACGTTGACACTTAGATTCATCATTCACTTTGACAAAACTCAGTAACGAACTCAGATTCTAAGAAATAACAGACATGGTTCCTCCAAGCTAAACAATAAATACACTCTCCCATAAGAACATCAAACTAATCCGCAAACATAACACTGCTCCAAAGAGTAATAAACTACACAAAAACCTGCTCAGTATTCATATGTTTGAAACAAGGCAAAATAGAGTGTACAATTACAGTAAACTAATACGCCTTCTATTTACTCAAACACTTGTAGCTATGCTCTTTGTAACACACTATCACAACAATACTACTACTCGAGAAAGTTTAAACAAAACTTACCCAAACAAAACCTCCACTTTAGTATCAAGTTGATACACCACAGTAAGGATGAACATGGGTGATCATATTGGGTGGTCCAAGCTTGTTAAAAGCTTGAAAATGAGATGGGAATTGTGCAAGAATAATAAAGTAAACAAGCAACCCATGGATAATTCCAAGGATATGACACATTGAGGATACTTCGAAGAATTACAACTCAACTCGATATATTACACGAGTTAGTCTGATGATGGTACTCACCACGTAGCCTTACTTATTGGTTAGGATAAGAGTGAGGTAAGTAATAGAGAGCAATGCTCATGAAAGAAAAGTATGTACTTAATATATGATGTATCATGATGCGGCTACCTTTACAATGGGTATTTATACCTGAAATATTAGTGCAACAACTATAAATGGAAATGACTAAAAAGGGTAAAGTCCTAAAGAAGTAATGTACAAAGAATGGGATAAGGCATAAAGAGAAAATAAAGAAAAATGTTCATCTTGTATGGAGGATTATGTTAGATGATTGCTCAAACACATAGCTTTCCGTAGAAGGTGACTTTTTGATAGAAGACGACAAATAGTATGACTAGGTTGATGACAGCCAAGCTAAGGTAGCAAGCAAACCTAGAGGTTGTTCTGAGACGATGTGGGTATAGATGTATGATAGGTTTTCGACACTAATATAGCCAAGCTAGAGGTTGGCACAATCATGTCTAAGCAGATGATGAAGGGTCGGATTACAAAGGCTGTTTATACTAAGGTTAGTCAAGTTGTAGTCTAAGTGCATGTCTACTCGATAGCTGGAGACTATTGATAGATGCAAGACGACTTGGCTTGGATAGGGCGTCAGGTCGATAGACTGCAGTAGCTTTAACTTATTGGCTAAAGGGTAGAAAAAGAGAACTTACCTCACCATGCTATCTAATCATCAAGCTCAAGCTTGGGTTAAGGGTCCAGTAGTCTAATTCCCATCAGGAAGGCTTGTTCTATATTTTGAGTAAAGAATCTACTCATACACTTCTCATGGGCTTCTAATGATCCCATAACTTTCCTAAAGTTAATGTTAATAGTTTTTTGGATTCTTCAATGATGGCAACTATATGCTCAAATTTAGTGGGCAAACTTTTCAAAACTTTTTCTACAATGCTCTTATCTGCAGTTATATCTTTATATCCTCTTATTTGATTGATAATAATAGAAACTCATGAGAAAAATTATTGCACCTCCTCATTAACTTTTATATATAAATTATCGAATTCTCTCCTTAGTTTTTGGAGTTTGATTGAAATCACTTTGTCATGACCTTCATATTGCTTCAAATTTCTCAAGTGTCGTGTGATGTGGTTGCATCGATAATTCACTATAGTATTGATTGGCTTACCCTTGTTGTATGAAAGACAATGCTTTTTTGTCTTTTATGGTGTTTTCTTTGTGCTCTTTTCTCAGTAGCACAGTCTATATTGTTTTTACCTCTAGAGGCAATAGCAATTTCACAACCATTTTCAACAATTTCCTACAAAACTTATAAGATAAATAACGTTCTCATGATCATACTCCATATATCATATTTTTCACCAACATAGGATTACCTTATTGGGAAAAATTGAATGTTGCATTGTTGCTTGCTGATGTCATGGCTATGGTTTGTGTACATACATTTATATGTTTAAGATTTTAGAAAAAAGAAAGGGCTTTAGCTCTAATACCAAAAATAAGTTGAGTGAAAATATAGAAATGATTTTTATGACATCAATAATATAAGCTAATAGAATGACAATGGAAATTGAGAGTTACTGCAATCAAATCATCATCTCGTCATCTCATTGTTTGGACATCTTTTAATTTAAGTATAAAATGAAGGACCTGAAGTCCTTTTATAGGAACAAAGGTCAGTAACTTTTACTGACAACAAACAGCACATCAACAGGAAAAAGCACTACCTCATACAAAACAAAACAACTCATCATAGCCTTACATTAGCTCAACAACAACTATGTTTTATATTGCTTCAACACGAAGCAAATTTCACCACCTACAACTAATTGTAAATTATTATTGTTTTTTTTTAACAAGCATCACTTCATCTATGAAAATGAGAGAAAGTTAATATAATACGTTCACAAATTGTGTACCGATTTTCATTTAAAATCACTTGTCATACGAAAAGTTGAATTATACATACCAAACAAGTGTTAATAGGGTAGCATGACAATACGTATTCCCAATTCACTTGAACAATGCTACAGTGTCGAAAATTGTGGCATTTTTCACAACCAAACTTCAGCTACAAAAGCTCAAACCCATAACCTAAATCTTCATGAAAGTCTACATAGGACAACCAATTGTAACTATTGCTTCCATGCCAAGATGTCCTACTTACTAACCAAATGCTATAAGAAGTGTCAAAGTTGGGGGTGTTATGCATAGACATCTACAATGTTTGGATGCCCATCGATATAGAGCAACAAGCTGAGGATGAATTCCAAGATTTATTAGATGGAGAAATCTTAGTGTATAATAGGGAACCATCTTGTTTGCACACTCCACATAAGCTATGATCTTCGATAGTTCATTAATACAATGAAATCTGTGTCTACAGGAATATGCCCCCTTTCTTCTATAATATTCATAGCATTCCCAAGGAGGCATGGAGGAATAATAGTCACCTTCCTGGTCATAATTTATTGACGGCACATAATACTTACCTCCATCAAAGTATACAACTATGTGATTATTTTCATAGGTTAATTCATGCCCCATATAGCTATAGCTAATAGGGTTAGTCTTTAATTGAAAGGGATCTCTTATGGTATTATTGCCACAAAAGCAAAGGATGCACTTGATGATTATCCTTGGCATCACATGTAAGCCATTAGAATTTCTAATAACAGCTCAAGTAGTCTAAATGCTCTTTAAATATTCCTAATGATCAACCAACTTAAGAGTTAAGATAATTATGAGAATCATGATCATACTAATTAACTTCTTGATCATATTTAAACATGAAAACTATAAAAGCTAATAACTGTTTTACATTTACTAAAACCTTAAACCCTAAGGCATAGTGACAATCTCTTCAATTTATTAAAAACCCTAATATAAAAATTTGGAAACCCTAAGTATAATTCCAAAACCCTAAGCCTATAGCGAACACTTAAAAATCCTAAATAAAAAGCCCTAAACTTAACATAACCCTAAAATGAAAGACCATGAACCCTAATTGTTAACTCGAATACTTAAAACACTAGGTTAAAGGCCTTAAACCTAACCGGGCTTAAACTAATGTTAAGACAGTAATAACCTATCTTAAAACAAGACTTATAAATATGAAGATCAAAACTTAAAACCTAACTTAGGCACTCAATTACATCAATCAAGTGTATTAAATTAATAAAATGAAAGAAATTCAAAATTTGGGGAGGCCATACGTGGGAGCTAATGCCAGCCATACCCCATCCTTATTCCCTCCTTATTTTAGTTCAAACTTGCCCTAACTTCATGATATTAACCCTTAGTTAGTATAAAGCTCATAGGATATCAACAAACCCCTAGAGTGATTAGACAAAGCCATCCTAATCCTAAAACAAGCAATGCCATTTATGGAAAAAGTTATTTAGCCACTTTTGCACCATGCCCAAAAGTAGAAGTTAATGGGTTGAATAAGACCCCCTCACCTTTTTCCATGTTGTTGGTTTGCACATCTTAAGAGAGCCATCTCGTTTTCACTTTCTTACAATGAAAGCACACCCAAATGACTATCCTAGAAACCCCAAGGAATTAATCACACCCCTCAATTGATGCCCCATTTGGTAAATCAACGTGACAAACCAAAGGGAGAAGATCCTAGCCTAGCTCCAACTATCCATACAAATTTGTTCCCCAAGATCATCAGATCCAACCCCAACCAAACACTCCATCTTCGCTTTCACTTTTACCATCAAACTCACCAAAAGTCCTTACACTAACACCACTTGAGCAAAGGATTTTCCAAGGAAACTTCAAGTAGCTTCCATCCGTAGAGCATCATAGGGTTTGAGGATCTAAGTAAGGCAACATTTGAAGAGCTTGGAGCAAGGACAAGGAGGCACTCATTGGGGTGCCAATCATCTTCCATAAAACCTAGTGAAGTCCCTTTCATCTTCATGTAACTTTAAGGTTTCCATGTCTAGGTTACTTCATTCTTTTTCTTTGAAGTGTATTCTAGCATGTTAGGTATCTTTTATAATAATAAGTAGGATGCTTTTAAGGGCACATTATCTTGTATTATGTTTTAGTAACTCCATTCAAGCTATCTAGCAAAGGAAAAGGGTGTATACCTAGAAATAATGCAAGAAAAGGGTTATAAATTGTGAAAAATAATTGAAATAAGACCAAGAAATCCTTCTTCACATGCCGGACGTGGAACTTATATAAGCTCTAAGGATGTTCTCTTAACTTGATAAGTGATACTTTCGCTTAAAGGTGCACTAAAGTGACTTTATGATAAGTATATGAGATGATCCTTAAGAAAATGGTAACTAAAGGCTAGAAAATGCAACTAGAGCCCACAGCAAGGAAGTAGAATAAGTTAACCTTGAGTGTTTTCTCCTAAAAGGATGCCAAACAAGAAGTAAAAACTAAGGAAATAAGGGTATCTAGCACCCTAGGTTAATGTTCGGGTCATACTTGAAGGAATCGAGTTTAGGGTGTACCATAAGGACCCAAAAACATACTGGCCATATCTAAAAGTAACTAAGAAGTGAACTTAAAATCTTGACTTAAAATACTTCAAGTCCAAATGTATTAGTGTAATAGGAACCAGAAGCCCTAATGGGTGCAAAAGGGCATAAGGGGCTTAAAACGAGCCTAAAACCTATAATTGGGCTAGAAGAAGTTCCTTGACCAACAAATATGAAATAAATTAAGAACAACTTAAGATTGTAGGAGGCCTATAATAGATTCCTTGAGCCCACCAAAGTATCTAGTATACCTAATGTGAGAACCAAGCTCATTATGACCCTAAAACTTACTAAAAAGCTTAAGGAATAGAAGATAGGGTTGGAATAAAAATATTAAATGAATAACTGATCATGTGAATATAATTAAGCCTAAATAAAGGTTCAAAGTTCAAACCTAAGTGATTTCACAAAATAGGTAAAACTTGATAATAAAGTCAAGCCCAAAAGAAAACCCATTTGGTAGGTATGCTATTATATTGACCCATAACCAAAACTACGGGCCCCACATCCTAAATCTATCATTGCCACATGAAATTACACATGAAAATGATAAAAATCGACTATAAGATCATTAGAATTGGATTTAAAACAAGAAACGTATATACGATTGAAGATTTTGACCTAACTAGGAAAAATATAAGGATAAGTAACAAACTAAAGAATGTAACTCTAGTAAAATCTTAGGGTGACACCATGCAATAACAAATTCTTATTTTTGTTTCATTTGCTTGTTCAAGGGACACTGATTTCAAGGCCGATCTACCTTCTAATTCCTACGTTTAGCAGCTATGGTAGAGTAAGTGATTCCTAATGACTTCATGCTTGGTTTTGCTTATAGTTAGTTATATTAATATAATATTATCTTAAATGGTCGCATATGGGGTATGGGTATGCATACGTAGTGATTCTTGGTTGTTGAATGACTTAACAAATACATGAATCGAAAGTGCTTGTGTGATGGATTTGTAAATTGTTGATGTAAAGTGTGTATGTGTGTGTGCAGTTCCTAGGCTACTGCATGTATTTGCTTAGCATGTTGCTTGTTATAGGCATTCATATGTTTGTTAAATATATTGTTTATCAAGCATGTTAGAGGGATTAACTCATTAAACATAAGCTTACATCTCTCTGCATTCCTTATGTTTCATTTAACTTATATTGTTAGACTTTTTGTAGCTATTTGGACTTTTCTAATATTTTGGGAACGTCATGTTCCATAGACTAAAATTTAATGATTTATTTGATTATATGGTAAAAATAGTTATTTTGCAACGACACTACTTGTCTATGTGACCTATGGCAATTAGGAGTGGAAGTAGCCTAATACATCTTGTAAAAATGCGATGATTGATAAGAAGGTTAATCATCGACCACTATACGATGTACGATAATCTACCACGATGTGGGTAAAAAATTATTCAATAATTTATAAGTTATTAGGTAATAAATTATTGTTACATTAGCAATGCTAAAAATAATAATAATAATGTTTTGTATTATTGTTACATTAACTTAGAGCATCATGGAAACTTTGTATTATTGTTACATTAGTATTGCTAAAAAAAAAAAAAAGAATAACATTTTGAATATAAGTTATGAGGTAATAAATTATTCAATAATCTATATTCATTTTCGTAAAATTAATTGTAAAAGAAATTACTAAATCAATTCATCTTATTAGTATTGTTAATATTTATGTGATAAGACTGTTATACTTGTAATATGGCCAATGTAATTATTTTTCATGACATTGCTTATAAAAAAATAGTAATTTAAGAGAAATTATTTAGTTAAATATGATTTGTAATTTATGAATTTGATATTATTGGAATGCTTATAATATGGATAATGTAATTATTTTTTATGGTATTACTTATAAAAATTAGTAATTTAAGAGAATTTATGTAGTTAGATTTGATTTGGTAATTAATGAACTTAATGTTATTGATTATAGTGAAAAAAAAAAATTTAATATCTATAAAAAGACAAATGCTATTCAAGTAATAAATGCATCTTAGAAATTACAAATGACAAATGTAAGATTTGAACCCAAGACCTCATGTTTGTAAAACAAACACCTAACTACTAAGTTATACTTCATTTTATTTCATATTTTGCTCTTTCAATATACATTTAGTATATACATATTTTTCCTTTTTAAAAAATTTTAAAAAGTAACATTCCCCAGCTTAGGGGATGAGGGCCCTTATTGACACCCCCTAGACTCTTCCTTAGTTAATACGACTTACAATCTTTACCTTTTTTTCTTTTTTTTTCTTTTAAATTGATCCACTTTGATCCATGTCTAAGTTAGTTAGAGTGCATTATAATATACACATTCTAGAATAGATGTTAGAGGGAGTGTTTAGAATATGTTGGTCGAGATGTTTCTATGGATGTATTTCCATTAATGTTCTAGATGGTAGGTGAGAGCTTTTAAACAAAGTTTTATGACCATTGGATTAATTTGATCTCTACTATCTATTGAGGAGGAGAAAACCTGTAAATAGGCATGCCCTCACTCACTTGTAAGAAAGCAAAAATAAAAAGAAATAATACTAAGTTCCTCCTTTGCAAATACTCTCTACTATATTTTATTTTCCCTTAGAAACTATTTTCTAATACAACTATTTCTCAACCTAATTTCATCTCTACATTTCCTATTCAAAGTATAAACTAAAACCTTTCCTCATACTAATAGTGGTATTGGTGCCACGTTCAGTCATCTATCAATTGTAATCCTATCAATTTATTTTTAAACACACTCACACTTATTCTTATAACCTTCTTTCTTATCTTAATTTTTCCTAATCATACATTATGTCCATGAATAAACTCACCAAACAAAATGTCAATTTCTATTATTCTGGGTCAAAATTATGATTATTGGGCCATTAATTTAAACTTATTTGCAATCTAAAAAAATATGGGAAATAGTTGAAAATGGATATATCAAGCTACAAGGTACTTCCACTTTAACCCCTACTAAAAAAGAAAAATTTAAGGACATGAAGGCTAAGAATTCGAAGGCTCTATACTATACTTAAATGGCAATAGCGGATAATCTATTTCCAAGAGTTTGTGCTTTTGCATTTAGAAGCATTTTGTAGCAAGAATTTTAAGGGATTGCTAAGCTGCATATTATTAAACTTCAAAGTCTTAGAAGAGATTTTGAAAACATGAATATGAGGGATTTTGAGATCATCAATGAAAACTATATGAGACTAAGTGAGCAAGTCAACTAAATTCTTATGAAGAGTAAGTCATAGAAAAAAGGGTCATAGAAAATTTACTTATTAGCATTATTGAAAAATACGACCTAATAGTCATTAATATTGAAGAAACAAAAGATTTCACCACTATAGTAGTCACCAAGTTGGTTGGATCACTTAAGGCATATGAAAAAAGACTAAGCAGGTGAGAAAAAAATTCTCTTGAAAGTGCCTTTCATTCAAAATTGAATATAAGGTCTCACAAAACTAACTTTAGAACAAAGGGAGATTTTTAGGAAAGCACCTAGAAACATGCATAGTGTTTTCAAGAATTCTAACCAGCCCTAAAAAGATTGCTACTTCCATCGTATGCTACAATGCTAACATTGCAAAAGATTTGGGCATTTGGAGAAGGATTGTAGATTAAACGAAAACCATCTAGCTAACTACATTGAAGAAAGCTTAAGCAATTATTAGCTTTTCTCACTTGCAATTCAATAGTAGAGATTGGAGGTGCTATATGGTATATCAATAGTGGTGTTAGTAACTACATGATCTATAACAAAAGTGCCTTCCAAAGCCTTGACAATTCCTTCAAAATCAAAGCTATATTCAGTGATAGCTATATCTTGAAAATTGATGGGAAAGGATCCATTACTAGATCAACCTTGTAATATTACTCAAAGGGCTCTCTCTGTAACCTTAGACTAAAGAATCTATTTATAAGAAGGTCTTAAAATTTCAATGAAAACCTAACAAAAACAGAAGATTGGAAAACGTAATGTCTTTATGCCTGGATTACAAGGTTGTGGTGGCTAACCATAGTTGTGCTTTTCATGTGAAACTTCGAAATTCAAAAGTAATTCATAATGAAAGGATCACTAGTAGGGACTACAGGCGTAATCATAATCCGTTGTCTCTTGTGGACCTTTATTTTGCTTGAAATTTCTCTGCTTCACACCATTCTATGTTTTTGCTCCAATATGCCCAAAATTGGTTAAGAATCCTTAAAATCTTTATAAAGTACTCCTAAAGTCTCTAAAGACAACAAATAAAAAAATTAAGCCCAAATTGTCACAAAGTCATCAAGAATAAAGTCAAAATCATTGCAAAATTGCTATAGAAAATATATGTTATGTTGGCATTATTAGTCAAGCACAATGCGAAGGACATGGAAGGGTTAGAAGTTAATCCATTAAGTTTGATTGTCATTTACTCCCAACTATATAACACACCCAATGATATGCAATTTTTCAAAACTCTCCATTTATTCTAGTAAGAAGTTCTATAGAAATTCACTTGGTGAACTTAGGATTGTACGAGCACTCGAAGTGGTTAATAACAGAATATTGACTCTTATGAATCTTTCACTTGATGTTAATGAAGAGGTGGTAATGTTATTCAATTGCAATCTTACTGATCACTTAAATGAAAATCAAAACCTATACATAGGATTGGGTTCCAAGAATGATGCAAGAGCTTATTTATATACATATTTATATGGGCAACGAATTGAGATTAACCCTAGAGATGTATGTAATGTACTTGGAGTTTATGTTGGCGGTGACTAATTCATCACGAATTTTAATCCAATCATTGACTAAGAAAATGTTTTTGATTATAAGGGTATTAGAGACTGTTGGAAATAAAAAAAAAGGCAAAGAGCCTTCCATTAGGGTGTTAAGTTCTCCACTTGTACTTATGCCATAACTACTTACCTAGATTTGGTGTTTGGAAGGTTACTAATCAGGGGACTTGTGTAAGGTAAAAACCTCTCTCTCCACTTACTTTTGATGAGGAAGATGAAGGATCAAGGAAGGAAAGGGAAGAAAAAGAAGAGTCTAGTGATGAGTAAGATAGTAATGAGGAGTCTAATGAAGAGGAAGCTCGTCATGTCAAGGCAAGTGATCATAGAGCTACTTGTCATAAACCTCCCCCTCCTATGGATGCTCCTTTCGTACTTACTTTTGCTTAGTTTTATCAAAAGTTCCACACTTTCATTAGTTAGGTCTTTAAATAGTTCAACTCTTTTAATTACTTTATTGCTCAGATCAAGAGAAACTAGGATTCCCTCTTTGATGCTCTCCTATCTACTCATCAATCTATCTCTTCTTCCTCTTCCATCAAACCTGAATCTTGAGTTGTCAGTCATCTAAACTTGTTTATAGCTTTTAGTGTTGTTTACTTCAATTGTTGGACTTATCCTTTTAGCTTCTTTTATTATCCTTTGTCCTATGCTTAATTTCTAGAGATTAGACTGTATGACTCTTCTTCTATATGTTTATGCAATGTTTATGACCCCACTAACTTTCCACCACTTGATTATGTTTATGTTTGATTTTGTGGCTAACCTTTGTTACCATTGTTGCTATGTTATTGATGAAGTGCCTATATGACTCTTCTTCTATATGTTTATGTCCCCACTAAATTTCCACCACTTGATTATGTTTATGTTTGATTATGTAGCTGACCTTTGTTACCATTGTTGCTATGTTATTGATGAAGTGCAATTGTGATGTTTGGCATAGAATCTAGTATGACTAGTTAGCATTTAGTAGTGGCTTTTTCTGTACTTTTTAGGGGGCATCTCCTAAAACTTAAGCTAGGAGCATGCCAACTTTTTTACTTGAAGTTCTCTTCCTCTTCGCCACCTAGAATTACTCATCTTTTTTATGAGGTCAAAAGGGGAGAAGAGCTCAAGTCACCTAGAGAATCATGCTTAATTGGAAATTAAACTTGTAGGAAAATTATACTTAAGTTGATTTATTGGCTAGTCAGCTAGAAAGTAAAATTGAAATTAAGTTTAGAAAAAGATCAAATGATCTCAAACAAGTCTTCATAATAGTTAAACATTCAATTGATCCTAACTTTTCCAAAATCTCTAAAATTGAATGTTTAATTGTGGTAAGGGGAGGGGAACTAATTGTGAGGTTTTTTCCTCATAAAAAAGGAGGAGATTGTTGAACTTAGAGCTTACTTTTTGATTTTGATGAGAATAGAAACTTTAAATTAATTTAGTTAAATTAATATTAAGATTAGATGAGTTAATTGGATCACATAAAACTTAAAATCTTTTAAGAACAAATTAACTCATCATATAAGAAAAGTATATGGTATGTCTTATTGTATTTCTTGCTTTTCTTTTAGGTGGGCATTTAGAACAGGGGACAGTGTTTAGACATTATGTTTGGATACGTCTAGACACTAAGCCTATGATCATTCCTACTTCTCCTTAGCATCTTCATGGCATGGGGCTTATCATCAGGATGCTAAGCCTTTGAGTTGGTTCAAACTCAACATCTAGATGCTATGTATGGAGATGTCTCAATGCAATGCACAAATGGAGCGATTGGATAGCATTTAACACAACCAACTTGGAGGATATTTTTTCTCCAACGTCCATTTTTCATGAGAAGTTTTAAATATAAGTATTTTGATAGTTGATGAGTATTGAATATAGTCAAAATCTGCAAATATTCTTTTGTTGTCTTACTCAATACTTAAATTGTCTTATCCTCATTTATTTGCTAAATCTTTTGTATATCCTAGTATAGTGTAAAGTGATTTAAGCTGGCAAATGCTTTGAGAGTGTCCACTGTACTTATGACTAAGGGTTATTATGATTAAGAAGCTTATATATTTGAGATTGGGTGTAGTCTCTTGAGCCAATGATTTAAGATCAATAAAAGTAATATGTGAAGTCTTCGATTAAGGCCTTAGGAATCCATTGGGAGTAAGGAGCGGTCTAAACTCCACATTAAATCTGAACTTGATTCTCTCAATCCCTATTCATTTTAATTTTTACAATGTATTCATTGTTTCTTCACTATTTAAGTCATTACTTATAATTATTCAAATTAGAAATCACTTAATTGCAAAAATTTGTAAAGAAAATTAATTTTCACCCCTTAAAGACCACCCCCTTACCCCCTTCTCCTCTTGAGTTCTTAGTACAGTATTTCATGGTGTTACATACATAACACAAGATTGCTAATTTTGTTGAGTAAGGAGATGTTTAATACTATTATCATGATAAGGTGAGTAGCAATTATTTCTATTTCTATGAGGATGATCAATAGGGATGGATAGGTGATGTTTGGTGGGTTCATGATTTTACTTATGAGTTATGATTGGAGAAGTAGACTATAGAGATTGCAAGGTTTGGTTGACTTCATTAACCTTGATGTAAGAGTTGGAATCTAGTTATTAGGATTTGAGTTAATGTTAGAATGTCTCATTAATGAATCATTTTGTTTATATTAAATATGAAGATTTATTAACATGTTGATATTGGTAGTTAAATAGATACCATTAGAGATTGTAGAATTGTGGTTAGAACCCCAACATATTGTTGGATACTAAGGATACATTGACACATAGTGGGTTGTAATATTCTGACTTTAAAATATTATAAATGCTACGAAGCTTAATATCAAAATGTAAAATTTGCATATCACATCTTCCTTGCAAATATTCAATTCCTCTTGCTAATCCTAAAAAGATCTCACACATATCTTTGCAATCTATGGATGTACCTTTTTCTCCATAAAAATATGCTTATCTAAATATCCATTAGACATGAAGTCATATACAAGAGCACGTTTTGAGCCCTCAACAAGAAATAGATGTGATTATAAGTTTGGATATGCTAATCTATTGCCTTTGCTTTCAAATTGTGGATGTATCTTAAAGAACTTCCATTTGTATATGATATAATTTTGTAACAATGATTTTGCATCATGAGTCTAACATTGGTTTGGAAAAGCCACCTATATAGAATGAAAAAAAGAACAAACATTTAAGACATACCATGAGTTAAAGAGTAGCTTTATAATCCTCCTATAGAGAATAAAAAGAAAAACACCTAAACTTAAGGTAAAATGCTTGCATTACTATAGCTATCCTAGTATATAACATCTCAATCATATTTAGTAGCAAAAGTAATTTTACAAAAGTAATACATCTTCAATAACATCATCACCTTTCAGATAATGTTATGGGACTAAGTGAACTATTAACAAAACTTGATTATGGCAACTAGAAGTTGGTATCAATATCAGGAACTTCAACTGGCATTTCTGGTGAGTATAATAGTGGTTTACAAGGCATAGGTAGGTTCTCATGTCCTTCCAGCATTTTGAGGACTCCATGCATCGAGGGACGATCATCAGGATTCATCTGTGTACACCATAATGCAACTATCATCATTTTCTCCATAATTTTTCTTTCTTCCTCTTCCATGACATCAATAATTTCATTGTTATTTCCTTTAGTTACTTGGTCATAAACCCAAGAAGGAAAATATATTTGGCTTGAGTGCTCCGTGATTGCATTAATATTCTGCCTTCTTCTCACCATTTCCATCAACAACTTTCCAAAACTGTAGATATCGGCCTTATAGGAGACACCACCAATGGTGTTATAAAAGAGCTCGGGAGCCATATACCCTAAGGTTCCTCTTGCTGTGGTTAAGGACACAACATTATAACTTGTTGGATAAAGCTTTGCCAGCCCAAAATCAGAAATCTTTGGAATAAAGTTTTTATCAAGAAGAATGTTGTGAGGCTTAATATCAAAATGTAAAATTTGCATACCACATCCTCCATGTAAATATTCAATTCCTCTTGCTACTGCTAATGAGATCTCATACATTTCATTGCAACCAAGAGATTTACCGTTTTCTTGATAAAAAATATACTTATCCAAAGATCCATTGGGCATGAAGTCATATATGAGAGCACATTTTGAGCCCTCAACACAAAAGCCAATAAGTTGGACAACATTGACATGATGAATCCTTCCAATGGTGGCAACTTCGTTAATGAAATCCTGTCCATTAGATTTGGCATTTTTGAGAATTTTTATAGCCACATCTTGACCACTCCTGAGTTTTCCTTTGTAAACAGAGCCATATCCTCCTTCTCCTAATTTGTTCTTGAAATTTCTAGCAATCTTCTTGATGTTTGAATAGGAATACCTAATAGGAAATAACTTCTTCTGACTCTGCAAGAATTCTTCAATGTTTTCGTCCATTGCTCTGTGTCTTCTTCTCCACTTATATATTAGGAAAATTGCCACACATAGAGGCCCCACTCCTCTTGTTAAGAGAAACCATGTAACTGAAGCATAACGGAACTTAATATATTTCATAGTAAACAAAAATCATAACTCTAACAGTTATTACTGTACCTATATAAACTCTTGCCACGGCATCTGCGAGAAGAGTAAAATAAGCAAAAGTTAATATATTGCATTCATGAGTATGTAGAAAAAATCAAAAGAAATTACTTTTTTTCTCGTGAGGGGAGTAAAATCGGTGAAAGTCAAAAAGGAAAAAAATATAGATTTAGTCCTTATCATTTACTTGTTTTCCAGTTTAAGTTAATGTAATAAAAACAATAAAAATACAAGAGAAAAATCAAAAGGCAAAAAGAAAAGGTGTTAGAAAAATTATGCGAATCCCAATTGCCTTGATTAACCATCCTAAGACAACTAAAAGTCAGACACATGGATAGATGGAAATTTTAACTAAGTTAATGAAAGTTTTATTCTTTGTAAAAACTTGAAAAACGTTGTAAATTCAAATGTAAAAATAAATAACTAAATGAAGAAAACGATTAGGATTCGAATTAAAGAGTAGAAAAGCATCGAATATATACTTTTCCCAAAAGTTAAATATTACCTCTGCATCATGACGGTCCAAAAAGTTGATTACGATATTGATTTAGAAAATAGAAAAAGGATGTCATTTATTAATTATATCTTTATAACCAATAAATGTCATAATATGACAAATAGCTAAGTATCAAGGCCTGCACTTATATCACTGAACGGAAGGGTTTAGTTTCCCTGCCAACTCATTTTTTCACATTCAACTCCCATTAACTTCTTTTCATTTTCCTTTACCTTCTTTGCTTATTTATCTTGTCATTTTCCATTTTCTTTTTCTTTATTCATGATTTCAAATAACATATTTCTATCCATAAAATTTTCACGTCTATATTTTTTATTTTATTTATTATTGTATTCTTTTCAAATTATAATCAATTTGAACGCTTTGTATGATATTTTAAAAACGGTTTCAGTTAGAGAACTGTTTAAGAAAGATATATAATAACTTTTCAAACGAAAGTTCCATTAGAAAACATAAATTAACGAAATGAAATTCTATTAACATAACATATATCCGTCAATTGCTATAACTTATAATTATGAATGTTTACCCGTTTGTTATCATTTTTCAAAATAAATTTAACATGTTTGTTTTATATATTTAAAAAATCTCATGGCGGATTGATTAATGTGTCTAATAGCATTCATTACGGTAGGATACTTTTAGTCTAACCGTACAGAGAAAATGGAAAACGTCAAAAGAAGGCGTTCAAATGTAGCGGATCACATGACCAACTGAATGATATGAAGTTCATAAACAATCTATTAAGGAGGACAGAACTAAAACGACGATTATTACCTGCATTACACGTACCAAAGAGGCTGAAGCTGATGGAGCATTCCGACCTGTGTTTCTGATTTTCATGAATGAGCTGGCAGTGCTGATAATAACGGCATCTTTTACAGAGAAAACGAAGCCACGAAAGCTCAAACCCGTATACTATCTCTTCATGGATGTGCTCATAGGACAACTGTTGGTAACTTCTGCTTGCAGGCCAAGATGTTCTGCTCACCAATAGTATGCTGCAAGAACCCTCCAAGCAGGAAGCGTTATGGACATCTACAACGTACGAGTGCCCATTCGTACGGGAAAAAGACGAGGATGAATTCTGAGATTTAATGCACGGAGAAGTCTTGGTGTAAAATGGCGAGCGAATCTCGTTTGCACACTCCACATAGGCTACAGTCCTAGATATTATTTCATCATTTACATGATAAAAACCAATCCTAGAAGTAGTTTTGTTTATATATGAGCGGCTACAGGAATAAGTACTGTTACTTTTATATTTATAGCACTGGAAAGAAGAATAGGGCATGGAGGAACAGTTACCCACCTGCAACCCTGCATCAACTATCCTGATGGTGAAGTTGTCATAATTTATCGATTGCACGTAATACTTACCTTCGTCTAAATATAAAACCGCGCGATCATCTTCACAGCCTAATTCATACTCGGGATGGCCGCAAATCTTAGGGTCTGTCTTTAACCGAAAGGGATTTTTGATGATGTTATTGCCACAAAAGGAAGGAACGCACTGATGAGGATCCATGGCACTGCATGTGCATGCCCAAAATAGTAGAACAAGCCGAAGAGGCAGTGATCTGTCTAACATGCTTACAACTTTAGAGAGTTAGGGTGAAGGTATTTAGGAAGGGGAATCTCGAATCCCCTGAGGGTGTATTAGATTAATAAGGAGTTATGGATGATAATGAATGAGATAAGACTAAGAAAGTGTGGTCAATATTTGGCACTCCTGGAACGAGAAAAGTCAATGGTGACGATTATTTGAAGCGAAGGTGTCAGTTAAGATGGTTGGGAAATATCTGGAAAAGAAGAGACGGTTGGTAAAGAAATTCATTAGTATTAATACGTTATATATATATATATATATATATATATATATATCTGCCTGAGATAATCATCAGCGTATCCCGTCAATAATACCATAACAGTCCCTTTGGATTAAAAACTTGCCCTATAATTTGCCGGAACCGGAGTACGGATTAAGCTTTGGTAAAGAAATTCATTAGTATTAATATGTTATTATATATATATATATATATATCTGCCTGAGATAATCATCCGCGTATCCCGTCAATAATACCATAACAGAAAACGCAGTGGATATGAGTTTGCATGCCCTAAATATTAACATGGAAAGTAGTGTTCTTCCTAACGTGCTTACGACTAGAGAGGATTAGGCTAAAGGTATTCAGGAAGTAGAATTTCCCCACGATATCGAATCAAAGGTAGTCTTTGATTGCATTAATGAGATGGGACTGAGTATGTGTGGTTGGTGGTTGTTGGCACTCTTGGAACGAGGAAAAGTCAATTATGACCATTATTTTAAGGGTTGTTAAATCTGGGTTAGGTCCATGTGGCTTAACTCAATGCGAATTGATTCAATTATGAAATTGATTCAATTTAATTTAGATTTAACTTCTCATCAAATTTGATTTATCTTTTTTAGTTCTTAATTATCTTATATATCCGAATTAATTATTTGGGTCTAATTTGATAATAATAATTATTTCAAGAGAAAGTATAGGTGGGAAATCAGATAGAGGTTTTATTTATCTAAAAATTATCGACATAATAGTCAGAGTATACTTCAGATAAAATGCGACGTGCATATTCCCCCGTAGCTGATACTTGTGCAAGTCTCTATCGGCCTACCATAGCAATTAAAGCTGGAGAACTTCATGCCAAGTGATGTCGAATATTACCATATAAGAAATTTCTTAGTTTCTCATGGATAGTTAATGTAGTTTAAAAAAGAATTCAAAGTTTTTAAGCAGATTTACGAAAAGATAAAAATTAGGGAGAAAAAGGGAACGTTATGTCAATTATGCAAATATTTCTTTTACAGTCTTTCCCTACTTTATGATAAAAATGGTTATTACCATTGATGCAATTTACATGACTTGTAATTCTTCTATTGGTAGATCTCGCTCATAAATTAAGAAAGTGATAGTAAAATAACCTAAAATTTGTAATTGCCCTGGAATTTTTGGTATTCTGCCATTTTAAAGTAATTTCCGTTGGGAATTATCAGTTTCAATATTTTATTGTAATTATTCATTCCTGTCATTTGCCTGTTTCTATTCCCCTTTATAATTGTATCATCCTTGTGAATTCACGATTCTCCCAATCTCCATAATTTGAATGTTATATGTCATTTTCCTATCTACTTGTATTTTTTCCAAAATAAAATAAAATTTTCTTCTTAAAATTTGTAAATTTACTTTCATTTTCATAATTTTCTTGGACTTGGAGGAGACTATAAGTTTCCTAGGTTGCATAATTTTCTACAATAACTGATGTTGATATAGTGATTCCTGTTCTTGTTCGAAGTAAAAGAAAGTATTTCTTAACTTTATTTGAAAAACTTCTGTAAGTATCTTTAGTATAAATTATAGCGATGTAAATTATAGAATGGTCACAAATTTCTAATATCCAAAAATTTGTCCTCCAAATGGAATGCCAAAGCGTTCTTTTACATAAGCATATATTTATAATTGTTCTTTTACGATTAATACTATTTCATCAGGCAACAAATCGGCTTCAAAATATTGTTACAATTGCGCACCAATATAAGAGATTCAGGTACTACGTCGAAGAAAAAAAGAAAGAAAGAAAGAAATCTAATTTTATATTTTTCAAGAGGTATAAATTTTGTGTTTTAGAAATTCGGTATTGTTGTGTGAGATTTTGAGAGTTTGAGGTTTCAATGAATAGAAAATGTCCGAGAAAGAGACCACTAGTCATCCTTACTATAGCAACGCACATGATATTAGACTATTCCATGTACGAGCTAGAATCACAAATACACTTACAAGAGGGAGAGGAGACAGAATGATGGGGTTCAGTCTTATCAACCTCTACGACCATGCATTCCTCTCCTCGTTATCTTCAGTTTTCTCCTGCTAGAGCAGTGCGAATCGGGTGGCAAAAGCCAAGGGAAAGGTGAAAATCCGAAGATTGGTACTTCTTTTTTTTTAATAAAAACATAACATGAGCATACACGAAACATAGCAAAGTGATGCATAAGCATCAGCGACTATTAGATGCTAATACTATTAGCAACATAGTCAACACATTTGAAGTAGCTGTAGATTTAGGTTGGCTTATTTTATTTCTTTTTCCTTCTGAATTCTGGTAAAGAATTTTCGTATGTTCAGGCTATGATCTCTCATAGTACTGCAAGATTCATGAAAAATAAAATAAAATAATTAATAAATAAATAACTTTAGGAATGAATATTACCATAAACAAGTTTTAAATTTTTATTACAGTATTTATTTTGTATAACTTTTCTATTTCAAAGAATATCTATAGTAGTGTTCATTTCACCATATTAATTATAGTATTGAGTTGAAAATATCATTTAAAATACTAGTTTGCCTCTATTTTGTCATTAATTGCAGTATTAATGAGCATATCATACTCATAACTAAAGTTCTATTCCCTTTTTAAGAGAATAAAAAATTCCACCACTTATTAAGTAACAACTATTCCTAATGGAGATGGATTAGGAAAAGATGATGGAAATTATAATTTCCTATCCATTTTTCAAGTAAACAGGAGAATAAATAGTTATAAGGAAATATATATTCTATTCCCTCTCTATTACCTCCAAGTAAATAAACCGTAAGATAAGATGCTTGCATTACTCTAAACTATCTTACTAACTCTTAGGGGATCAACTATGTTTTCTAGCTACACAAGAGATACTTCTCTAATGATACCATCACCTCCACCTAAAGGTATGCAGGTAGATTAGACAAGCTAACCTAGCTTGGCTAACTTTAGCCCATAGGTTAAATTGACTAGATTCATTTTGTCCGTTTTTTCAATGGCTCAAAAAACTTTGACTCTAACTTATTTAAAAAGTAACTCATGAGTCAAATAGCTTAACTCATGACTCAAATATATAAACTATTAAATGAGCCAACCTAAACTATCTCACTTTAGCTGATGGGTTAAATAGATTAGGTTTGTTTGACTTGCTTTTTAAATGGACTAAAAAACCTTAGTCAAAACTCTTTTAAAAAGCGAGTTAAATGAGTTAGCCCTTAACTTAAGACCATTTGCATACCTTTACCACCACCAACTTTTTAAATCAAACTTGATTATAGCCATTAGAAGGTGTTATTAATATTGAAAATTTAAAATAACTCTTTTAGTTGGTATAAATGTGGTCCATTGGGTATGAAAAGAATGGGTTTTATCCACAAGTTTCATTTGAAAATTTGTCAAACTATTGTTTATTTTATTTCAAATGATCATTGTGTTGAAGAATTCATGTGCCTTTAGGGTCATATATGTGGAGAAGCATTAGAACAGATAAGAACAAAAAGAAAAATAAAAAGGTGTTAGTAAATCCAGACAGCTACTAATTGAATATGATACACCAATTAATCCTACTTTACCTAATCTAAACACTCGATATGATATATGAATGTCGAACTAAGATTGCTCGCTATTATTCCTTGTTAAAAGAAATAAATAAAAGTTAGGGATGAAGAGAGAACATTAAGGTTGCTCTACAAAGGAAACTACTAATTTCAATAATGGAAGTATATATGATATTTGCGTATAAGTAGTTGAGGTATTTATATGACCTCTGTTAGGGTTATACTAATTATGGAAAAGAAAAAAATGGATAATATAAGAAAATATTCTTAGAACATGCCTAAAAGGGGTAAAAATGACAAATAATAGACTGTACAAAAAAGGAAAAAAATCCTTCTAAAATGTTGTGCTAAGAGATAAGTGTTAGTAAGTGACTAGTGATCTATACAATGGTCAATCTTGTTGTAATGAAGTTTGGGACAATTCTACAATTGTAGAAATAAGATTAAAGGAAGTTAGGAGAGGGTTTGAGAATAGAGCCAACTTACTCTAGTCTAGGTCTGAGCTTAGACACTTAAGAATATTCAGATTCTTTTTAGGTCGGCTAACTTGGCTCCCCTGCTTAGATAGAGGTCTAATGCTAGTTAGCTTGGGAGTTACCTGGATCATGGTAAGAGTTTGGTCATTGGGGTGATTGCTTGGTAGGTTGGCATGTCCACTAGGCAGCTTGGTAGGCTTGGCATATTGGTTCTTCAACTTTGATTGGATGGAGTAGAGTAACTTTGTGTTAATGATGGAAACCTCTCCCAAGAGTAGTTCTTAAGCTAGGACACATTGAATGAGTCCTAATAATCCCTTAGCTCAGTTTTTGGTAACTGGTTTGGGGAGTAGCTTCCTATCATCTACTTGAGGGTAAAAAAGATTTGTTCTTAAATCAGATGGGGCTTCTTATGATGGCTTTCGTCTGGTCTCTTTTGCAATTTCTTTAGGATGGTGAGGGATCATATCAGTTACATTAAATGTAAGGGAAACACCATAGTTCTTGAGTAACTCGATCTAATAAGCATTAGACTTGATCTTCTCCAAGACTTTGAATGAACCATCAACTCATGGATATAGTTTGCTCTGTCTTAGGTATGGAAATCTCTCTTAATTGAGGTGAATCTATACTAAGTCACCTGGCTTGAAAGAAACAGATTAGTAGCCATGACTACTGATGTCTTACTATTTTTTATTGAAATTGGTGATCTCCCTTACTAGACTAGTGCAACTCTTGTGATCTTTAAGCGTAGTCAATTTTGGATAGGTTCTCTTCGGCAATTGTTGGGGTGCTGATCATATCTAGGGAAATAATAGGATTAAAGTCATAAACAACCTCAAAAGGAGTCTTTCTAGTAGTGCTATGGATAGTTTGGTTGTATGCGAATTCCATAAATAGTAGACACGAGTCCCAATCCCTTAAATTCTTTCCTACCATAGTTTAAAGCAAGTTACCTAATGTTCTATTCATCACTTCAATCTAACCATTAGTTTGAGGGTGGCTACTACAGCTGAACACAAGTTTGATCTCAAGTCTTCTCTATAGTGTCTTCTAGAAATAGCTCAAAAATTCTGTATCCTGATCTAAGATAATAGTCTTTAGCATTCCATGTAGTCGAATAACTTCCTATAAAAATAGATTAGCAATATATAAAGTATCATTAGTTCAATAACATGGAATGAAGTGTGTCATTTTATTAAAGCAATCTACTACTACAAGGATTGACTCCCTTCCTCTAGATGTCTGTAGCAACCCTAAGCCAAAGTTTATGCTGAGGTCGAACTAAAGTGTGATTGGTGTTGGCAAGGGCATATACCCTCCATGCAATTCTCTCTTCCCTTTTGCTCGCTTACACACTTCACAACTTTCAACTACCTTGTTGACATCCTTGGCCAGACTAAACTAGTAACAGTTCTCTTTCAACAGGTCGGCTATTTTGGTCTCTCTAAAGTGATCGGAAAATCTACTATCATGAGCTTCCCTAATCAATAACTTTCGTATAGAATAGTTCGGTATACATAGCCTCTTCTCTTTAAACAAATAGCCATCCTTTAAGTAATATCCTCCAACAACAACTCCCTCTCTACATTTCTTGAGAATAGGACCAAAATGTGGGACCTAAGCATATTGCTTAGTGATAAGGGAAAAACACAACAATTTTGTTTGTAAGGTAGTTAACAAAATTTGCCGATGTGATAAAGCATCTGCAAACACATTGGCACTACCCTTCTTTTGCTTAATTACATATGAGAAACTCTCCATAAATTCTAACCACTTTGCTTGCCTTTTTGAATGTTTGTGCTAACTCCCAAGATACTTCAAGGACTCATGGTCCATATAAATCACAAACTCTTGAGGTAGTAGATAATGTTGTCATACAATAAGAGCTTGGAAAAGAGAGTATAACTCTTTCTCGTACATAGAATAAATCAATATGGCACCACTAAGCTTCTCACTATGATAAGCAATAGGTCGGCGTTCTTGCACTAGTACAATACTAATACCAATACCTAATGCGTCACACTCTAATTCAAAAGGTTTGTCGAACTTAGATAGAGCTAAAATAGAAGTGGTTGTAACCTTCTCCTTAATTTCTCTAAAGCTTTGCTCAACTTGATCACTTTAATGGAATCCTTCACTCTTCTTCATATGCTTAGTCTATGGGGTAGTAATGGCATTGAACTTCTTAATAAACCTTTTATAGAATGAAGTTAGAACATGAAAGCTTCGTGCTTTAATAATGCTCTTTGGTATTGGCCACTCTAAGATACCTTGGATTTTCTCCTCATTAGCTTAAATTCCATCTCTAGATACTATATATCCAAGGAAGACAACTTCACCTAAGTAAAACATGTACTTCTTCAAGTTCCCATATAGTTTCTCAACACGAAGAATGTCAAACAAATAGCTCGAAGATGTTGAACATAGTCGTCCAGGTTGGTACTATATACTAATATGTCATCAAATAACACGATCACACATCTTCCAATTAAGGGTCACATCACATGATTTGTAAGCCTCATGAGTGCGCTCGATGTGTTGGTAAGCTCAAATGGCATAACCGACCATTTGTAAAGACTATGCCTACTCTTAACGGCAGTCTTCCACTTACCACGAGGTCTCATGCAAATCTAATGGTAGCCAATTTGCAAGTCAATCTTTGAGAATATCTTAGTGCCATGAAGCTTGTCTAATGTGTCGTCGAGCCTCGATATAGGATACTTGTACTTGATAGTAATCCAATTGATAGCTCGACTATCGATGTAGCACGCTATGATTTGCTTTTCTTTAGAACAAGCAAAGTTGGTACGGTATAAGGGCTCATGCTCTCTCTTACATAACCTCGCTTTATCAACTTGTCCACTTATCTCTTTTGCTTAGTAGCCTACTCAGGATTCGTTTAGTAAGTAAGTCAATTGGTGAGGCCACACCTGGTTGTAGGTTAATACAATGTTCTATGCCTTTAGTTAGGGTTAATCCCTTAGGTAACTCTTCTAAAATAGGTCAGCAATTCATTAATCAACTTCCAAACCTTGTCAAGTGTACTCTATAGATCTCTCACCTCTAACAATCTCTTATTTAGTAAAAACATAGGCTCATTGACTTTATGGCAGGTTAGAGCTCTCTATAGCTTATTACTAGTACCTTCTTCTTATTAGCTAGGGTAAGCTAATTATGGGTCTCATTCACTTAGCTTAAGGTCATAGGTTGTAGCATGATCTTCTTTCCTTCCTTGATAAAGGCATAGGTTTTCTTATATCCATCGTGAGTAACACATTGGTTAAACAACTAAGCTCTTCTAAGTAACAAATGTAAAGTTCCATGGGGATGACATCACATCCTAATTTGTCCTTATATGCATTCCTAACATAGAATAGTATAACTACTTGCTTTGTCACATGTAGGGCACCCTTATCATGTAGCTAATGTAACTTATAAGGCTAGGGGTAATTAGAGGTCAACAATCCTAATCTCTACACAAGTGACTGTGCAACCACATTGGTACAACTCTCTCTATCCATAATGATTATGCATAATTGTCCCTTGATAGTACATTTGGTATGGAACAAATTCTCTATTTGTTTTTCTTTAGAGCTCGGCAAGGTACTTAGCACTTGCCTTAGCATTAAAGTCATCACATCACCTTGTTGGTATAGATACAAGTCTTCTCTTCCTCTTTAGCTTCAACCTCCCCTATCACGACTCGAGGGGTAACTTAGTCATGGCAAGCGTCGTATATCATACAAAGGACCATAAATTGGTTACTCTTTTAATCGACACAATGTGATCTCTCGTCTTCTCGGTAGATGATAGGCTTGTTGCTGATTTGCGGTTCTTTGTACAATAAACGACCTTAAGAGACTAGTGCTAACTAATTCTAGTACTCAACAATTATGGGCTGACCTTTCTGGTGTCTCGGCCAAGCCATGCGAGACGTTAGGGACCCCTTCTTAAACTTGTACATCTAACTAATGATCCCGTCTGATTCGGATACTACTCCTCTTAGGATATGCCGAGTAACTGCATACTGAGTCTTATAAAACACAAAGTTTTGTATTCTTGTATTTGTTTCTCCTTCATTTTATTTATGGGCCCAATTCTTTAAGGTTTAAGGTTTAAAGTCTTGTACATTATTTTTAGTTTTACCACTATGGTTTAAGACTTGCTATAAATAGTAATTATTGTAAACAAAGAGATAGACAAACATATATACAGAAGAATATACAGAGAGTGAAACTTTCCTCTTTCAAGCAAGGCTATACTTGAGTTAGCATTTGTCAGATTATCGAGTGTTGATTAGACTCTTTAATCATCCTATGTTCTTATCAATCTTGTTCTTAGATTGTGGTTAAACCCTTCATTTGAATCGGTTAGTGAGTTGCATTTAACCTTCATTTAAAACCCCGAGCAACATTTAGTATTCGTAAATCGTATCAAACTTTATTTTGAGCTTAAACCCCCTAATTGTGTTTGTGTCTTGATGAGTTATATCCATTCATATTCACCATCAAAACCTTCTTGTTCTTCGTACCCATTTCCTTTTGAATACCCATTCCTGTTCACTCGAAATCCGCTACCATTTCTTTCTGGATTGATCCTTATCACCAAATTCCCAACTTGATCCAAGATTTTAAAAGGACCAATATATCTCAGACTTAATTTGCCTTGAGCTTTTATATGATTTACACTTTCGACCAGTCTCACTTTGAGATATAAATGATCTCTTACTTGAAATTCCAATTCTTTTCTCTTCAAATCAACCTAGCTTTTCTACCTATCCTAAGCTTCTTTCATTTTTTACTTAATGATTGTAATCTAGTCCTATTACGGCTTTCTGTACCAAATCTAGTCCTATTATGGCTTTTTCTATATCATCCCATGACAATAGGGATTGGCACTTTCGTCCATACAATGCTTCATACAATGGCATCTAAGTAGTGGAGTGGTAGTTGTTATTGTAAGCAAACTCAATCAAAGGCAAATGTGTATCCCAACTCCCTTTAAATTCAATGGTGCATTCTAAAGTCTGTATAGTCCTTTTAGTTTATCCATCAGTTTAAGGATGAAATGATGTACTGAATTGCAATTTTGTTCCCTTGAATTTTTGCAAACTTCCCTAAAACTTTGATATGAATTGAGGATTTTTGTTTGATATGATGCCCGCTAGTATACCTTGCAATTTCACTATCTCTTTTATATAAATTCGAGCCAACTTTTCCAAGGAGATGGTCATATTAATTGGTATAAAGTAAGCTAACTTAGTGAATTGGTCAATAATCACCCAAATCGCATCAAAACCAACAGTTGTCCTCGATAAACCACTTATATAGTCCATAAATATCTGATCTAATTTCCTTTCAGGAATTGGTAATGGCTATAACATTCTACCTGGTCGTTGATGTTCAACTTTTACTCTTTGGCAGGTTTCACACTTAAGTACAAAATCAGCAACATCTTGCTTCATCCTATTCCACCCAAAATTCTTTTTTAGATCTTAATGCATCTTTTTCCCCCCCTTAGGTGTACAATATAACCTAAATAGTGAGCTTCACTTAAAATCTCTCTTCAAAGCTCTAAATTATCAAGCACACGTAACTTGTCATTCATACAAATTACTCTATGCTCATCTATTTTAAAATTAGTATATTTCCCACTTGCCATTTCTTCTTTGACTCGAGGTCAAGATAGGGTCACTTTGCAGTGCATTCCTGATTCTTTCTATCAATGTTGGCTCAATTACTAAATTCAACAATTCAGCATCTTCTTCATGCCAAGAAAATTCCAAATTCGACCTTTCAAATTCCTTAATTAATTCTCTCTAATTAGTGAGAAGAGATGCAACTTCGGCATGATTCTTTCTACTTAATGCATCAGCAACTGCATTTACTCTACCAGGATAGTAGTTAATTCCCAAATCATAATCTTTGATCAACTTAAGCATCTCTTCTATCTCATATTTAATTCTTTCTGAGTGAACAATTATTTTAGACTCTTATGATCAGTGAAAATTTCATATCTTTATCCATATAAATAGTGTTTCCATAACTTCAATACAAACACTACAGTTATAAGCTTCAAGTCATGTGTTAGGTAGTTTTGTTCGTGTGACCTTAGTTGTTGTAAAACATAAGCAATCACTTTTCCACCTTGCATAATTACACATCCCAATCTACTCTTAGAAGCATCACTATACATAATGAAAGGTTCTTCATTATTTAGCAGTACAAGGATCGAGATAAATACTAACCTCCTCTTCAACTCCTGAAAACTCTTTTCTTGCCTTTCACTCCACTCGAACTTTACATTCTTTTGTCAACTAGGTGAGTAGCCTTGAAATCTTTGAGAAGCCCTTGATAAATTTTCTGCAGTATCCAACCAAACCAAGCAAACTTTGGATTTCAGTTACTATTTCCGGTCCTTTTCGATTTACTATAGCCTTAATCTTTTCTAGATCAACAAATATACCATCTCTGGTTATTAAGTACCTAGGAAAAGATATTTCTTTTAACCAAAAATCACACTTTGACAATTTGGCATATAGTTTGTGTTCTCATAATCTCTACAACATTGTTCTTAAATGTTCCTTGTGCTATTCAAGTGTAAGAAAATATGCTAAAATATCATCAATGAATGCAATCACACACTTATCTACTAATGGTCTAAATACGCGATTCATTAAGTCCATAAATGTTACAGGCACATTTGTCAGACTAAAAGGCATCACAAGAAATTCATAACGGCCATTGTATTGCAAACCGAGAACAAGAACCGATAAGGTCGATTGCTGGATAGGTCTAAGCTTATAAAAAGCTTGAAAAGGATTAATGGGGATAAGTACGAAAGGGTGAAAGTGAAGAATGAAAGCAGTAAGCAAAACTCATGAACAGCTCCAGAGGATATAACTCATCAATAGAACTTTCAAGGACTCACGTCACAATTCGATATAACACACGAATTGGTCTAATGAGGTTACTTGCCACCTAACCTTGCTTAAGGGGAAAGATAAGAGTTATGTTGAGAGTAAACAAACAGTATTCACGCAAGGAACAAAGTACTGAAATATATTGAAGGAAATCTAATCTATTACAACTACAAGTACATGGGTATTTATACTCGTAAGTTATGGTAACTTGCCTAAAATGGAAAAGACAATAAGGACATTTCCTAAAGAAGCAATGTACACAATATAAAGGGGTAAAAATGAATATACAAGGAAAATAATCATTGGTGCTATAGATTCTACATATGATATTGTACATGTGGTGATGCTGCATTAGTGAGGTTATTAGAAGATACGGAAAAAAAAAAGTACGGACAGATGGGCTTGTTTGAGTAGGGATGGCTTAGTCAGTTCAGATCCTCTATCTCTCGGCTTCTCGTCAAGGATGATGACGAGTGATTGGTCGGCTCAACATTAGAGAGTAATCATCAACTCGACATATCATAGAATAATGGGTGGTCATACGGCATTGCATTAAAGGTGATTCGGCAAGGAAGTACCCGGCTTCGATAGGAGTTGGTTAGAACATAAGGGTTCATTGTGCCAGCCCCTCTAGTCTTCAGGCTTGACTACGAGTCAGAGGTCTTGTATCTTGATTCCCATCACATAGCGTATCAGAAAAGCTGTCTTTGGAACATCTTCTAACTTAATCCTCAACTAGTGATAACTTGATCTTAAATCGATCCTCGAAAAGACACTTACACCTTATAATTGGTCAAACAAATAATCAATCCATAGAAGTGGATACTTATTCTTAATGGTCACCTCGTTTAACTCTCTATAATCAATACAAAGTCTAAGGGATCCATCCTTTTTCTTAACAAATAGAACTGGCGCACCCCATGGTGATACACTTGACTTACAAATCCTTGATCCCATACCTCTTATAATTACTTCTTCAATTCCTTCAATTCAATTGGAGTCATTCTATAAGGAGCTTTGGATATTGGTTTAGTTCTTAGTATTAAATCAATGACAAAGTCAATTTCTCTTTTTGGTGGCAATCTAGGTAACTCATCTAGAATTACTTCGGGAAACTCATTCACTACTTGAACTTCTTCTATGTTCAAATTCTTTGAATTGTTTTCTAGAGCATTCAACCTACTAACATCCGTCATTAACTCTAAAACACTTAGCTCTTATACTCCTACTATGGCAGAATCTCCTTTAAATTCAACTTTCGTCCCTTAAGATGTTTCAAACATCACTTTCTTTTCTTTACAGTTGATAGTAGCTTTAATACCTATCATCCAATTCATTCCCAATATTGCATTATACTTGTCCATCTCAAGAAGGATCATGTCTACTTTAATATCATAGGCTTAAATTTTTAGGGGACATTTTCCCACCATTTCCCTTGTAACTACCACACTTCTTATAGGAGTTCTTACCCTAAGACTTGACTTAATGGCAACTATAGTCAAACCTGTTTGCTTTACCACTTTAGGGGGTATGAAGGAGTGTATAACTCTTATGTCAAACAAAGTATACATAGAGTGCCTAACTATATTGATATTCCTTAAGTCACAATGTTTTAAAGTCTTATTCATTTTTTTAAACCACATAAATTTTTATTCATAACATCTGATTACTACTATCGCTTGAGATAACTTACGCGACACAATATATCTTTAGTAAACTTAACAAAAGAATTAAGGTACATACCTACTATGAGCTTAAAATCCATAAAATCATCAGCTTCTTCATATACTCCCAAGTCTTCACCCGAATAGTCCTCATAACTACAATCGACCTCCAAATTGTATACTCTAGCGGTATTCACGACACTTGGACATGTACTTCCTACAGTTGGTCCTCTAACAGCTTTTATAATAGCAGGGTGTCCAACAGTTGGGGGTGACTTGGCAACTTGAGTAATAGTGGTTATGCGCTGTAGGCATGTAGTAGAAAAGTGTCTAACCTTATTACAGATGAAGTAGGTAGTAGTATTTCTTTTAAGACAATCTGTCACTTAATGTAAGCCTTTACCATAATAGAAACACTTACCTTGGAACTAAGGATAATCTTTGGGATAATGATTCCCTTTACATTTCCAACGCTTAGCTGTCCCACCAGTCTTTTTCTGAAACATTCTTTGTGGTCTCACAAATCTTCTCACTTTGCCACTACTATCGTTACTTAGCTCTTTAAAAGGTCTCTTTCCAAATACAGACTTTGCACTTAATAACTTCCTAACTTTGTCTTTTCACATTATCTAGCACCTTTGCTTTCTTTACCATGTTAGCTAAGCTTCTTAGTGTAAATTCCAAGACTTTTCTTTTCATATCAGCATCAAATCCCTTGGAAAATATCTACATCTTCAATCGATCACTGGTTTGATACTTTGGAGGTGTAAACTATAGTAATCTATTAAACTCAGCTTCATATTGATTTATAGTACGTGTCCTTTTCATAATATCAAGTAAATCTTCGCTGTATTTGATCCTCAAACTTCCAAAGAAGTAATATGCTAGGAATTCACATCTAAAAACATCCCAAGTAATTGGTTCTCTCAGATTCAACTGCTTTGATTCCTACCAAGTACGCACCTGCATCTTTAACAGATAAGTACCATAGGTAAGTCTAAGATGTGGTGGTACTTCAAAAGCTTCACATGACCTCTCAATTTGATTTAACTAATCCTTAGCTTCATTAGGTTTGCTAGCAACACCTTCAAAATATTTATTACAGTGAATAAACTCTAGCAATAGGCTGTGCTGCTACATGAGATCAAGGGGTACTGGAGGCATAACTCCTACTAGTCCAATCGGTGGTAGTGAAGGTGGAGATGGTAGGGGTAGCTGTGGCAAAGGATTTTCTGGAATCGCCACTGGAGGTAATGCTTGAGCAGGTGGCATGCGCTCCTAAGCCAAATATGTTCTCAACAACTCATTTTGTGCATTAATGGCAACTAGAATTTCATCAATTCGATCCCACGACATATTGGGTTCTCTTTCTTGTATAAGTGGGGCCTGATTAACTTGAGGTCTCCCTCTATGCTTGTTTTAACTATGAAATGTATTTCCAACTTTAAATTAGAACAATTAGCTACATTTAAATAGTCTTGGAAACTGCAAGCACAAAATGGAAATATAATATTTGCATATACAACAACAGTAATGATAATAAAGGGTGTAGTTTTTCATTTCTTGTCAACATAATGAGGTTACATCTATCTAGTGGGTACTTCTAATGAGTGAATCTCCACTTACAACTGTACAAATCCAAGTCAAAATATAGAGTTGTAAAATACAATAAAGCTTCTCACAATATAAGGAGCTCTCAATACATCAAAACTTACAAATACATCATAACCTCACTATAAGAAACTCTCAGAGTACAAAATGATCAAACATGATCCTAACATATACAACAAAAGGAGCATTTGTGATAATTCTGATGCCAACAGCAACTCCAAAAATGCAGCCCATCAAGATAAACATCTATACAACTACAAAGGGCATGAATAAGTTCCAGCATCTACATTACCTTGATATCTAAATCCTAGAATTAGAATAGAGTCCTAACTCCTTACTAGGTGCTTGTTGGGCCTACTCCCTACACAAATAGTAAGTACATCCAATGGGTCACCTCCAACCAACACTATGGAGGGAAGTCTAGGGTCAACCTAGTAGTAGTCGAAATCCTTAGCAGAGGGTATCTTAAGAACAAGCTTAGCGGGTACAACATGGGCATCCAACTATACTCCTAACTCCTTATATCTTATGCTCTGTTTAGGTCTATAAACTTCAATCCCCTATGAATAATCATACCAATGTACAAAGCTTGCCTAAAGTCAACCATAACTCTAGCATTATCCTAAGCAATGGCTGGACCGTAATTGGCACGATGATCAATAGCTAAGGCTATACCATGACCAACAACCTTATTGATAGGGATTACAGATTAATCACGCTCTCTCATGCTTGTAAGCTTGTTCAAATGGCTCACCATTCTATCTAAGGTGAATTGAGTGCTAAGGAGAAGTACATTCTGTAGTTCGACCTGCCAAGTTACTTCACTCTCTACATCATTTAAGAAGCTACCGAGGTAACCTGCTAAGTTGCCGAGCCGACCTCTCCACTACACTACAATCCAAGCATCAAATCAAGATGTTGCAAACTTAATCTGGGCCAAAGCCAAGCTAACAACTACCAAGAGCCAAACACCTGAGGTCGACTTGAAAATGAGTCACCCCTGAACTAACCCTTATCCAGTCCCAACTATTAGAGCTACCGAATTGCCGACATCAAAGCTGGATTCTGTTACTATGTTGTTTGAATGATTTGTTACTATTCTCGTACGTTAAAAGTTCTATTGTTAACGTAAGAGTTTAGAAGTTGAGAGGTGTTGAGAAAAATTCTATGCTTTATTTTCCCTTGTTTCTTATATGCAAAAACAGAGTGTAGCTATTTGTTTATTTATTGTATGTAGTTGTCATAGTAATAGGAGTGGTAGTTATTGTTCTACTATTGTCATTCACGGAGAGAACTTTAAGTGGTGTTTTAAAAATCAATTTTTCCGAATTAACCAACAATGTCAGATTCAAGTGTTTAGGGAACTTTAGGAAACCAAGAAAGTGGCACTCAAATGACTAAGGGCAAGAAGAAATCTTTATACCTCAATCAGTGGGTGATCGCTTAGATAGGCTTACTGGCTCACTTGTTAGCCAGTTTAGTGACTGTTATCTAAGAAGATAAACAACGAGCCAGAAATAGCCCAACTAGAAGATGTAAGTAGCAAAAGTGAGGCAATGGTCAATTTAGCTAAACTAATGCCCCAACTCGACCACCTCGAGTTGAAGGAATAGGTAAAGCTACTAGGCGTAGGCTAGCACTCAAAGAAATCGAGCAAGAAGAGGAAGGAGATGATGAAGCTGAGGAATACTATGAGCAAGAAGAGAGGAATGTCCGAGCCCTTAGAGTTAAAGGGTCGATGATGCGTATTCCAAGTATTTCTAGGAGTAGTGATGCTAAGAACTACCTAAATTGGGCATATAAGATTGAAAAGCAATTTGAATACCACAAAGTACCTAATAATGCAAAAGTTAGACTTACTATGTTGGATTTTACTGGTTATGCTGCCTTGTGGTGAAAAAACTTGCAAGCTACCTAATGAAGAGAAGGGGAATGAGAAATTAAGAGTTTAGATGAAATGAAGAAAGTCATGAGAAGAAGGTTTGTGCCAAGCTATTATTTGTAAGATGTCTTCCAAAGATTATAGGAGCTGAGGTAAAGAGAATCTACCATTGAAGCTTATATTAAGGAATTCTAGATGTTAATGATCCAATGTGAAGTCAGTGAGTTAGAAAACTGAACTATATCTCGATATATCAGTGGACTGAAGTATGAAATAGGAGATATCCTAGAAACCATGGATATAAGGACACTTGACAACACAATTTGAGCCACCTTGAGGATAGAAACGCACCAAATGAGGAGGTTCTAACCACCAGTCAGTCGACCTAGTAGTAAGCAAACTATTCCGAGTAGACTTGTGTGAATGGAACCAAGTAAGGTTGCTGAGACTCGACCTACTCAGATTACCTAAGTAGAAGAGAAGGAAGTCCCAAAGAAGTTTGAGAAAGGCCAGAGTTCGAGTAGGAAGACAAGTAAGATCAAGTGTTTCAAATGCTAAAGATTTGGACACATAACCGTTCAGTATCCAAATAGGAGAACTACGGTGATCTGAGGTGAGGTGTCGATTGTCAAAGTAAACAATATTGATAAGGAAGTAGAGGAGCTAAAAGAAGATAGATAAACCGAGTTGTTCGAGGAAGAAGTTATCTACAGTAAAGAAAGCAACTTTATGCCTACCTACTTTAGTGTTGAAGAGGACAATAAGTGTCAGTCTTGTACCCAAAGATGAACAGAAGGAAAATCTCTTCCATATCGAACATAAGGTGAATGAGTCACTGTGTACCTTAATCGTTGATAGTAGGAGTTGCATTAATGCAGCCTCTACATTTATGATCCAACAATTAAAATTGCTGAATAAGCCCTACCTAAAACCTTATAAGCTTCACTAGCTCAGTAATAAGGGAGCCTTATAGGTAGACAAACAAGTATCTACGTCGATTTGCATTGGCAAATATCAAGGATGAACCATCCATATTTAAGGGATTATTCAAAATCAAAACAGATTTCTTTAAGGGCATCCATAAGCTTTCATTTGCCATTCTCTCTCTAACCCTTCAAATTATGTTATATTCCTCATAATCAATCAGGTATGGTTCGCAACGTAATTCATCAACTTATCCTCTCAGATTCCGAAGCAGTAGAGACTAAGGCCACTTCTCCCCCTTAAAGAAGGAGCAAGACAGCGTATTCTATAGGTAGTTCGGCTAACAGTGTAGTGGAGTGATGGGACAACTCACTCGAATCAATTCCCTCGAAGTAAATACTTACCCAAATGATAAGGAGGGAAGATCTATGGCTAAGTATCTATAGAATAACATAGTCTACTTTCATGATTCACTAGACGGAGCAATCAGTTCTGCCGATAGGCTTCTTATTTCGAATTACAATAAGTACTAGCAAGACCTTCCAAGGGCATAGAATCTTAGAAGGCCGAAAGAAGAGGAAAGAGTGTGTTTTCTAAGGGATCACGAGTTCCATATTTACCTTAAGTATCTTGATTTTGGATTGTGCTTCTCTTTCTTGGTATTCGTTAAACAGTTCTTCAATTATTTCTAAGTCCTGCCAAGTATGTTTTCACCAAATACATATCGGCTTATAACAATTTTCGAAATAATCTATGAAGAGGTTGAAGTAAAGGCTATGCCTCAACTATTCCGATATTTCTTCACGATTAGGAGGTAACCTAATGGTTAATATTTTGTTATTGTAAGGCATGGGTGGGAGTTCATGAATGGGTTAGAGTCCAAGATCCATGAGTGGTACGATAAGTTTGTATCAATAGTTTTTGACAAAGAGCCGGATTTTTGGACTCAATGGGTTGAATCAATTCGTACTAAAGACTAAGGTTGAGCAAAAAAACTACAAACCATGGATTAAACCATAAACTAAACTGAACTTAAGCAAAAAATTAGTTTTTTTGTGAATCGTTTAGTTTACGGTTCGGTTATGTATAAATAGTTCGCGGTTTGGTTCGAGGAAGTAAGCTAAATTGAATCATTTAGTTAAATAAAAAAATTTATGTAATTATTTCATATTTTTTTTTCATCAATCTTCATAAATTTCATCAAATTTTTCATGTTTTGTTATTCTTTATCATAATTTGGCATCAATTATTAAAATTAAGTTGAGCAAATTCCATTTGAAATTTCATATTTATTAGAGATAAAAATATTTAGTAAAAAATTTATCTAAATCATTTGAACCATGGACTAAACCAAATGAAATCGATTTTAATTACGTTCAAAAAATTTATGAACCAACCTGTATGGTTAGGTTCGATTTAAAAAAAAAACGAATCATTATATTAAGTTTGATTCGGTAAGGGAAGGTGAAACCGTATTGAACTGAAACATAGAATTGATGTCAAATGACACCACTATAATGAAAAAGATATAGGAAAGGAGGAAGAACAAGATGTTCTTTTAGGATGCCAAAAGAATAATAAGACGTTACGAGGGTAGAGAGCCAATCTTCTCCTAGAAGGAAGGTATGCTAATGAGTAACCACCGTGCCAACTATAGTTGTAAGGAAAGCCATTCTCGTGAATTTAGGGGGGAATTGTTGCCTTTGAGCCTTGCTTGGCATAGACGATGTAGGTTAGTTCTTTTTTCTTGCACTAATATTAATATGTTCTTCATATTATAGATATGGGTACTAGTAAGGTAAATCCTACTAAGCTATTGGTCTAAGCTAATGCAAAAAAGTCAAAGGCTGATAAGCGGGCGACCATCGCAGCTACTACCACTCAGCCTGCTGTTGTGAAGAAAGCAGCAAAGGATGATGTAATAAAGCAGGTTGTAACCTAGAAGACAACCTCCTA
The DNA here is from genome assembly GCA_024138015.1 of Lumnitzera littorea. Classification (NCBI taxonomy): domain Eukaryota; kingdom Viridiplantae; phylum Streptophyta; class Magnoliopsida; order Myrtales; family Combretaceae; genus Lumnitzera; species Lumnitzera littorea. The sequence continues at coordinate 54,602,343 of JAMXBB010000012.1, read as the reverse complement.
ACCAACCAAGAAAAGGAAGGGGAGTGAAAAGTCTACATTGGCTAAGGTCACTCATACCAAGACACCTCTAGCTCAAAATGTTCTACCTATTGTTGAGTCAAGAAACCTAATCGTGAAATGAGACCAAAGCTACCATAGTCACCGAAGGGTCGTCACTGATGATGGAGGTGGTGTTTAGTACCAACAAGAGACTTGGGAAAGAAGTTGTCGGCTAACCACCTGCCAAGAAGTTCAAAGAATTGGATGAAAAGATGAAGGAGGCAATGTGTAACAAAGCTCTTAGCATCAGTAGTGCTAAATTCGTCCCTAATACAAAGGTCAGCGAGTACTTCATCCTATGCTAGAGTAACACTGTCTTACATATTGATTCTACCTTAGGCGACAGGACAAAATCTTTGGCCTTGATGGAAGGCGTTATTCGTCCTAAGGATAGGGAGATCACAAAGAAAGACATCGACAAGGTCGGTGGTTGTAATAAGGCCCATGTTGTGGCTAAGCTATATGATGTAAGTATCTATAGTATCCTCTTAACTGCCAAGTTTGTTCCATTGTTATTACTCCTGATTGTTTTCAGGTAAGCAACCACGTTCTGACAACTTTGGATGAAGTCAATAAAGAGATGAAAAAGGTAATAACAACAGTAGTCTATATGTATATTACTAGGTCATCTTCAGTATTCATCATGAAATTATTATGGAAAATCACGGATGTGTACAATGCCTCCAAAGCCCAAACTGCTGCTATCGAGAATGCAAGGATAAGGGCTGAGATGGAGGTTAGAAAGTACCAGGAAGAACTAGTTACCAAGAAATTGGTACATTCCCTTACTATCGATGAAGTCTCAAGCCTTAGGGCTAAAGCAGAAAAAGAAAGAAAAGTGCTAGGGGTTAGGTCAAACACTCTACACAATGACTGATGACAAAGATAAGCTCAAGGTACAAATCAAAGAGTTGGAAACCAACAACACGAGCTTGTAAAGCCGTATTGTCAAGTTGGAGGAGACTGTAAAGAGAGGGCCCTCTATTGAAGAGGCATTAAACATAGCTACTCTCAGTGGGTAGTACGAAACACTCTTGCAGAAGAAGTTGTTAGAGGGGGTCTAGGTAGCGAGAGAGGAGATCTTCAAGTTTCACCTTGATTACAATCTCTCCTGCCTTGACTTCAACGACGTTGACGACAAAATCAATAGTTATGATGAAGATGACGATGAATCGAGCACTAAGATTGTTGTAAAGGGTGATAACGAAGCTTATGTTGAGGATCTAGGGGAAGACAAAGAAGGCCTATCAAAGGAAATCCCCTCTGAATGAAAAGAGAAATCTATCTACTCGAGACCCCAAGCACCGAAAAAGATGTTTGCTCTGAGAAAGCCTCATCCTTTAATTCAAAAATTGCATCTAATCGCTCTGAAAATAGGTTGTAGGATTGTCTTTGTATTCTTCATTTGTTATGCTCTAAGCCAAATGGCCAAATATTGTGTAACCACATTGCGATGAATGTGATACTTTGCATTTCTAGTACGTTTTATTTTATGCACCATGTTTCTTAGTGTATAACATTTTTTTATTAATATACATTTTATCGCAGAAGTTCTTACTCTTCAGCATGTTTTATTTCATACGTTAAGTGTTTCTCGATATATTTTACTTCATAAGCATAATTATCTTGGTATGTTTTATTTCACATGCTAGTTATTTCTTGGCACATTTTATTTCACATGCTCAATTCTTACATCTTTATAGACATTGTCCGTTAGCCATTTAAGGCATAACTAGTCGTATTACTTGGCCGTAGGATTAATTTTTGAAGTTTATTAACCGTGATAGGCTAGAACTTACATCAGTTTGTTTGTTGTGCAATTTAAACGTATTAAATCATTAGTAATGAATAGATTAGAAAAAACAAAATATAACTTCAAATATAATCCTCATAAACAAGTTGTCATCTTACAAACAAATGGAGATGAACATCATCCAAGCAATTAATTGAAATAGAGTTTGAAATTCTTGGCATTCCATGCTCTAGGGATGATTGATTCATCCAACCTTTCTAGTCGATAGGCCCCCTCACTAACGACTTCCCGGATCTTAACAAGATCTTCCCAATTTGTACCAAGCTTTCCTTGACTTTCTCACGCACCAATTGCTTCCAGCTTTCAATAGACCAAGTCTCCAAGTTGAAAAACCTTATTCTTTACCTTTTGATTGTAATACCTGGCTGCTTTATGCTAGTAAGCCATTAGCCTTGCTCTTGTAATGTCTGATTTCTTCAATGGTGTCTAAATTGGCTGTTAATCTAATTTGATTAATCATTACATCAAAATTTGACATTCTTAGATTAGGTAGATCCAAGTCAATCGGCAAAACTACTTCTGTGTTATATGCTAACCTAGAGGGGGTTTCACCTGTTGTAGTTCTATGGGTGGTTTGATACCTCCATAAGACATCTGGTAGTTCATTAGCCCACTTTCCCCTTACTTGATTAACCTTTCTCTTGAAGCCATACATGATAATCTTGTTGATGGCTTCGACTTGTTTATTCGTTCGAGGGTGTGTTACAGAAATATAGTTCAGGTGAATGCCATACTTCTCATAAAATGCTCGGAACTTGTCATTGTCAAATTACGGGCCATTATCCGTGATTATCATGAAAGGAACTCTAAATCTCTATATTATGGAATTGATAACAAATGCTTCTACTTTCTACTCGGTGATCTTCGCCACTGCCTTTGCCTCAGCCTTTGCCCATTTTGTAAATTAATCAACAACAATAATGATAAATTGTCGTTAGGTGGTAAATTTCCAAAAAGGTCTAAGAATATTTGACCCCCATTAGGTAAAGGGCTAAGGATTAGATAAGCAACATAGTTCAATTGAACGTGTATGACTTAGCACCTCATGCTTCTAGCATTGTGGACAATGCTGAGCAGCAGTCCTTACGTCTTCTTTCATAGTTAGCCAATAATACCCAAGTCATAATGTACAAACATACAATGTATGTGCCTTCACATGGTTATTTCATATGCCTTCATATAGTTCAAATAACACCCGTTGGGTATCTCTTGGAGGAAGGCATCAAAGGTAGAGTTGTGACATGCCGCGTTTGTACAACTAATCATTTATTAGCATGTAATTCATAGCTTTATAAACCAATCTTCATGCTTCCTTATTCTTGTCATGGAGATTACCATCTCTCAAATAATCTATAAGGAGATCCATCCAAGATTCTCTTTTTAGGTAAGGAGCCGATTCACAACTCTACGAAGGAGTAGTAAAACTTTTATGTGGAAGAAATTCAATAAAAAGTTTGTCACTCAAGTTGAGAAATGCCATACTGGCCAATTTTGATAACTTATTTGCAGTAATATTCTTATTTCTCGAAACCTTATGGATTGAAAAAGATTGAAATTCTTTTGTAAGTGTTTGTACCACTAATAGGTACTTGCTCATTTCCTCTTCCCTTGCCACATAACTTCTTGTGACTTAATTCACCACCATTTCTGAATTAGAGAATACTTCGAGTTTCTCAACACCAATCTCTTTTACTAGTTTTAATCCAACAATCAAAGCTTCATACTCTACTTCATTATTGCTAGTTGGGAATCCAAATTTTAGAGGATAATTAACCTTGACATTGTGGGGACCTTAAAGAATAAGGCTTGCACCACTTCCTTCTCTAGTGCAAGAACCATCCATATAAAGTTACCATATCGATTTCCCGATAATCTCTATAGTATCTTCCTCACTAGTGAATTTGGCCAAAAAATCAGCCAACACTTGAGCTTTTAATGCCGTTCTGGGTTTGTATTGTACCCTATAGGCACTTAGATTTAGAGCATATTTCATCATCTTGTCAAAACAGTCTAGCCATTGCAATGCTTGCCGCAATGGTTGATCAATGAGGACTATGATTTGGTGAGCCTGAAAATACTGTTTCAATTTCCTTGCCGAGAGAACCACTGCTAAAACAAATTTCTCAATCTTTGTGTACCAATGCTCTAGCCCTTATAAGACATGACTTATGTAATAAATGGGTTGATGTTCTCTACTGTAAATTCGAACCAACGAAGAAAGAGCTTAGCTGCTAACAAACATGTATAGATATAAATTTTCTCCAAAAATGGATATTGAGAGTATCGGGAGTGACGTAAGGAATTCTTTGAGATTATTGAAAGCTCTTTCGCAATTGTCAGACTATTTGAATTCTTTTAGATTTTTTAAGATTTTAAAGCATTCTAAGTACCAATCCGTGCTTCTCAACATAAAACATTGAGGGCGACTATTCTCTTAGTGAGTTCCTATACTTCTTTGACTATATGGGGGGATTTCATATTTATTATTGCCTCAATCTTTCTCAAGTTGGCTTCAATGCCAGCTGAGTGACCATGTATCCTAGAAACTTTCCTGAAGTTACACCAAAAACACACTTCTATGGGTTAAGCTTCATGTTATACCTCCTAAGAGTTGCAAATGTCTCCTTAAGATCAGCAAGATGCCGATCCTTTATCATACTCTTCATGATTATGTCATCAGCATATACTTTGACATTTCAATGGATTTACAATTTGAACATCTTGGTAATGAGTCTCTGGTAAGTTGCATTATGTTTTTCAACCCAAAGGGCATCACCTTGTAACGATACATTCCAAAATTAGTAGTAAATGACATGTGGACTTCGTCCTCCTTGTCCAACTTGATTTAATTGTAACCCGAAAATGCATCTATAAAAGAAAGTAACACATGTCCAACGATTGAATCTATTGTCTAATCAATTTTCGGTAGTAGGAAGCAATCTTTGAGACAAGCTTTGTTGAGATCCACAAAGTCTATGCATATTTGCCACTTGCCATTCGACTTCTTAACTAGCACACAATTGGCTAGCCAAATTAGATAAGGCTCTTCCTGAATAAATCCTACCTTCAATAGCTTTTGGGCTTCCTCTTCTATAGCTGCTTGTCTCTCTAGTGCAAAATGCAGTTTCTTTTGATGGATTACTTTCGTATTATGATCAATCTAGAGCTTATGTACCATAACATCTCTCAAGATACCTAGCATGTCCAAAGGGGACCATGCAAACACGTCGGCATTAACTCACAAGAAGTCAATCAAACTTTGCTGAATATCTACTAGCAAAGGTTTTAGGGTCATCTCTTAAAGGGATTTCCTCAATATCATTCTCGATACTTTCTATGCCGACTAATTTGCCTTTCAAACAGCTTTCTACCTAAAATACCTCTTCTCATCTCAAGGTTCTGATGTACAAGGACCTTGCTAACTGTTAGTCTCCTTTACACATGCTAACTCCCATGGAGGATAGGGAATTTAGCTTTGAGGTGTATAATTGAAGGGGCGATGTTAAATAGATGTTGGCATGACCATCCCATTATCATGTTGTATGGAGACCAACACTTGATGACGAAGAAGTCCACTTTATCCTCTACAACATGCTTATCATCGCTAATCTGGATTGGCAAAGAAATTACATCGGCTACTTAGATAGGTTGATTATTAAAGGCATATAAATTGTATTTATAAGATCTTAGCTATGCCTTAATCTTAGGTCTTATCTAGTCAAAAGCGTATTGGAAAATGATATCCACTAAACTTCTAGTGTCAATAAGAATTTTATTAACCTTAAAGTTAGCAACTCTTGTACTGATAACAAGTGCATCATCATGTGGCCTCTTGATGCCTTCAAAGTCTTCTTTTGCGAAAGAGATTGTGTTGTCGATCTTAACCTTCTTGCCTTGGATGTTATAAACATAATTTTTGGCGTTAGTCAACCTCGAAGAGTTTGACTGGCCTATATTAGATCCACTAACAATTGTGTTAATTACTCCATTGGGTACTTTGCTGGAACTCCTATCTCTTGCATCTCTCCTAGCCATAGCTGGCCGAGTAGCATTCTCTTGTTCCTCACATCTCTTCTAAAACGATCTCCCAATGTTCTCGGTATCATATGCTAGGAACTTTCACAAATGCCTACGTTAAATGGCATCCTCAATTGCATTCTTGAGCTAAATACATTCATCTATATTATGGCCTTTGTCACGATGGAAATCACAATACTTATTGGAATTTCTCCTTAAGGGATTTCCCCTCATTCTCTCTGGCCACTACAAAATGCCTCTTTGTCTATATACCTCCATCAATATGTTTGAAATTGGATAGTTAACAGGCGTGTAGGATGAATATGTTGGAATCCTTGGTCTCTTTCTCTTGACATTTGAACTTTGGTTATCATCTCTTTCAAGTCTATCTTTTGTACTTTTCCCCTTATCATTTCTCCTATCTCCTCTATTATGATTGGCTTCTCATCAAGCCTTTATGTTATCTTCTTATCGAATGTATAAGGTGGCCTTTGCTTTGAACCTAGCAAAAGTTCTTGGCTTACTCTGTACGAGAGACTTAAAAAAGAATCCATAGGGCTTGACTCCATTGATCATGGTATTAAGAGCCATACTCATCTCTAATTCTAGGATCTAAAATATTTCAACCATAAACATAGCCAAGTAACCCCTAATTAACTCATTTGATCTTTGTTCGATTGTCTTAATGATTGAAGAATCCTTAATAAAAAGCTTACTTGCAAGGAAGTGCTAAAAAAACACTTCTACTAGTTCTTAGAAATAGGAAATAGTGTTTGGTTCAAATGCTTGAACCATGTACTGGTTGCATTCCTCAAGATTAAGGGAAAAGCTTAGTAGCCCACTACATCACTCAAACTGTACAACTTGGCCAACATGCGATAGTATTCCAAATGATCTTTAAGATCTTTCGTCTCTTCATAAGATTCAAACTACAAAAGCCTGATGTGCCATGGTATCACTTCCTCCAAAACCTCAAGAGTGAAGGGGCTCTTCTTAATTTAGAATTGCTTACTTATTGCAGTAGGGGTAACTTAAGTCAATAAATTGACTCATTGCTATTCTTGGCATCATGGTCGCCATGCTCTTTGTTTTTAATTGGATGGAAACTATTATGAAGGAGATTAAGGATCTCTTCATGTTTTTTGTTTAGTTCTTGGTTTTCTTTAGCCAAGTCAAGGCTTGAGCCTAACTAAACGTTGCTCCTCAGTATGCTTACGCCTCCCTTCAAGGTAGTAGGAGGAAGTACTAGCACTTGTGCTCTTGGTCATTCTAGTTTTTGCCATGTGGTTGTGGGTTCAATTCCCGTAAACAATGCCAAATGTTGTTGGTAGATTTTGGGTGGTTAGAAATATCTTGCGAAGAGAAAAGGAAAACACTTGGTACCAAGGCTAGTCTAGTGTAGCCACACCATTACCTGTTAGATATTTCTGATATATTTTGATGATAACAAAAAGGGACAAATGTTAATGGATCATTAAGATTGTAGGCATTTGGAAGGGTTCCTAGAAAGCTTAATTTTATAAATCTAAGTTGTCTTCAAAAACTTATTCAAAAGGTCTGACTTAACATAAAAAGGAAAATAGTTTGAAATTTTTCAGAAATAGGTCAAAAGCTTTATAAGCATAGGTGGAATAACACATCATTCAGAAGCTAGTTCAGAAGCCTCAAAGAAAAGAAGAATTGATATTCTTTAGAAAGTCATTCAACAGGTTGATTCAGAAACATATAACATTATTTTTTTAAATTCAAATTAATCAAGGCTTAGCTCGACTAGATTGAGTGTATTAGGAAAATATACTTAATCCCGTTTCACTCTAGATAGAATCATGATCCATGAGGATTTTTTAGTGAATTAATTTTTGAAATTTCAAGATAGGCACAAATATGGATAAGGATTAGGTTAAATCGGATTTTATGGAAATTCAAATCTTGAATATGAGTTTTATCCAAAAGTTTTTGTTAAGGCATAACTCCTCGACAAACTCAAATCAAAAGATTATTCGGTGGTTATGGATTGAAGTTTATCTAATCTAAACAAAATAAGAAGAGTTTTTTTGAAATTCAAATGACCAAAATCTTTTCAAAATATCCAAGGATTATTTTCAGCAAACTAGCAATATAGGTACGAAAAAGATAATCTTCAATTTTTTAGTCATTGGAGGATTTCAATATAAAAGAGAAAGGATTCAAAATGTCTACAAACAACTTTGAAAAAATCTCTCGCAAAACAAAAAATCGTGATCAAATTATACCATCTGAAAAGTCACAAAAAGTCTTTTTAGATACTTCTTCAGAAAGTTGCACCGAAGCATACATTATAAGAATCGTCATTTCTCTTTAGAGTGAAATTAATTGAGATTTATACCTTTTGTTCTCACTTGTAATTTGTAATTTTTATTTATTGTTTGAGTATTGAAGTACATTTGTACTCTGTAGATCTGTATTAACCTAAATTGTAGAGAGGCTACATAGGTAGAGCAAAGCATTGTAAAGTCCATATGTAATAAGTGCTTATAATGTTTTTATGATTTAATTTAGTGAATCAAGTGGAATAACACCGATGAAGTAGACTAGTTCCCAGCAGTAGAGTTGAAAGAGAGCAGTAAGCAAGAGGTTGAAGCTCTATAAAATCTTTACCTGATATTCTCCTTCCTTACTTTTTTAATTTGCTTTATTAATTATTGTGTATTAAATTGTTAAATATCACAATTCACAATTATAAGTTGTCAAGAGGGGTAAATTTTATTTTCTTACATCGAAAAAGTTTTCAAAAAGTTAAAGATATCAATTTACCTCTCCACTCTCGATATCTTATACAAGACCAACAATTAGTATCATAGCCTTGCTCTAATATCTTCTAGACTTCAAGATCATAGGTGAATCAAGTAGTAGTTTAACAGTTTAGCTTAGTAAGGTACCATTTTTTGATAGAACTAACTTTTCCTATTGGAAATTCAGGATGAAAACTTATGTGAAGGCATCAGATTATTAAGTTTAGCAAATTATTTCTACAAGAAATTTAAAAGTTCCAACCATCATTATGTTAAGAGATGATATCACCAAAGCCAAACTAAATTCAAAGGCTAAGAATTTATTGTTGAGTACTATAGCATGATTAGAATTTTATCTAATTGCTTCTTGTGAAACAGCTAAAGACATTTGGGACACTTTGGTGCAAACCTATGAAGGTACAGAAACCATCAAAGACACAAAAATCAATTTGCTAGTTCAACAATATGAAACATTTTGAATTCTCCTTAGTAAAGAAATCAAAGACTTTTTCAATAGATTTATTGATATAATTAATGAATTGTCTTCTCTTGGTAAAATTATTAGTGATGTAGATATGGTTCACAAGATGTTAAGGATTCTTTTCAAAATTTGGAATGTAAAGAAAATTGCCATAGAAGAAGCTTTTGATCTAAAAACATTAACTCTAAGTCAAGTGCGTAGCAAGCTCATGGCATATGAAATTGATTTTCTCAAATTAGAAAGTACTTCAGAAGACATAAGTACTATAGCTTTCAAAGCTAAAGAAACAAATATTGATTTAGAAGGAGAAGATTCATCTGGAGAAGAAGATGAGGACATGATAATTTTAGCTAGAAATCTCAACAAATGGCTTAAGAAAAAGGGTAAGAAAATGTTTACTAAAAGATTTACTATTAATAAGAATTGGTCTATTGATACAAGAAAGGCAATCAAAGAAAAAGAAGAAAAAAAGTTCAAAAAGGAAATTATTTACTATGAATGCAAAAAGTCTATGCATATCAAATATGAATGCCCCTTATTAATTAAGAAAATAGAGAAATTCAAGAAGGAACACAAATCTTTGATGGCAACATAGAGTGATCTGGAAGATTCAGAAATTGAATCAGAAGGTTCAGAAGAATGTGAGGAAGCAAATTTGTATTGTGGCACTTTCTGAGATAGATTTTGAAACTGATTCTAATTCTGATTTAGAAGTACCTGACGATATATGTGCTGAAATTAACAAACTTCTCAAGGCTCTTTCTAATTTGAGTAATAAAACATCTAAGCTTGAATCTGAGGTGAAAACGTTGAAAATTGAGAAACATGCATTTAGTCAAGCTAACAAGTTACTAGTAGATGAAAATGATTTTCTGAAAAATGATTTTGAAGGATTGCATTTTGCCCATGAAGCTTTAGTTAATGAAAATCTAATTCTAAAAGAAGAAATTAAAAATTTGAAAAATCGTATAGAAGATTTATCTAAGTAAATCAAGAATACGTTCCGTAAGTTTGATGAAAGTGACAAGAAATTACAAATGTTGATTTCTAGTCAAAGGATGGATAATTCAAAATTAGGACTAGGTTTCAAATTTAGAGAAACATCTAAGAGAAAGTTATAGATAGTTTTTGTTAAATCAAAAGATGAAAATCAAGAAATGATTAACGGCAGGGAAAACAACAAAGCGTTTGAACCTATCAGAAAGTACAACAGAAGGTTCTCTTAAAACAATGACAAGTATCCTTTTAGAGGGTACAACAGAAAGTTGAACAGAGGGTATTTTAGAAAGAATCAAAATCAAAGGAAAAGTAACAAGTATACTGAGCAGAAACTTTATGCTTATTTTCTTTGTAATAAAATAGGTCACACAAAGAAATATTGCTATTACAAAAAATACAAACTCAGTAATAATCAAGGTTCAATTCAAAACATGAGCTTGAATTTTCATAAACCCAAGCTTCGTTGGGTTCATGAACAAACTTGATTATGCTTAGATGTATGCAGGATCACGAAGCTAAGATCAAAGGGACATGGTATCTTGACAGCAGATATTCGAGACACATGATTGGTGATGCATCGTTGTTCACAAATCTAGAATGGAAGGAAGATGGTTATATGAAGTTTAGTGATAATGGTAGAGGTAAAATAATTGCGATATGATCAATTGGTTTGACACCTCATTCAATCGAAAATGTATTGCTAGTTAAAGGATTGAAACATAACTTATTAAGCATAAGTCAGTTGTGTGATAAAGGGTATAGAATAGTTTTTAAACATAATAAATGTGTAGGCTTTAACAAGGAAGGTTTTAAGCTATTTGAAGGTTTCAAAAAGAAGAATGTCTATCTAATTAAATCATCTAAAAGCTGTTTTATTTTAGTAAATGATAATGTTATGCTTTGGCATAAAAGACTAAGACATGTGAACTTTCAACAATTGGATAACCTGTCTAAAAAGAACTTAATTCAAGGATTACCAATTGTATACTCTTGATAGTATTCATTCTGCTACTTGTCTTAAGAATAAAATGAATTCATCCTCTCATAAGAGTAGGAAGGTTATCTCTAATTAAAGACCTTTAGAATTATTGTATTTAGATCTTTTTGGTCCAACCCGTACTCTAAGTTTAGGAAGAAGTATAAACTTGTTATAGTAGATGATTTCTCTAGATTTACTTAGATCTTATTTTTGCATCATAAAAGTGATGCTTTTAAAAGTTTTGAAATCTTTCCAAAAAGAGTTGAAAATGAAAAAGGCCTCTCCATTATCAGTCTACAAACTAATCATGGCAAGGAATTTGAAAACTTAGATCTTATTTCGTTTTGTAAAGATAAAGGTATCACTCATAATTTTTCCACACCCTATACTCCACAACAAAATGGAGTAATTGAACGCAAAAAATAGGACTATCTAAGAAAATGATGAGAACTCTACTTAATGAAAGAAATATAGTTGATCATTTCTAAGTAGAAGTAGCTTCAACAGCTTGTTATATCATAAATTGAGTATATGTAAGACCCTTGACAAGTAAAACTACTTACAAGATCTATAAAGGAAGGAAACCTATCATACTTTCATAGATTTGGTTGTAAGTGTTTTGTTAAGAAAACGGGAAAAATCTTAAGAAAATTTGAAGAAAGAGCAGATGAAGCCGTCTTTCTAGGCTACTCTTTGAACTCAAACGCATACTGAGTATACAATAAAGAAACAAAAGTCGTAGAAGAATCAATAAATGTCAAATTTATTGAAAAAACAATCGATGAAGAATTAAATGATGAAAATCCATCTGCTTCAAACAAAAAGAATACAATGTGCCCTGATTTAGAAGGAAAGACAAAACTTCCTTCAAAAGGTACTTCAGAAGCTTTAAGGATGATGGATGAGTCCAAAGCAAAACTTGAATTAGAAGGTACTTCAGAAGTTAATACTAGGTTTGTTGAAAAAAATTCAGAAGATAAGTCAGAAGGTTCTAAACACTTTTATACTCTACCATCATCTTTAAAATTTAAATCTAATCATCCTCCTGAGCTTATAATTAGTAATGTTAGAATTGGAATAAGAACAAGATTGAGCTTACAGAATTTTGAAAATCATTTTGCTCCTATATTTGAAATTAAACCTCACTGATGAAGCTTTAAATGACAGTAATTGGATCTTAGTTATGCAAGAAGAACTCAGTCAATTTTAGAGAAATCAAGTTTGAAGTTTAGTTCCAAGACCTAAAAACAAGTCAATCATTGGAACTAAATGGATATTTAAGAACAAAGTGGATGAGCATGGAAAAATAATCAGAAACAAAGCACGGTTAGTAGCTAAAGGTTATTTATAAGAAAAAGGAGTAGACTATGATGAAACCTATGCTCCTGTTGCTAGATTAGAAGCTATAATATTGTTACTTGCTTTTGCTTGTTTGAAAAATTTTAAATTGTATCAGATGGATGTAAAAAGTGCTTTTCTGAATGGTTTCATAAAAGAAGAAGTATATGTCAATCAACACCTTAGATTTGAAGATCTCTTCAAATCAGATAACGTGTTTAAGTTAAAAAAGGCTTTGTATGGACTTAAACAAGCTCCTTGTGCTTGATATGATAGATTAAGTCAATTCTTGATTAAAAATGACTTTCAAAGAGGACAAATAAACACTACACTCTTCATGAAACATTATGGAAAAGATATGCTAGTTGTACAAATCTATATTGATGACATTGTTTTTGGTGCAACTAATAATATATTGTCAAGAATTTTAAAGTTTGATGCAGGCAAAATTTGAGATATCACTCATGGGTAAATTAAACTTCTTGGGATTACAAATCAAACAATTAGGGAATGGAATACTTATTCACTAAGAGAAGTACACCAGACAGATATTGAAGAAATTTAGTTTTGAGAATGCTAAGGATTCTTCAAACCTATGAGTACCTCGACTAAACTTGACATCATAGGTAATGGCAAAAAGGTAAATGAAAAACTCTATCGAAGCTTAATTGGATCTTTATTATATCTAATTGCTTCATGCTCTGATATTTTGTTTAGTACTTGTGTGTGTCCTAGGTTTCAGAGTTCACCAACTGAAACATACTTAACTGGAGTTAAAAAGATCTTTAAATATATAAAAAGCACTGCAAAATTGAGAATTTGGTATCCTAAGAGTCAAAATTTTGATCTTACAGGATATTTAGATGTTGACTATACAAGTTACAAAGTAGATAAGAAGAGTACTTTAGGAACATATCATTTCTTAAGAGATAAGTTAGTTTCTTGGTCTTCCAACCAAGAAACAAAATTCAGTTGCTCTTTTGATTGTAGACGCTGAATATGTATCTATTAGAAATTATAGTACATAGATACTTTGGTTAAAACAACAATTAGATGACTATGGAATAAATTGTAAAAATATTCCCATAAAATGTGATAATACTAGTGCTATTAATTTGACAAAAAATCTAGTTTATCACTCAAGGTCAAAATATATAGAAATAATGCATTATTTCATTCGTGATCATATAGCAAATAATGATGTGAGTGTTGATTTTGTTTTAACTGAATATCAATTTACCAATATTTTTACTAAGCCTCTAAATAAATTGAAATTTGAATTTATTCGTAATAAGTTAGGTATTTGTAATCCTTTTTGTTAATTTAGAAAGCATTGTTAATACTTTTCTTGATCACATGAAAGGTTGTCTATTTTTTTTTTTTTTTTTTTTTTTGCTGGATGCGTAAAGGATTAAGGGCTTAGCATGTCCATTAGTGGGTTCACAAAATCCTCCTTAGTGGGTCCATTAAGTTAATCTACTCCTTTCAATTAATTGCCACTAACATTGGCAACTTAATCATTTATAAAAGCCTCTTTTCTATTCTCTCTTTCTCTCACTTCATCAAATCTCTCCTATTCCTCTCTCGTGCTTTTCTCCAATTCAACCCTAATAGCACCTAGAAAATCTACTCGCACTGCAGCTAAAGGGATTAAATCCAAAATCCAAAATGATCCTAAGAATCCCATCGTTCTTGATTAACAAGAGAAAGACACTACCATTCCTATAAACCTACAACCAAATCCACCCTTCAAAACACACTAAGATTCATCTAAAAAAACCTTAACCCTTGAACTTCGAGATAAACCATCAGAAGAGGCTGCCCAAGAAGTAATTTAAAAGAACGCCTCTAGAGTACATTCTAAATAAGTTCAAGAAGTTAATTAGAAGGTTATTTAGGATGTTCAAGAATCCAGTTCATCCAAAGAAGTTGTTGAATCAGAAGATTTCGATCGCTTAGGCAAACCATTTGAAGATGTTTCTCAAAGAATTCCTTTAGAACGCACCTCTGTTCCAAAGCCAAGGAAGTCTCTTTGGAAACTTAAGGCTACTACTCAAGTTAATAAGTTTTTGAAATCTCCCCAAAACGTGGAAAAATCACCCATATTTAAGAAGACAATTTGCTCCTTCAAATTAAAGGATAAACCTAAGAAGCGGTATACTATAAAAGATAAAAATCTTTCTATCAAAGATTCATTTTATTTAGACCTAGAATTCTTTAATAAGAATGGTTTTTATTGGAAAGACTCTGAATAGATTGGGTTTAAATGGTCTGGTTAATTTGCGTCATATGATATATGGAGAATTAATAGATGAATTTTATAGGAAGTTTGATAGCAAAAATCAAGAAGTCTAAAAGTCAACTGTATTAGGACAAAAGATAGAAATCACAAAGAAAGACATTCTAAAATGTTTTGGCTTTAAAGAAATGCATGAGGATAAGAGCTTAAGATAATTGACAAGGGAGAATTTATTTACTAAATTAAATAGTGGAGTTGAATTGAGAACAGGAAGGGACATCTTTAGTACTAAATTTGAATTATTGGTTAGAATTCTACATAAATCTGTCAATTCATTTGTATTGCCTAGGAATGGTAGTGCAACCCTTGTAACTAAAGAGGATGCACTTGTAATATTGGCAATGTTAGGGAAAAAACAAGTAGATGTTGTGAAATTGATGAGGCGACACATATGGCAGGATGTGGATGTTAGGACATATGGAAATATGTTGATGGCTCTTTTTAGTTTCAAGAAGTTAAAAATTCCAAGAGAAGCAAGTTGTCCATTTTCCCCTATTAATCTTGGTGAAAGAATATTTAAACAAATGGGAATCTATGTGAATGACAAGTTTTAGCATTCACATAATGGAGGAACTTTGTTCATCCCTCAAATCTAAAAAGAAAGGTCATTATAATTGAAGAAAAAGGCAATGAAAAGAAAATGAAAGAGAGGAAAGGAGCTAGTTGAAAAGGAAACCAAAAAGGAAAGGGAAATTGATTAGAAGATCAGGTGGCATTGAATTTAGGGAACCAACTAGGCTAACTTCAAATAGTGATTCAAAAGGTACAGAATTTCAACCTATTCACTGCAAACAAAGGGAAAGCTCAACCTTTGTTGAAGAACTTTTTAAAGGAATCAAGGAAGTTGTAGGGAAGATTGTTAGGGATCAGATTATTGGAATGAAAGATTTATTTAAAGCTTGGGTTAAGGAAACTATTACTGAATCAAATGCAACAACTGATGACTAAGTTCAATCTGTTGAACCATTTGAATACCCTACATAAACTCAACTAGCTAAACCATTTGAACCTTCTATCCTTATCTCTATTGCTCACCCCACACCATCTGAACCATCTATTCCTATCTTAGATACGCCCCTCACACCACCTAAACCTGATCTTCCTACTAATTCTACTTAACCAACAAATCAAAGCGTTTTCATTCCTCTTCCAACTTCAAAAAAGACCCCTGTCATTTCTCCACAATCTACTGACAAGTCACCCCAAATTGCTACTCCTGTTCTTAATCCTAAAGAATAGACACCTCCTGAAGGCTATACTAAAACTCTATCCGTGGCTTTCACCAAAGAAGTCTCTCCACCTGCTCTTGTATAAAACACACCATCATCTGATAAAAGCAACCAACCTACTTCATCTGTTACAACATATTCTGAAGCCAATCCATCTCCTAGCAAAGCTCTTCCATTATATTCTGGCATATTCAAACTGTGTGCTAGGAAGAAAACTAAGAAATCGAAGAAATGATTGTCTTTGTTTCCAGTATTTTAGTTTTAGCTTAATTATGTTTAGATATTTTGCTTTAGTCTTCTTATGGACTTGTTGTTTCTTGTTATCTCTGAACTTAATTGTGATATTTCCTTTAATCAATGTAGTTTGATCTTTTATGTCAATTATATTTTACTCATCTTGCACATTTTATAAAGATTAAGGGGGAGTTCATGAAGAATGATGACAAAAAAGGGGGAGAGAAAAATAAAAGATAGTAGTGGTCTGCACATTGTACGCGCATTGCATGACATAATGAGTTTTTATTTTTTGTGTTCTGGTTTTATAATAGTGTTTTTGTTATCATAAAAAAGGGCAAGAATGTTAGATATTTCTTATATATTTTGATAATAACAAAAACGAACAAATGTTAATGGATCATTAAGATTGTAGGCATTTGGAACGGTTCACAGAAAGTTTAATTTCGTAATTCTAAGTTATCTTTAGAAACTTATTCAAAAGTTCTGACTTGACATAAAAAAGAAAATAGTACGAAATTTTTCATAAATGTGTCAGAAGCTTTATAAGCATAAGTGGAATAACACATCATTTAGAAGCTAGTTCAGAAACCTCAAAGAAAAGAAGAATTGATACTCTTCAAAAAGTCATTCAGAAGGTTGATCCAAAAACATATGACATTATTTTTTTAAATTCAAATTAGTCAAGGCCTAGCTCGACTAGATTGAGTGTATTAGGGAAATATATTTAATCTCGTTTCACTTTAGATGGAATCATGATCCAAGAGGATTTTTTAGTGAATTAATTTTTGAAATTTCAAGATAGGCATAAATATGGATAAGGATTAGGTTAAATTGGATTTTATGGAAATTCAAATCTTGAATATGAGTTTTATCCAAAAGTTTCTGTTAAGGCATAACTCCTCGACAAACTCAAATCAAAAGATTATCTGGTGGTTATGGATTGAAGTTTATCTAATCTAAACAAAATAAGAAGAGGTTTTTTGAAAATTCAAATGATCTAGATCTTCTCAAAATATCTAAGGATTATTTTCAACAAACTAGCAGTTGGATAGGTACGAAAAAGGTATCTTCAATTTTTTAGTCATTGGAGGATTTCGATATAAAAGAGAAAGGATTCAAAACATCTACAAACAACTTTGAAAAAATCTCTCACAAAATAAAAAATTGTGATCAAATTATACCATCTGAAAAGTCACAGAAAATCCTTCAGATACTTCTTCAGAAAGTTGTATTGAAGTTAACATTACAAGAATCATCATTTCTCTTTAGAGTGAAATTAATTGAGATTTATACCTTTTGTTCTCATTTATAATTTGTAATTTTTATTTATTGTTTGAGTGTTGAAGTACATCTATACTCTATAGATCTATATTAGCTTAGATTGTAGAGAGGCTAGATAGGTAGAGCAAAGCGTTGTAAAGTCCATATGTAACAAGTGCTTATAATGTCTTTGTGATTTAATTTAGTGGATCAAGTGAAACGACACTAGTGAAGTAAACCGGGTTCTCAATAGTAGAGCTAGAAGAGAACAGTAGACAGGAGGCCGAAGCTCTATAAAATCTCTACTTGATATTCTTCTTCCTTACTTTTTTAATTTGCTTTATTAATTGTTGTGTGTTAAATTGTTTAATATCATTATTTACCATTATAAGTTGTTAAGAGGGATAAATTTTATTTTTCTTACACCAAAAAAGTTTTCGAAAAGTTAAAGATATCAAGTCACCCCCCTCTTCCCCTCTTGATATCTTATACGAGATCAACATTACCTAAGTCAGTAAATGAAAATAGGGAAAGTTAAGTGAGTGATCGAGAGGTGTTAGATACTCTTACGGTGTTTCTTTCTGTATTTATAGGCGAATATTGTGTCTAAAGTAGCAGTTATCGAAATAACCATTGAGACACGCAGCAGACTCTTGATCGGACAAATTCCCTAAAACGTAGGGAGAGTAGGCAAGTATGTAATATAACCGTGCTAGTGATAACTATTCATGCCATTTCCCATGAATTCAAATTAGGAATAGATTTGTGTTACTCAACTAAGTGCTAAGAATATTAGTTACTTGGTCGCTCGACAACCGAATGGACGAGCGAGCAAAACTTTGGCTAGCAACGTTCAACAAGACAAGTGAATGAAAACTGATTATCAATACATATAATTATATATATATATATAATTAGACATACACATATATGAACACATAAACTTCAAATAACAACTTTTACATATAAATTCATACATGTATATAAAATATTATCACAAAAATATTACAATACATAAAACTCTCTTCTCATCCTTAAACTACATAATACTACAAAATACATATACAACACAAAAAAATATACATAACAAATGGGTATTACAAAAAAATAAATATAATATGTATACTAACTAGTTACTCCTTGTTGATGTCTTGGAAATTTATAGATTAAGGACTCCTCTTCCTCCTCTTAGAATTGATGCAAAATACTATTGAAATAGGTTATAAAACAAGTTGCCAATTGGTGACTTAAGGAAAAAAAATAAGAAGAAGAAGAAGGTTAAAAAGAAAAGGGAAGAGAACGGTTGGAGAGAAAAGTGTGAGTGTGTTTTCTTATCTGTTAAAAAGTGAAAGTAAAGTAAAAAAAAAAAAAAACAATAACAATGTATATACATGTGTAGCCAACGCTAGAATAAGGAAAAGAAAAGAAAAAGAAAAAGAAAAAGAAAGTAAGTTATGATGAAGACTTGATTTGACCCAAATCCTTATCCCCTTAATCTTATCTCACATTTTAAACACATGTTAGAATTTAGAAAAGAAACTAGCAATAAAAAAAGTTTAAATTCAGAAAAGGAAAAGAAGAAAAGTAAATGGAAGAAAAGAAACAGAGGAAAAGAAAGGAAAGAAAGAAAAGAAAAATTATGAAATAATTAGATTGACTTTTCTTAAAGTATTCTTAACTTTATATAAAATTTAGGATGAAATAATCATGATAGAAAATATAGAATGAAAAATAAATGTGCACTAGCTAATACCTAAATGTAAAATATGTAGTAAAATTAATCAAAATAATTAAATTAGCACATAATTATCACATGTTTATATGAATATGAAATTATAAATAATCACAAATTAATATTTAAAATTTTATAAATTTTATTAATTAATTGTTATTGTTTACATTTATGAATATTTAGAAGTTATCTCTATTCGTTTGTTAGTGATTTTACGCAATTTTACGCAATTATATGATTAGTCAGTAATCGTATTCAATTAGGGTTTTAGTTACTTTTAGGGTAAATTTCTACATTTTATTAGTTTATGTTTATGGGTTTAAGGTTTTGATCATATTCGAATTCAATCTTTAGTATTTACGTATACATAGAGTTTAAAGTTTTTGTACAAGATGAGTATTTTGATCAAGATTTTTAGGGTTTTTTTCAATTGTAATATATTCGGGTTTCTAATTTAATTAATTTTTAACTTATTCAGCCTCATCAACCCATAAAGTTATCTAAAGCACTTGGGTCCAATTTAGGGTTCAAATCAAAACTTTATAGAGTTTATATCTCTAGCATTCTTTCCATCCTCAAGTTGTTCTCATCGATTTTATCCACTACATCTCCTTTGATACGCCGCGCCAAGAACTAATAAGGGCGGTAATATCTGGATGGGTTCGATCCTATAGAAGGATTGATAATAGAATGAGTTTAGTAAGGGTTTTGGTGAATCCGTAAGCAACCTAGTTGGATATGACACACCAACTAATTCCTATACGGCCTACAACTCACCGAATGTAACTCACATTCTAAGTGATAGGGTTGTCAGCTACAATCCTTACTAAAATGATTGATAAGAGCTAGTAAGAGTAAACTTTCTAAGAGAAAAGACTCAAAGGGTTTTTTTCTTAATGTTCAAAATCTGTCCAAAGCCCTATAGAAGTGCTCTATTTATACAATGTGGTAAAGTTGTAAATAAAATAACTAAAGTGTAACCTAGTGGCATTCTTGTAAATATAAAATAAACTTGAAGGAAATTTTAGGAAAAATACAAGAAATAGGAAACCCAAATAACATAAGTAAAATAGATAGTTGAATGAGATTTTTAGGTAAGGGGCTAATGTTTGATTTCGAAGAGCTATTAGAGACCCTAGAGCTTTGATTAGGGTAGACTTAAGTTTCTTGATGATCTATCTTGTCTAAGGCCAACTAGATATGGCAGTGGCCGACTTGACATAGTCGGGCTGACTTAACATGGCTATGGCTGACCTTGCATGGATGGGGCTGAACTGACATAGCCGAGGTCGACCTTACATGGCTAGGTCAACTTGACATGAATGTAGCCAACTTGTTTTAAGTTGACCAACCGAGTTGAGCAAAACTGGCCGAGTTAAGCCGGATGGGTAGGACATACCTAGTATAGCAAGGATAGCTTAGCAAAATAGGGGACAAATAATAGGCCACGACAGAACTATCAGAGTAAGGCAAGTCTTTTGGTATTGATAGAGTTCATAGACAAATCTATTTGAGAGCTCGATCAAGGTAAAGTAGGTTATACTTAGCATATTAAGGTAAAACCCACAAAGCAGGGTAGGCTGTCCAGCACTAATAGAGCTTATAGATAGGTCATCCATTTACGCGAAGCTTGTGAACAGGCTTCCTATATAGTCCAAAACTAGGCATGTCGTTAGGTTAGTATCTGGAATCTTATCATCCTTAAAGTACCATAGCATGTCAATTTAAACACTTAACAGCCATGTGTCCATAACTTAAGCATTTAGAACACCTTACCTCGCTTGTCTTTCATCTAGAGGTCTTCCTTTCTCGTATGTCATCGTGGTTAACCTATCTTCAGCTTGGCTCTTTTAGCTTGCTTGGCTATTGTCAAGTTAGTCATGTTTATCCTCCCCTCAAGAAGGTTTCCTTGGCTTAATATGAGCAAGTTGGTGGTGAGTAGGAGCTCGCGAAAAACTTAACCCTAGTTTGCTTAAGGCATTTCTCCTTTGCTTTTCAACCCTCCATGCTACCTTAATGGCCTTTGTTAGTGTATAAAATCTTTGTATTTCCACAATGTTGCAGATATCATATTTGAGTCTTGAAATGAACCTTCACACTATGTAAGCCTTAAGTTCATCTACGTCAGCTCGGATCATTAACATTTGGAACTCTTTGACATAGCCATCAATGGATCAACTTCCTTAGCTAAGCTCTTGCAACTTAGCAAAGGTGCCTTGCAAATATATCTTAGGCACAAACCTCCCCATCAAGAACCTTTTCATCTCTTCCCATGTTTGCATACTTCGTCTTCTATCTCTCACTCTAGCTACATTCATATTTTCTACCATATAGTAACATATCTAGAAAGTTCAAGTACAGCAAATCGAACCTTTACTACATTAGTATACCCATAACAATTGAATACCTTCTCAACTTTCTCTGCCCACTCTAGATACTCATCTACATCACTACTGCCATTAAGGTCAGAATCTAACCTTTGACATTGTTAAGTCCTTAAGGAGTTGGCATCTTCGTTCTTCGACTTCATAGTATTCCACTTCTTCTTCTCCTACATCAGCCTCTACTTTTACCTCCTTATCACCATCTTCAATCTCCTCTAACTCTAGTCTTCGTCGAGAAGTTCATTCTGCTACTCCTCTAGCTCGGTGAGGTCAAATTAGATGATTAGCTTATCCAACATGGCCATACTTATATTCCTGCACATTTTTTGCTTAGCTACAATTGGACACACTCTACAATTGTTGCCTATTGCCTTGCATAGTGATGACAAGACTTTAAACAAGATTAGTGAGTCTATTAAGCTTATAACTAACTAACCTACGGGTATTACAACCATTTAAGCCATAACCAACATGAGTGCTACTAACTAGGTGACCAATAATGCTGTAAAGACTTAAATCCAACATAATGTGGTGCCTTTTCAGACAACTTCAATGATACAATATTCAACACAACCTTTTACGTACAACCCAAATCTTATTAACATGATCTAACCACTGCAACACCTAACACAACACAATGCAGTACTGAAATGAAACTTGCTCTATTTTCATAGCAAGGAAATAGAGTAGAACAGAGTAATAAGAACTACTACACTTACCTCATGTAACTACTATTGCTTAGCTTACTTACTTCAAAACCTACTTCTATACGTTCAAACCCATTTCACATGAACATATTGTAGTAACTATAGAAGGAATCCAGTAGCCAATAACAACAAAAATGAACAAAACTCTATGGCACTTCAAACACTCCTTTATGGAACCATGGTCTAATACTAGTGTATAAAGAGGGCTTAGCAAATCTAGGTAGCTATCAATAGGGTATAATACACCAATTGATCCTATTTAGCCTAATCTAAACACTCGATATGACATACGAATGTCGAACTAAGGTTACTGGCTACTATTCCTTACTAAAAAAAATGGATAAGTGTTAAGGATGAAGAAAGAACATTGAGGTTGCTCTACAAAGGAAACTAGTAATTTAAAAAATGGAAGTATATGATGTCTACGTACAAGTAGTTAAGGTATTTATGTGACCTTTGTTAGAGTTACACTAATTATGGAAAAGATAAAAATGGATAATGTAAGAAAAGATGCCTATAACATGCCTAAAAGGAGAAAAAATGACAAATAATAGATTGTACGAAAAAGGAAAAGAGTCTTTTTAGAATATTTTGCTAGGTGATACATTTGATTGGTGATTTGTATGGAGGTTGGTTTTGATGGGAATCAACCTCTAACTACATCCAAGACGAGGCCTATCAATGCTTGTCAAGGTCAAACTGCAGCTAAAAGGATGAGAGGAAAGAAGATGAACACTCATCATCTAATCTATCGTCAGCTGAAGTGCCAAGAAACTGTAAGGCTGAGGACTCAAGACCAAAGAACCACTTGATACATTGGAGAGAGACTCATGCCAACTGATTCTATGACTTGGCAATTGTAGGCCGACCTCTCTAGTGTTTCGGCCAAGTCATGCAAGACCTTAAGGACTCCTTCTTGTACCCGTACATCCAACTGTCGACCCCATCCAGTTTGGGTACTATTCCTTCCAGGATATGCCGAGTAACTACATGCCAACTTTTCCTGTAAAACGCACAGTTTTGTATTCTTATGTATGTTTTCCTTTATTTAATTTATGGGCTCAATTCTTTAGGGTTAAAGGCCTTATAATTTATTTATAGTTTTGCTACTAGGGTTTAGAACTTGCTATTAATACTAACTGTAGTAAACATGAAAGATACATACATAGACATATAAAGAAGAATATAGAAATTATATAGAAAAGTATATTCCCATACAAAGTAAATCTTTTCTCTTTCGAGCAAAGCTATACTTGAGTTAGCATTTGTTGAATTATCAAGTGTCGATCAAACTTTTTAACCGTCCCCATGTTCTTATCAATCTTGTTCTTAGATTATGGTGAGCGCCTTCATTTGAACTAGCTAATGAGTTACATCTAACCTTCATTTGAAACCCTGAGCAACATTTAGTGTTCATGAGTCATATCAAACTCTATTTCGAGCTCAAACCCTTAATTATGTTTGTGTTTTGGTGCATGACATCCACACACAATCACACTCAAAACCCCTATTCACTTCCTATTCTTCATACCCATTCTATTCATCTAACCTACTGCCATTCAATCCCTATCCCTAACTACCTTGATTCTAACCTATGATAGTCGAGGTTTGAGCTTCTTAATCACAGACCAACATGTTCTAGATTACAACTATCTGCTAGATTGACAATAAAGGTCCCCATGTTGAACTATTTAAGCATTGTCAACCTGACTAATTCCATCCTAGGTTCTACCTAGTAAAGACCTCGACCACTTTAGCCACAACACTTGTCCCTAATATTTGTACCAACATGGATGTAGGTTGGATATTCTCTTGTATACTACGAATTTGTGCTTTTCATGTATATTCCATTTAGTTTTTTTCTTTTCTTTTCTTTTTTTTTTTTTCTTTTTTTTTTTTTTTTTTACTTTAGGTAAAATGCCCATTGTAGCAGCTTCTTCAAATATAATAATTTCCTTAGCATTCGAGTATAAACAGTCGCTTGAAAAATGTAGTCTAATCATCATAATCAAGTAATATAGAATTCATCATTTTCCTCTATAATTTATTCCTGTTTTATTAGAAGACCATCTTATTCCTAGCTCTTATCAATCATTTTAGCAATGATTGTGGCGAGTAACCCATTTAGTTTGTTCTAGTGTGTCATATTTAGTAAACTTATTAGTCCATGTATGGATCTATGGCACGTTGTATTCATAGAATTAGTACACAGGTTTTGCTAAAACTTTCAACTTCCATTTATCTTTCGTTCCTTTGATAGGTTCAAACCCAACCCCTAATATTGCTACCCTTATTCATTATTAGTGTAGCATATCATCTTGGTATCAGAGTAGAGGTTTGTGACGAAGGATATATTGAGTTTAGTGTTCTATGAAGGTTGTGTTTGGTGTAAGGTTGTACTATGGAGTTAGATTTTGAGGTGGTTTTGTGCGTAATGAGTACTTATGAAGTTGTGAGTAGCTATACGTATAAGTAGTAACAAGTGATTTACTATGTTAAGTAATAGCCTCTATTCAACTATGTTTTATGTAAGCCCTAAAGCTAAGCCAAGTAACCGTAAGTTTGAGCTTAAAACCCAAGGTTTAGGGCGATCGGCTAAAGGATCCAATCAAACACAAATTATAAACTATTGAGAGAAATATTAGTAAAAATGACCCCGTAAACATAAATTTAAGAAAATAAATAGTAAAATAGGAGACTATAAAATTTTCAAATTTTAAGCATAATAATTGCTAATTACCGAAAAGGCAAAAAGTGTAATCTAATAACTAATAAATTACTAGAGATAGATTATATGTATACTAAAAATTTTAGAATGACCAAAATAATAATTAGGAATGTTCACGTGTACCTCACACGTATTTACATGTAGATAAAAATACGCGTAATTACCTAAATTGGCCAAAAACTAAGCAAATAATTAAAGAAAAATCAGAAGATGATAAGCTGAATCAAGATCAAGTCGTGGTCAGAAAAAGAAAAATTAGTCAATAAGAATTAGACAACCTAAAAGCCAAGAATTAAGGAATTTGGGCAAAGTCATGTCAAATTAATGCATATTAATTACTACAATTGTTTATAAATAAGGGAAAAATTTTCAGAAGTCATTTGGTCAGTTTAGTATCTGAGAAAAATAGGAACATTGAAAAAATCGAGAGAAAATCTAGAAAATAAAAAAAGAAAAGAAAACTGTGCAGATTAGGCAAGTGAACTAAACCCACCACTCACCACCACCACCCTACACTAAAACCACCGCCTGGACCGGCCGACAACCTTGGACCGGGTTTGGATGGTCAGAAAGCTTCGAACCAGTTAGTCATTTATTCATCCCGATTTTTGTATAATTTTGTAAAAATAGTTATTTTGCCTAGAAAATTATGAAACTTGTTATTCTGAGGTTTTATTGTATGTAGATTTAGGGAAAAATATTTATTTAGTCTAATTATGTTTGAAAATATAAGGTCCTTAACAAATTGTTCAAAATTGAGCATGATTAAACCGGAAAATAAATAGGTTTAGGAGTGTAGTTTGGAGCTCAAAATTTTTCTGTAGGATGCTCATATGATGTAGAATAGTGCTATGAAGCCATTTTTTTAAAATTAATTTTTGAAATTTTTAAGTTAATTTCTAGCCCTAAAATGATGGAAAAATTGGGTGATTTAGGGTTAATTAGGTGATTAGGATGTTAATTACTGATTTAGATATTAATTATATGTTTAGGGATGTTAATCTCTAAAGTGGAACCCTAATCCTAGCCTTTGGATATTAAGTATGGTTAATTAGGGAAATTAGGTAAGTAATATAAGAAATTAGTAATATGTGAAAATGTAAATTAATAAATCTAAAAAAATAAGGTTATTTAGATAATATTATAATAGAAATCAGAAAAATAATAAATCTGAAATAACATCTAATTTTAAGTAAATATCTCAAAATGCAAGATTTTTACACATCAGGAATAAATCCGATATCTCAATTAGGGTTAGCGTGTACCGAATAGTTTAGAATACCAAATTACAACCCAATAGGATATTTGAGTACCCGAGCATAATGTGATTAAGGTCACATTGGGATTCGAGCCTATTTAAGACTTAGGAATTAAAACTAGAATCTAGTTTAGGAGCCGAACCCCGAAATAGAGTACAATGAATCATTAGAGCGTTATAGGTATACATGGGGAAAATGAGTTACATTATGAATTAGAATAAGAATCCATAAAATATAAGTACTAAAAAGATCTATTTGTATTATAGGATACCCAGAGACAAATCAGCTCGCGATTAAGGGATCGAGCGATCGAGCAAATTCAAGTAAGTTGGGTTGTTGCTTATTGTAATAGAGTACTAGTTTTATAGTGTTCGGAGACTTAGGCTTATATATGCTTGTGATTGTAAGTAGTTTGCGCATGTGTTTGATGTATCTGAATTCATGCTGAAACTTGCATTGTGAGTGATTTGTGACTGATTGAATTGGTATGAAATTGTTTGAACACCCTAACGGAATTTAATCTTCGTCAACCCTAACAACCAAAAATGTCATGCATTGCAACCCGTTAGGGGATTATAGGACTCTCCAACCAAATACCGACCCCTTCGAAAGGGATAGCGCAGGATTGCAAAATGGTCCCTTCTTCATCCTCAGTCGAACTAAGTGACAGGAGAGGAGGTCGCGGCGGGGGTGAAGTCAATGGTTCGAAGATAGTCGCGGGAGGAGTGAGGTCTCCATTGCACAAGCCTGGGTTTGGTTGTGAGCTGCTGCATAACATGGAACTCCTCAAACCGGATTGGAGCGGGTGAAATTTCTCTGATTTCACAACGGACTAGACTATGTTGTGTGATGACACTTGATTGATGCATTGCATGAAAATAATTGTTTGATAACCCTGTTTGTGCTTGTATGCATTCATGAGTCTCCAATTCAACTTACTGAGCTGTAGTTGCTCATACCTTTATAGATCCTTTTGCTGGTTCTGATTTGTGATCACATCAAGTACTATGTCGCCTTACATTTACCCAGAGGTTAGTCCTTTTGGAAGCCAGGGGTGTGAGGATCAAGTTACTTAAGTATAATGTGAAACTAGACTGACCTTGTAATTAAAGGTTAAAGATGATAGTTATTCTGTAAATTAGTAAACTGTGGTGATCATGTAAAACTTCCTGGGAAGCTCTATGGACTTACTTATAATTATTTATGTTTATTATAAATTTGTAATATTTATCATAATTGTAGTAAAATTGTTAATCGGACTGTTTACTTCAAAGCGAGAAGTCGTCGACGCCTTGTGTAGATCATGTCTATGGTAGGCACTGTGAGGGCAGTTACTATCATAGAATGGTTTACACGGTAGGACTGTTGCGACTCTGCAACTTCGGGGCGTAACATTTTGGAGCTTAGAAAATAGAGCAACTATCAATATCCAAAATTCTTGGGTTTGGTTTGTTTGTGTACAAGGTTGTAGCGGTTAGGTTATATTGGCTTGACTTGTGTTGCCACTTATGGGTTGTGCTGAGTGAGTGCCAATGTTTACTTGGTTGAAGTGGTCGAGAGTGTTATTAAGGAAGACTACTGATCCAAGAGTAAATGCAATAGCAGGAGATAACAAGAGTGGTGTTCACCACTAAGAATGACATATTCCAGTCACCCCTAAGAGTACAAATGAATGTTTTGACAAAATGGATGGAACAATTACTAAGTTGACTCGAGTGGTTCATGACATGGCCATCCGATCTATTGAAGTCATTTACAATGCTTCTCGAGTTGTACCTAAAGTTAGAAAAGTAATACAAGAAGCTCGATAAGATAGAAGGCCATTCCTGCCTCAACAAACTTAAGATGGAGGAGTAGGGAGACAAGCTTAAAGGAGGATTAACTTAAGGGGTGTAGAAGAGGAAGATGATGAGGGACATTTTGAAGCCAAGGAGAGGGCTCGAGTACCACGAGCTATCTACTATGTGAAATTACAAGCGCTAACCTTTAATGGTCCTGGTGATGTAGATGAGTACCTTAATTGGGAAGAAAAGGTTGAAAGGATTTTTTATTATTTTCAATATCAAGAATGCATAAAGTGAGAATATCTGTGCTTGAATTTACAGGATATGTTGCAATGTAGTAGAAGATTATTCAAGGTATGAGAAGAAGAGAAAGGTACCATGAGATTAGGACTTGGCCTAGATGAAGATTGTTGTGAGAGATAGGTACCTTTTGGATTCTTATTTGCAAGACACTTTTGCTTAGTTGCAGGAGCTAAAGGAAGGAAACTACGTAATAAATGAGTATGTAGACTTTCAAATGATTTTGATCCGCTATGAAGTTAATGAACCATAAGCTTAAACTGTATTCAAAATTCTTACTAGCTTAAAGTATGAAATCTAAGATGTTGTAGAACTTCAACAATTTACCACCTTTGATAAGGCTATCAAAATAACCCAACATGTAGAAAGGTAGAGGCAAAAAAGACCAATTAGACATTAGTTAAGCCAACCTATTCCACCTAACAAGCCTTACTTAAGGTAGTAACCAAGCTTATTCTATTATAGAACTGAGAAGAGATGATGGCCAACCTAACTAAAGGGGTAGACTTACTGAAAAGGAGTTGCCAAGGAAGTTTGAGAGGGGTCAAACGTTAGGAAGGAAGATAAGCCAATGTACTTAGGAGCTGAGTTGATCACTAAGGCTTACTGCAAAGGCTGTAACCAAATGGGTCCTTCGAAATATCGAAGAAGAAAGGGATAGATAGGTTAACAAACATAATTGCTTCAGTGAAGCTTGTCACAAGATATGAGGTACCAACAAACATAATACGATTCAATGCTTCACCTAATATGATGCATAAGCAAATACTAAGGTTCACTTTGCAAAAACAAGAATATTCAAGATCTATAAAGGTGTAAGTCCTTTATCGCTACAGTAAAAGGACTATTTATAATAAATCCTTTAGGACAACAATGCAATAATGCAAAATTACATAAAAAAAAAAACAATATAAGAAATAAATTCCTAGTATGTTCGAAAAGAGTAAATATGAAAAAGAACAAAAAGGAATATAATACAAATGTCAGAAAAGTTGGGGACAGGTGCCAGCCTATCATCAGGTTCGTATTCTAGAATCTTGGGGCGCTATGGCTAGTCTAAGCGAATGTTGGGGTTGTTGTTGATGAGCTTTGCATAGAGCTACCGAGGTGATTAAATGATGCTACGGTATTATAGGCTGGAAGAGTAAAGCTCAACATATGGTGACCTAAGACTCGATACTCGGCAAGTTAACCTTGGTACTTGGCAAGTTGGCCTTAATACTCTATAGGTCGGTGACTGGGCAAGAGTCTGAATAAAGCAAAGTATATATGAGCTGTGACCTTGAAGAGTTCCTCTATAGCTCTCCCATGTATAGGAGCTCGTCCTTGATAGGCTGACAAAAGAGAATCCTCCTGGTGGGAGATTAGAAGCCATGGAAGTGGGCACAAGTGATGGGTCTAAAAGTTAGCAATTCATCAATTCCCTAGGGTTGTTGAAGATTTTCTCCCAAATCACGATCTTCTTCTCCTTATTCCGGCACATAGGCGTCAGTTCGGTGGCAATGAAAGTGGGAGACACTCCATATCCTTCGAGTAGTTCTAGTTTGTAGGCATTGTCATTAATTCGTCAAAATATCTTAAAAGGGCCATCCGACTTGGGAGATAACTTGTTTGTCATCTTCCTTGAGAATCACTCCTTACTAAGCTAGATCCAAACAAAGCCTCCTAGACTATAAATAACTTACCTCTTACCTCGGCTTCCTTACTCTCTTTGCCAAGCTATTGTCTCAACTAAGGTTATGAAACTCGCAATTCTACTTGGAGTCATTAAAGGACCTATAAAATTGAAACATAGAAATGTAAAAATGTAAGTTTCTATAACTTATGTAAAATAGCTTTAAAAAATTATAGATATATTTATGGTAATTATTTAAAACTTGAAATACACGATGAAAATTTTTAAAAAATGAAGAAATTAATTTCTTTTTCATAAAAATTCTTAATATATAATTTAACATATTTGGAAGGAGGACAAATAGAGTTGAAACTAAACATTTTCCAATTTTTTTTTAAAGCTATAAATTAAAGAGAACTAAACAATTTAACTCATTTTAAGTTATTGATGGTATAAAATAAAGTATATAGTTTTCTTTATAAACTTTGTTATCAAAGCTAAAACTTAGATAAAAGCTATGAACATAAAATAAGAGATTGAGAGCAAAAGAAAGAGGTAAAAAATTGGAATAGGATAGGATAGGATAGATGTTATGATGCCTTAATAGTTTATGGCTTATAAAAGGCTAATTATATTATTTTATTTTTTTAATTTTTTAGTTCATTCAACTCAAATATATAAAATCGGTAAATTCGGTCAAAAACGTAAGTTTCTATACAAAAAAAAAAAAAAAAAAATTGATACCTGAGTTAACTTAGAAGAACAACCTAAAATCGTAAACTGGTAAAATCGCATGGGTAAAATCGTGATTTCAACAACTATAGTCTCATCTAATTGCTTGGCAACCTTCTTATGCAGTCTTTGAAACTACTCGACATGCTATAGGCCGGTCTAGCTTCTCCTATGGAAGACGAGTTGGTAATCATATCCAATGGTAAGTTCGGGTTGATTCCATAAACAATCTCAAAAGGTAGCCTTCCTACAAAGTTATGAGTAGAGCGGTTGTAAGTAAACTCAATGATGACAAATAGGTAGGTATAGATCCCAATCATGCAGATTCTTTCCGATAGTAGCATGAAAGAGGTTACCTACTGTTTTGTTCACAACTTCTATCTAACTGTCTATCTATGGATGCAAGAAATACTGAATATGAGCTTAATACTGAGCTTCTTCCATAGTATTCATTAGAAGAAGCTTATAAACTTTGAATCACAATTAGATACAATGCTTCTTGGAACTCCATGTAGCTACATGATCTCTTGCAAAAAGAGGTTAACAATAAATAAAGCATTATTGATTTTATGATAAGGGATGAAGTGGCTCATTTTGCTAAGCTGATCGACCACCACCATAATAGAGTGATGTTTTCAAGGTGTTCTGGGTAAGCTAAATATGAAATCCATGTTTAGATCGGTCTACGACCACTCAGGTATGGTCAGAGGTGTATATTCTTTGTATGGTTCATTTCTCCCCTTAACTCATTTGCACACCTCGCACCACTCAAGATTTTTTCATACATCCTTCATCATCCCAAGCCAATAGAACTTCTCATTTAATAACTTAATCATTCTCTTCTCGCCAAAATGGTTGACTAAGCCTTCGACATGGGCTTCCTAGGCAAATAATTCCCTAATAGAACCACTTAGCACACAAACTTATCTTCCCTTCATCAGAAATCCTAAGCTTAGATAGAACCAATCCACTACACCTCCAATATTACATTTGGCCACTAAGAGTCTAAAGTATGAATCATGTTCATATTGGTTTGGTAATGTACCAAAACCAAAGTATCTTAGCTTGCAATGTTGTGACAAGGAGATGCAGATGAGAAAGTGCATCAACTGTAGTGTTTATACTTCCCTTCTTATATTTGATGACATAGTTAAAGGTTTTTAGGTACTCAACCAACTTGGTGTAGTGTTAAGAGAGTTTTTGTTGTCCTATGAGATGTGTAGACACCTCATTTTTGCCATTTTTATTTTATTTTAGTTTGAGCCAGAAATAAAAGTAGGAAATAATAAAAAATAAAAAAAATTAAAATAATAAAAAAAGGAAAATTAAAAGAAAAGAGAATAAAATAAAAAAAAATTATGTGTCAAGAAGATCAATATTGAGCCAAGTCAAGTCAAGTCGTATCAAGTCAATATCAAGTCGAGTTAAGTCCAGTCATATTGAGTCGAGTCAAGTCGTATTAAGTCGAGTCGGATCGTTTAGTATTAAATCGGATAATGTTAAGTGATCGATTTAATAAATTCTTAAGTCATTTAAGGATTGAGCTTTATTAAAATAATTTTGGTCCAGTCCAATATAAAGTAGATTTTTTTTATCTAATTTATATTGGGCTAAGATAGACTTAAGGTTTATTAAATGAATTATTGGGCTAAATCAAATTGGACTAGATCAGGCTTGGAAAATAGAAAGCTTAAATTAAGGTAGAGTTTCTAGAAACTAGGTCAAATCTTAAAGAATCATTATCGTATCTTTCAATCAAATCTATAACTAAAAAAATACAAAAAATTTGATTTTAGGCTTATAAATAGTAAGTCGACAAGTGACGGTTAACACATTTTTTCATTATGCATCCTACAATTCACAACACATCCTCTAAATACTTACGTTGAAACACAACAACCCCCACACATTTGCCTGATACTATATGATTGAACACGAAACACCCACTCAACCAACAGTCGCCACTCCATACCCCTAATTTGCATACACCCCTGACCAACAATTCACCTACTTACTCAATCACATGCGCCTAACCAACATTTCAAACATACACCACATCTCATAACTAACACGTCACAACCAACATGCCATAGCCAACACACCATTCAGCACTCTACAGCCTCGATCATACCAAATTACGCCCCACACGTACACTAACCCCTTGATGAATCACACACTAACCACTACACACATTGAATCACATACCATCCTAACACAATTCCAACGGCACAAGCACTATACTTCGCCACACGTGTTGAGTTCTATAGTAGTTGACACATTCTCACTCCACTACCATAATCCATTACACCTGACTTTGCTTGCCAAGCAACACACCAATACTGAACACTTGCTTCCCTTACTCGATTACCGCACGTCCACAGCAGTCGACACACATACGCATATCCCCCTCAACCAAAATCCTAGATGCCCACACTTGTACGCCATCAACACGTACGGCCTGACATACTCCACATTACACATGCCGACAGCACACATACATGCCAATGTCTATTCCTTGCCTAACCAAACAAAAAGCAGTACACACCAATTCACATACAAATATGTCTATAACACAAAGCAGCTACTGAACAAGATGCACTGTTGATATGCACGAACATGCGCGACTCGATTCATTTAGGTAAAAAGAAATTCATTTTTATTTTAGTTCAATTATTTTTAATAATTTATTTTTGTTTTAACTGCAGGTTCTTTTATTATTATTTTCATATTGCTTGTTTTTTTAGATAGCCTCAATTTTTAATAAATTCAACTCATTTACATTTTTAGTAAAATTACATTTTTTTTTGAAAAATAAGTGTATCTCCTTTACTAGATCCGTATCTTCGAAGAAGATACGTATTTATGATTTAGAAAAGATATGTATAACGATACGTATCTAGATCGTATCTTGTAGTTTGGATTTAGAAAAGATACGTAAGAAGATATGTATCTAAATCATATCCTAGTAGATCTTGCATATAAAATTTAGAAAAAATATCTTTTGATACATAATGTGTTTAATTTTAAAAAAATAAAAATCTCAAGTTTTCCAAAAAAGATTTAATTAGTTAGGGTTTTTTTTAATTAGTGAAATTAGATTTCTTAGGTTTTTTTTTAAACTAAATAAATAAATAAATAGTTAAGTAAATGTAAATTTGGCTCGATTTTTTAAATAAAAAATTCTACCCACTAAATATTTTATAAAAAAAAACTATATCGATTTGATTCTGACTAGCAGATATGTAGGTATCTTCGGGATAATCATATAAAAAATAAAAAAAAATTTTCCTTTTTCTTAGAAATTCGTAATAAAAAAATAATAAAAATTCACTTTAATTATCTTTTGCATATCTACATATATTTTTAGTACTTTTAGAAAATTATAAAAATAAAGCTCATCAATTTTTCTTTAGCTTTTACATAATGACTTAATCTTAATAGGTTAGCTCTTGAACTTGGTTTTTTTTTTTTTTTTTTTTAAAATCACTTTCTTAAAAAATCTGTAGATTAGTGATCAAATTAGGGCTTTCTCACTTAAAAACCTTAATTTTATTTTTTACTAGTTAAATTGGTTGGAGACTCTAATTTTTAAAATATTTTTTAGAAAAGTGTTTTCTTAATTTAATGTCGAGTAATTTATAGTAAGCGAGCTGAGCTTAATATAAAATAAATTGCAAAAAACTAAAATAGGGCTAACCATGATGCTTAAGAGATTCATGGTATGTATAGACAATGAACTACCTCAATAGTAGGTAGTGTTGCCCATTTTAAAGTGCATAAACAAGGGCATAGAACTCTTTGTCATATGTCGAGTAATTCAGTGGGACACCTTTGAGCTTCTCATTAAACTATGCAATTGGTCAATGCTCCTACGTAAGAACAGCTTCAATGCTAATTCCAGATGCATCACATTTTAGCTTAAAAATCTCAACAAAGTTAGGCAATACTAACACTAGGGTAAAAGTCAACTTGGACTTGATCTCTTTGAAACTCTCTTAAGATTTCTTGGACCATTTAAATTCATAGATCTTCCTGGTTAGCCCTATCATGGGGCAGCTATGGAACTAAAGGTTAGAATGAATCTTCGATAAAACGAGGCTAAACCATGGAAACTCCTTTCTTTGGCAACACTAGTTGGTGTTGAGCATTCAAGAATAGCTTGAGTCTTTTCATCATCAACTCAAATTCCTCCTCTAAAGACAATGTATCTTAAGAATACTACCTCACTCTGATGGAGCACACATTTCTTCAAATTGTCTACTATTTGCTTAATACAAAGGATATTAAATACAAATCTCAAGTGCACAATATGAGAAATAAGGTCAGCATTATATACTAGAATATCATCAAAGTAAACAACAATGCTTACCAATCAATGATCTCAAAACATGATTCATGAGCCACATAAAGGTGCTCCATTCATTTATAAGTCCAAACGGCATCACTATCTACTCGAATAAACCGTCTTTAGTCTTAAAAGCAGTATTCTACCCATCCCCAGGTCTCATTCAGCTCTAGTGGTAGCCACTCTTCAGATCAATATTTGAAAATATTTGTGTACCATGCAACTCATCAAGCATATCATCCAATCGTAGGATTGGATATCGATACTTAATAGTGATCTTGTTAATAGCTTGGTTATCAATATACATTCTCTATGAGCCATCTTTCTTCAACACTAAGATGGTTAGTACAATACAAGGGCTCGTTCTCTCTTAGACATATCCACGCTTAATCAACTCATCAACTTACTTCTTTAGCTCAGTTGCTTACTTAAGATTAGGCCTATAGGCAAGTCAATTAGGTAGAATAGCTTTAGGTTAGAGATTGATGTAATGCTTTATCCTTCGGACTAGGGGTAAACTTCTTAGCAACTCGGCAAAAAACAAGTCAGCATATTCTTAGAGTAATGTCTATACCTTTGTAAGTAAAGCTTCAACTTCCTTTAACTCTCATAGTCTTCTGACCAATAAGAGTATACACTCTTCCATCTTCACTTCTTTAGAAAATTAAGCTCAAGAAATCATTAAGGACTTCTTCTATAGTGAGCTAGTAATCTTCTCTTGTGACTCCTGAACTTCTTTAGGGCTCATTGGGGTCAGTATAACCTTCTTATCATGAATACTGGGATCATTAATCTCTCCTTGAACACTGGGATTCGACATTCTCAATATGAAGCTTCAGGAAGTTC
Source organism: Lumnitzera littorea (assembly GCA_024138015.1). Taxonomy (NCBI): domain Eukaryota; kingdom Viridiplantae; phylum Streptophyta; class Magnoliopsida; order Myrtales; family Combretaceae; genus Lumnitzera; species Lumnitzera littorea. Next base: position 54,566,449 of record JAMXBB010000012.1, on the reverse strand, counting down.
ACTACTCAATAGTAAATTTCACACAACTTTGATAATATGATATCACATAGTGATTTGACTACTTGCTTTGTTTTCCTCTTAGGGAAATAGAGTATAGTAAAACACTCGCTACAATAAGAAACTACTACTACAATACTTAGCTTTTGATTGCAACCTTAAGCTCTGATACCAGAATTATATGATGTGTATATACTCAAGTATGTAAAGTTCAGATAAAAAAGCAAACGGATAATCTCCAATAGATGCTACATGTTACAATCCCATCCAAGACTTTAAGGGCAAGAATGGATGTTCACCTCTAATGTATCGTATAGCCAATAGCATCAGCAAGCAATTTATTTGCGTTTGCAGTATTCTCTGTATGCAACTTTAGTCTTTCATGCACAAACTAGTTAGAAGTTGATATTACTCTCCCGATGATGACCGTAGCACTAAAACGAATTGAGATCAATATATGGAAGCTTATAACAATAGGAGAGAGCACTTCTTAAGTGTGATGGGTTTAGAACAGTCTTGATATAAATAAGAAAAGAAGGTCATCTCATTATTTAGAATACCAGCAAACATGAGAAGAGAGAGCATGATCGAATGCCACATAGATAATCTATAGGAGCTAAACCTAGGCTTATTATCTCAACTTTGTGACAAAAAATCTCTTAGTAACTCAAAAAAATAAGTTTGGCAAAGAATCCAAAATATTTAAGCAAATTCATGAAAATAAATAAAGAAAATAGGGAGAAAAAGGTCAATGTTACAAAATATATATTAGGATACGTCATTTATGGAAATATTTTCATTAAAATTTTCCCTACTTTATTATAATAAAATGGTTGTTACAATTGAGGCAGTTTGCAATTATTATAATTCTTTTACTATTGGTAATAGCTTCACCATATGAATTGGAAAGATAACCCAAAATTATAATTATCCTTGAAAATTTTATATTTTTCCAATGAAAGAAATTTCCATTACGAATTATTAATTTCAATTATCATAATTATTCTTTCCTATCATTTATCTATTTCTCGTATCATTCCCTTATAACTATAATGATGCTTATAAATTCATAATTCCCTCAATCTCCATAATTTGCATGTAATATATCATTTTCCTTTCTATATATATGTTTTTAGAAAACTAAAAATTTCTTAAAATTTGTAAATTTATTTTTATTTGTAATTTCTTTCTTTTTTTTTCCCAATTTTAATTTCTTTTGTTAACTTTGAGAAAATTATAAATTTACTAATTTTCATATTTTTCCACGACAAATAGAGTATTCCTTCTCATATTTAAAGAAAAATTATCTCTTCATTTTTGTTAAAAATCTCCAGAAGTACTTTTAGGGTAAATTATAGCAATATCAACTATGAAATGATGATAAATTTCTAAAATACTACATTTACAACCTTTGAAAAATGTTGACATATAAGAATTTTCCCCCCTATATAATACCAAAGTAATCTTTTATGCAAACAAACATTTATAATTATTCTTTCACAATTAATACAGATCAAAACGAAGAATAAAGCGGTTTCAAAAAACAATTATGATTATATATTGATCTAAAAGATTCACTTTGTACTATACTGCAGGAAAAGAAATTCCAAGGTTAATATATTTCAAGAGATTTAAATGTCTTATTTTAAAAATTCGGCATTGTTACATGATTTTGAGAGTTTGTAGGGTCTCACCGATAAAGAATCTAGGATAGAGAGTAGCAATCACCTTTAATGTAGCAAAGCACATGATATTACAATATTCCATGTGCGAGCTAGAATCATGATTATACTAATAACAGGAAGAGGAGATAGAATGATGGGGTTTGTCTTCCTATCAACCTCTACAACCATTCTTTCCACTCCTCCTTGTATTTAGTTTTCTCCTCCTTAGGTAGTGCGAATTGGGAGACAGAACTCCCTGAAAAGGTGAAGATTAGAAGATTGCAACTCTTTTGGCTAAACATACAAGTACCAAGAACACACACAAAAAAATAAAATATAAGCTAATGCTTAAGACCCAAGTTCTTACCTAGACTATGAAAAATGTTAATGTACATCTCCTAAGCACATGAAATCCTTAACCAATCTAGGGTGGACTTACTGAAGAACGTAGAACTCTTCTCGTAATTGACTTGCTAACTAGAGATTTGGCAGTAATGCTCTAGAATATGCCTCTTAACCTACATAAATTATCCCTACTTGCTTCCATAAAAATTAAGGAATAATCTACAAAGAATAAGTGAGTGAATAAAGCACCAGTTTCTTTTAATTCTTATACCTCTCAACAAACCAAGATCACTAGCTTTCCTAATCATCCCAAATTGAAAATCAACCATTAAAATAAGCAAATATGAAGATAAACGATCTCTCTATCTTAAACCCCTAAAGTTTCAAAAATACCCTACTCTTTTCCCATTGATCGACAAACTATACGTCACAAAAGATACACATGACATAATCCAAGTAATATAAATGGATGAAAAACCCGTACGAAACATCACAACTCTAAAAATGACCATTCTACATGGTTATAAGCCTTTGCTGTATCAATTTTGATAGCACAAAAGCATTTTTTTTTTTTTCCCTTTCATTTACATAGTTTTAGATAATGAAAGATCTCATGAGCCATTACAACATTGCCCTATATTTAATGCCCACGAGTGAAGGCACTTTGAAATAGAGATGTGACACTATCTAGAAAAAGGTGATAAATGATCACCTAACACTTGACAAAAGATTTTATAGGAAAAATTGCAAATACTTAAATGGAAAAAATTGAATTATATCATCAAGATAAGAGACTTTAGGAACTAATACAATATCTGTAGGATTAAAATAGGGAGGAAAAGTACCCGAATGAATATAAGACTTAAACGTTCTCAAAAATATAGGAATCAAGCAGCCGCCAATGTGATTGATAGAACAGTCCATTAACCCATCAGGACCAAGTGATTTTAGGCCATCAAATTGGAATACCGCCTCCCTAACTTCATCAACCTCCAATGGTCTTCTAAGCTAGTCATTCTGCTCAAAAGTAATAACACATGGAATTTGATCCATTATCGATTCAGAAAGCTACGGGTGAGCAGTAATGAAAAGATCAACAAAGTAAGCCTTGAAAGCATCCAACACCGCTTCCTCATCTACCCTCTAACGACTGAGTTGGTCTTTAATGAGAAACATTTTATCTTTACTTAGATGACCATTTTATCTTTAAAAAGTAACATAACATTGCTCTTAGTATTCTTCTCAATTGCTTTATCCAAGAAAAAAAAAATAGTAAAATCAAGTTTGATGACGCATCTTAAAGACTTAAGAAATTAAGGCTCGTTTTCAAAAACAGGAGGTCTACTTTCATGTAGAAAACTAGCAAACACGTATGTGTGTGCAAGATTAAACACAGCAATAGTGTCAAATTGAAAACATAAGACAGTTATTAGACCAAATTACATGTACAACAAAATATTATAATAAATAATGATCTTGCCCTTATGTATGCATAAAAAGAAATAAGTAAATATATATTAAAATATAAAATAACTAAATAACGAGATACATGCAATACTTCTTATCATAAAAGAAAAAGAAAAGAATTATGCGTGTAAACTTACAATTTCTTCCATAATTTTACAGTAATAGAGTACAGTAGGGTTATTTCTTTTCCTTTCTAACTGTTTAAGACATATGAGGTAAGATGGAAATCGATATGACCACTATAGAAAAAAAATTAGTGGCAATGCATCTCAAAGCGTCTGCTAAAAGTTAATGATGTAGAGTATCTTAAGGGG